>LR812521.1:45415493-45965493 GCA_903798195.1 Danio kyathit | reverse complement strand
TCTTAAATGTGTAAAGGTGTAACTTCGGTGTCCTGGCCAAATTCCCTCCATTGGCCCTTACCCATCATGGCCACCCAATCATCTCCATCGACCAAACTGGCTCTATCACTGTCTCTCCACTCCACCAATAGCTAGTGAATGGTGAGCGCACTGGCGCCATTGTCCTGTGGCTGCCGTCGCATCATTCAATTGAATGCTGCACACTGGTGGGGGTGTGGAGAGACAACCCCCCCCCCCCTCCCCCCTCCCTCCTCATGATCGTGAAGCTCTTTGGGTGTATGGCCATACATGATAAATGTGCTGTATAAATACACACATTAAACCACATGAGCATCGACACTACGAAAGCAATCTGGTTTTAAGAAGCGCAAAACGATTTTAGACCCTTTTACACCTGTAATTACCATCTACCACTAGTGATCAGATTGACAAAAACTCATCTCCACACCAGGTGTAAATGAAGCATGTGACTGACACACCAGAGCACCTGATACGAGGGCTGTCAGACTACATTTTCTACTTCCTCCAAAGTAGAGGAATTTCTGTACATTTGCAGCTTATGCTTAATTGCGAGCTGCACAGTTATAGAGTATGACTTTTCACTATGCAGTGACTAATGGCTATAATGATACCATGATAATGAAGTGATTTTCACTCTGAGCAGGGTTATGATGAAAGGGATCGCGGAGATAAAAGAGCCGGCGCTGAAAGGATACAGGTAAAAAAAATGTTTCCAAACATCCCCTGGGAACACAACTTGAAGACACCAAAGTCCCAGCGTGTCAGGATGAGCAGAGAGAAAGCCCTCACGCCGGTGTGACAAAGGGATATGAGACGTAGGAGGGGGGGGCAGAGGGGGATGTGGACAGAAAAGGGCGGTCTAGAGTGGGATGGCAGCAGATAAAAATGGTGATGGTGAGTGACAGGCTCAGACAGAGGGAGGAGAGTTCACACAGGGATGAAAGGACACTTACATAATCAGAGGTTGGATCATGATCAGGCAGCGCTCGCTCTACCTCACTGCCTCTTCAGCACGAGCTGCTGTCGGAGAACAACTACATAAACATGAAGAATGCCAATTAAATGTGCCGGAAAGTTTATGACTCCTCAGAGAGAGAGAGAGAAAAGAAAGACGAAGCCAGGCTTCTGCTGGTGTATTCCTTCTGAATAACTTATCTATTCGTTCTGTTCTCTGGGAAATATTTATAGAATAAAAAAAAAAAAAGTTTCCTATGAAGATTTCTATATTTGATGAGTGTTTTTATAATTCAAAAGCTCCGAGCTATACCGCGCTCTCTGAAGATTACCGCTGATTGACAAACATGGGTGCGCGAAGGCAAGTAATTACTATTCTCTCACCGTATCGCTTTGGGAGTTATGAACTAGACCCCTGTAAAAACACCAGTAATTATCAGTTCCAGGGCTCCCAGTAATTAGCATCCCAGATGTTTCATTACTGATCACAATAGCGGAAAGGATAATTTCTCTCCATCTATACGTGGCACAATTCCCTTGTGTTTTAAGGGGAGGCACAGCACAGCGTGCGTGAATCAGATTGTGGAAACGGTTGAAGTCAGTCTGGGTTAAATCTTCTCAGTGGGTTTGTGATGATGCCATATTATTGAGTTTTGCTGGAGAAGAGGGCAGTGGAGGGGCAAGAGCCACTGAAATAGAACAGAACGTCCACGAGCAGCATCTCTTCACAAAATACCTCTAATATGAGAGCACATCAGCAGGAAAGGAGAGCACTTTCATCCATCTGCACCTATAATGATGCTCAGAGAAGCATAGAGATAAAACCTCCTATCTGTGTTGGGCAAGCTAGCAAAGCTATAAACTACTCTATCGAAAAATTTGCTAAGCTTATCTCAATGTTAACTGAAAGGAACCACGCAGTTAGAAGCTGCATGGAAATCTAGCTTGTTGTTACTTAATATGCATGTGTGATACACGTATGTTTAATATATACTGGTGAAAAAATAGGTGTAGAAACTAATTTGGGTGCAAATACTCCAAAGATACAGTATTTCACAAAAGATTACAAAAGGACAGCACACTAAATGAAATGTTGAAGTAGAAACACTCAAATAATATTTGCAAAAACAATTTATTCCAATTGACCAAGGTCAGGTTTCAGTCACACTGCATTTAACGCAAATGAAATTGTTTGGAAATGAAAAATGGCACACTTTGTAAATGTAACCCTGACTAATCTATGATTAAACCTATGAAGTTGTTTTATATTGTAGCAATGAGTACAAAAGCAAATAGTAAAACTAATTCTGTCCATTGAGGAGATGCTATACTTCAATGTTAAGCAAATTATCTTTACCAGAGATACAGATGTGACATATGCCTGGTGTGTGTGTGTATTCCCACAAAATGTTTTCACAAGAATACTAAGACTGGAACTTGTCGATCCACATGAGGAAAACAGTTTATATTCACATAGTTTTAGTTTTGTTTGTGTTTAAAGGAGATAAATACATTTCGTGAAGTTATAGCAAATATTAAGTCCCAATAAAACGTAAACATGAGGGTTAATTTAATTTTCCTCACTAATATAATTAACTCACAATTTAACTGATTAACGCGTCCTCAATCTAAAAAGTCTGTAAACTAATGATCAAAACATGTTTTACTTTTATCTTTGGTTCTGTGATGGTTATGTTTGGTGGTGGTGGTACAAATGTTAGGTCATATAAAATATAATTAATCTGATATAAAAAAGATGAAATTTATGTCCTCAGTAGTTAAACAAACATATGCGTGTGGAGTCGGGAGTGAGAAAGAGATGGAGATATAATATACATAACTTACCTAACCTAGAGTCAATGCGTGATGAGGTAGTTTGTTGCAGTGAGTCACGTGCTGCTGATTTCCATCGCTCCAATATACGAATTGATCACTGAAAGAAGACGACACTAGGCTCATTCGTTGCCTTATTTTCCTGCAAGTTCTGATTCTAAATAGCAGACAGAACTTGAAATATACTGCATGTTTGAAAGGTACCACGGGAAAAATGGCGATCACGTGATCCTGACGGTCCGCCTTCCATTGGGTTTGAACCATACAGTCATTGGTTTGAACAATCATCCTACAAGCTATCTTGTCTAACGTTTAACTGAAATGCAACTAAAATACGCAATGATAATTCTATTACAATTTATTCAATTTTATAATAATAAAATGGAAAAGAAAAAAGTAATCTAGAGATGCTGATATCAGACCTCATTACATAAGGTGCGTTCGACATGAAGCACAGCTGCAGCCGTCAATCAACGAGATTAGCCGAGCGCAGGCGGGGGCGGAGTTAAAAACGGAGCCGTCAAGTCCAATAATATCCAGCTGCAGGCCCGCAGAACCACACACGTTTCAGGCACACACAATCCAGGACACACGTTCTAGGCAAGCCATATATGGTAACTAACTAACTCCTTAGGAGCATTATCGCCACCTAGTGTATTTCACAAGTACGGCGATCGAGAACCCCCGTGCTACGATTGCCTTTCATTAGACTGTCAACAGTTTATGGCTTCCTATTTCAGTCATTATTTCATTATTATATCGTAAAGATCATTTTAACATCGCTACAGTTTCTGAACTCAAATTATGCAAATAAAAATAATTGGTTAAACACTTAAGACTTTATTCACGTATCCACATACACAAAAAACATAACAGACCGTCTAATTGTATTAAGTGTAAGAAACTAATTCAGGATCTTAATGTTGTCATACTTGGTTAAAATCGTTTTGTTGTAAAATATAAAAAACAAACAATAATGTGTCACTTAAAAAATGAATTACTATAGATAATAATTTAACATTAATATAGTTATAAACTGATTTAAACTACTATTTTTTACTAAACTGTAGCAACTGTTAGTATTATATATATAATTCATTATTAATAGTTAATTTGTTTGTATTGCTAAATTTGTTGCAAGTATAATTACCACAAATTACTAGTACTTTATGGTTTAAAAACAATATATTACTTACTATAAATTACTATAGTATTTAATGTGGGAAATCATTAATAAAAAAGTTATTAGAAAATTAAGCAAATAAATACTATTAAATCGCTTGAGTAAAATATAGTGTTCACATTTATTAAATGTAAAAAAAAACTTATTACATATAAAGACGTTATTGCCTATGCATAACTTGCTATTATTTCCTTCATCCATTATATAAATTAAAACTGTCCAATTTAGATCGTTCAGCAAGGCCAGCAAACGAGTATCTGCTATATTGACTCTGTCAGATAATAATGACTGATCATCTATGATGACTGATAGAAAACTATTCAGTCCATTATATTGAATGGCGATTGGAATACGCTCCCCATTTGCCCGCCTCGATCGCAATATTTGTGAAACGGTAAACACTATTGTTTATTGTGTACAATATTTATCAACAATATATATAAAAATATATTGGTGACGATGTCTGAGAAGACGTTAATAACATTAACTTCCGTCGTAACCATATATGGTTTGCCTAGAACGTGTGTCCTGGATTGTGTGTGCCTGAAACGTGTGTGGTTCTGCGGGCCTGCAGCTGGATATATCTCGTCAAGTCGGACTCTTCGGGATGACCGATCACATGGCGTGATCATTTATTTATTTACTTATTTATTTATTGCAATAACAACAAAATATTTACAGTACAAATGAAACAAAATACAGTCTCTACAAACTATAGTTCATTTTTAAACAAGGGAATTATGAATTCAATTTAAGTAGCCTATATAACAAACGCATGAAAAATAAGGGGACAACGAGTGAGCACATACAGTAAAAAGGAAATAAATATCCACAAATAGGCCTTCATTTATAGATATAAATCTAATCATTCATTCATTTTCTTTTCGGCTTAATTCGGACAATTTAGCTTACCTAATTCACCTGTACCGCATGTCTTTGGACTGTGGGGGAAACCGGAGCACCCAGAGGAAACCTGCGCAAACGCAGGGAGAACATGCAAACTCCACACAGAAACACCAACTGACCCAGCCGAGGCTCGAACCAGCGACCTTCTTGCTGTAAGGTGACAGCACTACCTACTGCGCCACTGCGTCACCCTCATATTTTTAAATATTTAATAAAATATATATTTTTACTTAATTTGTTAAGAAATCCTTATATGGGTGTCACGATCAATGATGATAATTATAGTATTATACGTCTGTCAGATTCATTTGGGTTAATATTTAGGTTATCACTAAAATATATCAATTAAATCGTTTATGGAGCTGAATACAGTATAGCCTGTATAAAAAGCCGAATAAACCTATACAAACAATCTAGTCATTATGAACAAATTATTTAACAAAAGATGATCCTGCAGTAAAATATTTCTAGTCTTTTAATAAGCATGATGTGTACAAGATAGAGATGGTATAAAAAGTTAACTGTTTATTTGGAAATTTGTGAGATGAAAGTTGTCCAATAATAAACCTGAAACACACGTGGTTGTTGACATGCAGTGAACTCGGCCAATCGTGTAATATCAGTGTCGTCATCGCAGCTCCTGCAGTTGCTCTTCAGATGCTGCACTGGCTGAATCAGTCGTCTGATCTCGGAGCGCTGTCGCGTACTTTGATGCCACATGTGACAGTCACATGGCGTCGGAGCAGCATCAATCCGGACAAAATTTCTAACTGGCATGCCGCTTTAAGACGGATTTTGATCGGTCTGCGCAGCGCTACAAGAAGTCGAACACACCTATTGTTGGGCAATTGTTCAGCTTAGATTCAATATAAAGTGGTGCAGGAATGATGCCATACAAAAAAGAAGAATTAGCAGAGTTTTAATTTTATAATGGGCATTTTCAATTAATGAGCAAAATAAGGTCTGAGGTAAAAAAAAAAAAGACAAACACTTAATGTTACGTTTTATACCGAACCTCAAATATCTATAGGCTATGTAATTATTGGAAATGCATTTGGAAAAATAGTCATATCTTCAAATCTCACTATTCAAAACTCGCATAAATATTGGATCTAATTAATGCGGTCAAGCAAATATTAATGTATTGACTTTATTTTTCTCATTAATTGTAAAGCATCAAATGAAAATCTCAAAGTACCCTCAAAACATTATTCTTCTGACATAACATACATTGTTTTGTTGGTCAATTTATTGGTGCATGAGAATTGGCATCTTATTAATTTTATAGTTAAGGGAGAAACTGGCAAGTGTAACATGTTTTTTTTTTCCAAGTTGGTAAAGTGTCAAAAAGATGCTGGTTTGCAAATCATTCCTTCATTCATTCATTTTCTTTTCGGCTTAGTTCATTTATTAATCCGGGGTCGCCACAGCGGAATGAACCACCAACTTATCCAGCATATGTTTTACACAGCGGATGCCCTTCCAGCCACAACCCATCTCTGGGAAACCTCCATACACACTCATACACTACGGACAATTTAGCCTACCCAATTCACCTGTACCGCATGTCTTTGGACTGTGGGAGAAACCGGAGCACCCGGAGGAAACCCACGTGAACGCAGAGAGAACATGCAAACTCCACACAGAAACATCAAATGACCCAGCCGAGGCTCGAACCAGCGACCTTCTTGCTGTGAGGTGACAGCACTACATACTGTGCCACTGCATCGCCTTGGTTTGCAAATCTAATTAATTAATGATTTAATTAATCTAATTAATAATGTCACTGGCATGAAAGATTTTGTTTGGTTTAATAATCAATATTAGCTTTGTAAATATGATTTGGTGCTTACTGGCTTGTGTATTAGCAGAACTTGCCTGAGACTTTACTACAAACACGTTGAAAATCTTTTTGAGACTCAGCCAAGTCATGAAAGTGAATATTTACAATGACAACCAAAAACTGGAGTGAAAACATCCAATTATTCAACAGAATAAAGCAGCTTTTCTTCACTGCAAATGATACAAAAAAGTAGCAGGTATCTGTGTTAATTTCAGTATAAGTAGCAGAGTCCAATTCTCCCCAATTTTTATACAGACATATTGCTGAAAATTGTCAAGAAAAATATACTGTAAAACACTACCAACACATTGCTTAATATAGTATGACTACTATGAAGCAACAGTGCATTCTACCACCTTACTGCTAAGAAATGTCGATCAACTAGCAACATCACTTCCCATTCACCATGTCCTATTCGGTGTGCAGCAAATATGAAGAGGTAAATGAACACGCTGTTCTCAGTTTTAATTTTTCCCCTCTGTGTACTCCATTTGTCTATTCACAGCGAGAGAAACCCTCCCCTTCCACGCCACGTCTGTGACTGTACACAGGCCATGCGGAAGATCCCTGGAGCCTCTGTAATAACTCTCCCGGCTTCATTAGCTCCATGCAGGCCCGCATGCTTGTTTTCATTAAAACAGGAGATTGCTTTTTAAATTGTTTTACCTCTATAAGACAGGACAGCCGGACCACTTATCACAATTAAAGAAAAGAAAAAAGGCATGACTCTCCCTCTCTCTCTTTCTCCGCCTCTCTGTAAGCGAGTGCTACCAAATCCAATAAATCCTTCCGTCATGCATTTCTCCTAAACGTTTTTTAAGATCCAATGAATGAAATAAATATCAGACGCTGGGCCTTTGTCTTTTCCCCCCGTCTTCTCTTCTTCAGAACGAGAGCGTTCTCTGTGGAGAAGAATATCTCTGCGCTTTGGTGTTTGCCATGTGCGAAAGAGCAAATTGTTTTGCAGTTAATTAGGGATCTTCTTTAAAAGCGAGAACAAACAGCACAAGGAGAGAACACTAATTGAGGAAGAACAAAACGAATTCAAATCAATAGCGGCTTTTCTCCGTTTGTTTGCTCTCTGCATGGGGAGTTTGCTGGGAGAATTGAGGGGCATTTAGGGGGTGGGGAAAGTGGGAGGGAAGCCACCGCTGGGATATAATGGATGCTAAAACACACACCATGCACCCAACATCGTTTTAATTACATCCCATACAAAAGTGGGAAAAGGGGCGCGTCTGTTGGTCTGTAAATCTCACCAGGGGCCTGCTAGGGTGTCATTAGAGGATAGAGGGCTGTTGCACAAGGCCCGCACACCGCGCACTGTGATGCTGTAAAGAATCGTCGTCGTCTTGATAGTCTAATGGCTGTACGAATACATTATAACACAAGAGAAGCCAGGCTGAGCAGATCATTACATTAGCAACCGCAGCGAATGTGGTGAGAATGTGGTTAACATGGCGTGGATATAATGGAAGGCTGACAGATTAGATCAAATTTACAATTGGAAAACTGAACTTTTGTAAAAGTTGGCATGAAACCAACATTACAGCAGTCTTCCATTGACAGAAAAGCACTTGAGCTTCACATGTACAGTCAGGTCAAATGTTAAATATATGAAACACTAGAGTGTGGAACATAAGTGGAACACTGTATGTATGTCTTGATTTTGTCCATGAGAAACTGAATGGATTAGCTAATCGATTGGAGGTTAAACAGTTCATTATTTATATTTTTATTACAAAATATATTTTGTTAACAATAGTTTTATAAAATCTATAATAGCTTTTTAAATAGCTGATAAATCTTTAAAAAATTTGTTCCAAGTCAGCTAATTGTATATCTGTTCATATATACTGTATATATATATATATATATATATATATATATATATATATATATATATATATATATATATATATATATATATATATATATATATATATATATATATATATATATATATATATATATATATATGTGCTTAACATTGTCATTTAAGCAGAACTACTACATTACTACACTACACTGTAAAACAATTCTGGTTGCCTTAAATGTTTAAGCTGAATCAAATTAACCTTATGAGTCCATTGAACTTATATTATGTTAAACTTACTTAAAACAGTTTGTGTAACTTATAAAATTAAGTTAGAACATGATTAACTTCGTTTAATAAGTCACTATGAACTAAAAACAAATGCTGTCATGACTAATGGATCATATATTTTTCACAGTGTACTATTATTTACATACTATAGCATATATACTGTATTTAGATTACTACTACACTACATTACTATACTACCCATTAAGCTGTGCATAACATTCTACAAATCAGTGAGCTACAGAAAGTAAACCTTGTCAGATAAACTCTTTAGCTCCAACCACTTTGCAAATTTTGTATCTGAGTTGGTCTCTCAAATGCTTAACTTAAGTGGTTATCTATATATATATCTATATCTATCTATCTATCTATCTATCTATCTATCTATCTATCTATCTATCTATCTATCTATCTATCTATCTATCTATCTATCTATCTATCTATCTATCTATCTATCTATCTATATATATATATATATATATATATATATATATATATATATATATGAACATAAGCAATGGTCCTGAAATGTTTCAGTATAAAAATAGTTTTATGGTTGTTAATGAAATTAAACTGTAATTTTACTGAAATTAAAAAAGATATGCATTGACAAATAATTTATAACAATACAGTTCGAAACAAAAAGTTAGTGACTAAGGCCTGATGTTCTGTTTTGTGGAGTGTAAAGGATTACGGCAAATGGAATAAACACATTGTCCATGTTAATGGTATATTAATTGGAAATAATTAAACTGTTTTCTTTCATTTACATTACAAATGATGTCCATCCAAGTCGCCATATTATTGAAAAGCCTCTTACCAAAAAATGTGAAACAGACATCTATATGAATGATTTTCATTGATTAGTAAATGTGTTTGTTTCACTAGAGCCAGTAAAGGTATGTGTTCACACCTGACAGGTTTAGTTGGATCTAAATAAACTTTGGTGTGACTTCTCTATTAGCGTGGTTCATTTGAATAAATGTAAAGACATCTGAACCCCAATGTGCATGAAACAAGTTAATCATGACTTGAACTTGTTGTTTTGTTAAACTATCAAGCAAACGTTGGTACAATCAGACTGACATTGAAATGTAATACATACCACAGACATTTCAACAAAAAGTCAAAAACAGGACATAATATAATGACCATGAATGGAAAACAATGCTCAAACATACCTGATTTTTCTTGTCACAGTTGTGCAACATCACTCATAGATGTTTCCCATTACAGTTCTGTACAAGCATCAGAAGCACGTCCTACAGCAGGATCTTTACTTGTGTGGCTTAATTTGTGAGGTGCTGCTGTTTTGAGTCCTTTACACATTTTATAAGGTCTTAACAGTTTCCTTTTTAAGATTAGCTAATCTGCCTGAAAGGTGGGACTTCCTTCATTATAGCAGCCATATTGAACATTAGCTCATAATGTGAGTGAACCATCTTTGTATGTCTATCTTGTATATCAGGGGTGCGCAACCCTATTTCTGCAGATCGACCTTCCTGCAGTTTTCAGTTGCAGTCCATATCAAACACACCTGCCTGTAATTATCAAGTGCTCCTCAGGTTCTAATTAATTGGTTCAGGTGTGTTTGATCAGGGTAGGAGCTGAAATCTGCAGGAAGGTCGATCGCCATCTACCAGAGGTGCCCAAAATGGATAAGCTGCAGATTCTAGCTACAATTCGTCTTAACACACCTACCTGGACATTTCTACTTTGTCTAGTAAGAGCTTGATTAGGTGGTTGTGTCTATTTGGGGTTGTACCTAAACTCTGCAGGACACCGGACCTCCAGGACTGAGTTTGGGCACCTCTGTCTTTGACAGACTGAAACACAGACTTTTTGAAAACGTAGGTGTGGCCATTCACAACCAAAATCGGACTCCGGGGTGTCAAACCCTGAACAGTTTAAGTTTCAACCCTGCTTCAGTAAACTTACCTGGAGGTTTAAAACAAGCCTGAATGACTCAATTATTTTGATCAGGTGTGTTTAATTAGGGTTAAAGAAACTGTTTGACACCTGTGCTCTGACTGGTCTTCTAGACCAGTGTTTCTCAACTACAGTACGTTCCTGGAGGTCCACCAACACTGCATGTTTAGGATGTCTCCTTTGTCTGTCACACTCATTCCAGGTCTTTCAGTCTCTGCTAATGAGCTGATGATCTAAATCAGGTGTGTTTAGTTAAGGAGATATGGAAAATGTGCAGAGCTGGTGGTTTTCTAGTAATGTGGTTGAGTGAGGAACACTGTTCTAGACCAGGGATGGGCAAACTTGATCTTCGAGGGCCTTTGTCCCTGCAGAGTTTTGCTCCAACACTAATTAAACACACCTGAACAAATAATCAGTGTCTTCAACATCAAAAGAAAGCAACAGGCAGGTGTGTTTGATTAGGACTGGAGCAAAACTATGCTATATACAGACCCTCCAGGATAAAGTTAAAGCAGCGGTCACACTGGACTTTACTCCCCATAGACTTCCATTCATACGCATGCGAATGCGTCAGACCGAAAACGCAGGGTCATCCGTTGAGTTTCGCAGGTTGCTGCAGTGCAAAGTTCAAGCTTGGTGAACTCTGACCTACGAAATCGCATCACTTGACTGCGTGAGACCAATCCAGGATCAAAACATGACCTCTCTGAACAGAAATTTAAAACATGGAGCAATAGCTCGCTTTTTTTTTTTCGCACCGCCGTACGACAGAATTTCGCAAGCTCAAACTCTTGTGTGACTTCGGCTTTACCCATGCCTGTTCTAGATGATTGTGTATCATTCACTGATTCGTCAAGTCCTTCTCATATTATCATTATGAATCCAGTAGCAGCATGTACAAAAACAAGCAAAATATTCTAATCCTCAGTGAGCGTGAATGGCCATATATCATGTATTTTAGGCTGTATTGTGTGAACATAATGCAGTAAAAATGTCAATTTGGACAATGAATGTTTTCATTTGAAAAAAAAATGAAAACACACTAGTGTAAATGCAATCTAAGATAACTAAAATGTTATCACAGCCTAAGAGGCTTTCACTCTGGCCCCTTATATATACATACATAAATTGAATAAAAACATATACAAGCAAAAACACACCTGGTGAGCAAACTTTATTCATCTTTTTGCAAAGGTAGTTGTGGAAAAGTAAAATCAAGCTTTGACACGTCCTAATTACCCATTCCCAACTCTTGAACTGGAACTTCCCAGGAGGACTTGCTCCATTAGTGACTGTTGTGGATGTAGCGTTTGATTGTTCAAGTAAACGGTAAGGATGTGAGGGAATCTCTCTCAAACTGTACGCTGATAAATGACTTGTGGGATGTAGTCATTATGAATCTTATTATTCCATAGCAAGCTTTACTTTGCTGTCTTGTCTTCATCCATATGTTCTCTTTTTTTTTTAAGGCCAACTTCGGTCTTTCAGATGGCAGAGTCTTTGTCATGGGGGATGATTTTAATTGGATTTATATAAAAAAAAATCTCCAAAGGGGGTGAGGGAAAAAAGGAAACAGGAAGAGAATGAAAAAGATCAGAACACAGCAGTCCCAGAGAATGCCTTTGAGGCACATAATGAGCTGTTGTCAAAGGCAAATAATTTCATTAGCTGTCACAATGAAAGCTACACCGAAAGTGCTCACTCAGCACTGAGCCTCAGAGAAAGCACAGAGATGACATTTCAACAATGAAACCTTCAAATTCTCATACACATACATACACACACTGTGGCATTATGGGGATTCTGACGGGAAGATGAGTACTTTGGATAACTGTTTTCATCCTTGTTTATTTATACTGTTTTGTTGTGTCCCAGATCTAGCGAGCCGGACAGGGGGTGAGAGGGATCTTCTTGAAGCATCAAATCATGTGGGAGTCGGCGCTGAGTGACGGCAGGCCAAGGGAATAATTTGCGTCCACAGATTGCCCATGACTCCGGTCGCATCGTCTCATTTCCCAAACATGAATTTCTGCTGGCTGATAAGATGGGACATTTCTTTGGCAGATAGCATCTTGTGCTTAGCAAAACGCTCACAGGGGCCAGAGCATCTCACCTGCCTGCAAATACTGTATGTTTGTGTAAGTCGTCCAAATGTTAATACCCCGAATGCGGTGAACACACTCACACACACAAACAAATAATGTGCCGTTTTAAATTTGCAGGGTCAGTTCAGATGTGACTCTGCATTGAACAGGAAAATTGTGTAGTTTATTCAATAAACTAGATTTGTTATTAGAAATGCTGAAGTTCAACAAGTGCAAATGAGTTAGATTATAATGTAAAAAACCTTTATATTCAATATAACAAAAAAGAGAGAAACATTTATTGTCGTTAACGGTTATCTTTAAAACCTCAAAAACAAAGCCAATCGTTTAAAAGCTAGCTCTCTCTGCTCTTTCAATGAATGTTCAAAATATCAATTGGAAGAAACAGAAAGAAAAGCATTAAATTACTACCAGAAGTACAGGAAGTATATCAAAACATACTTTTTCTATATACTCTCAGAAGGACCAAAATCTGTCACTGGTGTGGTACCTTTTCACAAGGTACACATATTAGTACCTTTAGGTTACACTTTTGTACATTTAATGTTCACTTTTGTGCCTTTAACTGCTTGCTCTATCCAATGATTGACTATATTTTGACTGTTTTAAATGATGACTGTTACAGTCATGTAAAAAATACTGTTTTAAGTAATGGACCCTTTTCACAAGCCTGCTGGACGTGTTTAATGGTCATCAGCATCTTTAATCCTTGAAAGTTTTTAATATTTTGATTTTTGTTTTTTTAAATGTATGAACATTTACATGTATTTCTGTATGTAGTATATCATCTTTGCTTCAATTTACAAAAAAAAACTAATTACCACTTGTGCGAGGCATTTCTAATCCAGAGTCTATGGGACAGGACAGTAAATTTGCCGTCATCAGACAGTCTCACACAATTTTTTTCCTTTTTCTGAAAGTCTTTATAACATAATCGTGGAGTTTTTCTTTTATTATTTCAGCAAATGGGATTGTAAAAAAATTATTTGTTGTATTCTCCCATTCACTGCGCTCTAAGTTTACCCAACTATGACTTCCGCTACTGAGAAATCCGGAAATGTGAAAAGGGTCTATGGTTTACACACACAGCATTGTTTGTTTACAAAAAAAAAAAAAAAAAAAAAAATCAAACTCTCTGCTGAAAAAACAGCTTAAACCAGCCTAAGCTGGTTGGCTGGTTTAGCTGGCTGGTCTGGTTTAAGAGGTTTTTTTTACAATAAAACCAAAATCAAGAAAACATGTTAATCAAGAATCTGAAATATTGTATGGCATACTTCAAAAAATAAACATGATTTAGTATTCAAAAATGATTTATTTTGAAAATTTTTAAATAAATTGGTCTTACACTTCATATTTGCATTTTTCATAGTATACAGTATGTATTCCTTCTGATACTTTTAACATAAACCGACATACCAACCATTTGGTAGAAGTTTATATTTTAGAAATTCTGGCATGTGTTGAAAAAATGCACTGAGTGTGTTAACTAGCGACATTAGGAGTTAAGAAATGCAATCCATTTTTTTTTTTTCTTTGTGGGGCAGTTAAAGGGTTAAGGTACTGTGAGGTACACATTTGAATTTTTTTAGGTATTAATGACCTGTTGGGAACAAAAATGTACCTTCACTGCAAATTTTAAACAATTTTTTGTCTTGTTTCTAGTCCAAATATCAATTTTTTTTTTAAGAAATAATATGCCAATATTAAATGAGTTTTTCCTTAAAACAAGCAAAATAATCTGCCACTGGGGTAAGCAAAATAATCTTATGTCAAAAAGTAAAACAAGATTATTTAGCTTACCCCATTGGCAGATTATTTTGCTTGTCTTAAGGAAAAACTCACTTAATATTGACATATTATTTCTGAAAACATAATATAATAATAATATAATTAATAAAAGAATTCCTTAGGTATTCAAACTTGAAACAAGACAAAAAATCTAAGTAAGAAATGCATTTTTGCAGTGTTTTGAAAAGGTACTGCCCCAGTGACAGATTTTGTACTTTTATTTCTGAGTGTGTATGAGAAATAAATCCTAAATATTATCTAACATTTATTTTTAATAAACATAAGAAAATTGACATTATTTTTTAAACTGAAGGACTGAATCTTACCTTTTTCCTGTTTCAACCATAACCTATCTAACATTCCCCTGAATAAAATCTCTGACCTAATCAATACACGTGCGCTCATAAATAAATCACCCACACAGGAAGCAGACAACAAAAGCAGGTTTACATTGAATATCTGTATTATAAATAGAACAAATTACATATTCTCTCATAAATACATCAAGAAGTTATAGCATTAACACTTTACCTAGCATCTCATCCTGTTATCTATGTGTTGGTGGCTTCAGAGACCTCGCAATCCTTTATCCCTGGAGCCTGACCTCCGAGACGAACATAAACTGTTCGGTTGGCAATTAACCAGACACTGTGTGCCTTTAAGCCTGCTAAATTTTCCCTCTAAATCACCTCGCGCTCACCCCACGCTCTAAAGTGTCAACTGATATACGCCTTTTATTTCTCTTTTTGATAATTGTCCGATCAATACGCGCCGGCTTAACTTTCGACGGAGCTTGGACTGGGTCTCGTGCAGCATTATGGGATAGCACTACCGGTGGCCACACGGCAGGTATAAAATGAAGGCTAGCCAAAACACTGCGACTATTCACCTTACAGAGACAGCACCGCTATACACACACACATACATACACACACTCACACACAGCACTAAAGAGGTTAGGATCTGTACAAGAACGGGCAGAACGGATCAATCCAGCGCCGCTTATTCCGGAGAGAGAAGGCTATCGATTTATGTTTATCTAATCTCAAAGTCATTTTCATTAGAGGTTTCGCCAGGTAACTTTGAGATGCATGAGTACTAGAAAACAAAATGATGCGAGGGACAAATTACAAGCCATTAATGTGTAGTGATAATACATCTGAACATGCAAAAACCTTACGCCTTTATCTTTTTACTGTGCTAAGAAATACATGTCATTTCAGAAAGTGCTTATAGTTACATTATATACACAAAGCCTATGAGTGCACATAGGTGGCGGACTCGAATCACATTGCTATATACGACCAGTCTAGACCAAGCATTCAGAAACGCATTTATGATTGTTCTGTGATTGAAAACCAGTCTTTTTTTCCGCTTGAATGATAGATGTGTCCGAAAGTATTATGCCTAGAGGATAAACAAACTATTGCAATCATGCAAATTAAGCATTTGAAATCACAGGGACGACGAAGTCCTTTGAAAAAAAAAAAGAAATGGCACATTGTGTTTCCTACAAGGTGCATAGATACACAGTTATGTACTATTAGAATTCTGTATTGCACGACGGCGTCGACTGCGTTTGATCTATCCGGCTGTTTCTAATCCTCGTCTTGAAGGATACTGGAATATGAACTAGTAGCTTTACAAATCTCCACTCTTCCCAAACCCAGTGATATGAATCCTTCCTGAAATACAGAGTTATGAATGATAATGACCTTTTTTTTCTTTGTCGTCTTTGTCGTTCCCTCTCCCTGAGTGTCACAATAGTGAGGACACTTCTGCCAGGGATTCAGGCTGCGTACGGGAGCGCCGGCTCAAGTCATGTGTGGGAGGTAATAATATTTTGGTATAATGGGTTTAAGCCAGTGAATTAAACATTAGCTCAGCTCAAATAGAAACCAAACGGGGGGAAAAATAATGAAGCGCAAATAAATAATTGAAGGCGGCATTGTTGTTTTTCAAATTGCTCACTCGGGGTTTGTTCCTCGTTTGTTGCATAGGCCGCGTTTACCGTCGTATAAACACCAACAATGCAGTCTCAAAAAAAGCTGGAGGGCTACCGGCTCTGTGTGAACGCCAGGAAGAGGGAAACATTACGCTGAGACTGATTTCTGGCCCCCTTTGGAAATGCGTCGGATACCGCACAGCTGTATACTGAGGTGGTCCACCTGAGCCCTTGGTTAAATCCTGTTACAGTAATATGAGTGAGCTTTCACGACCCTGAGCATACATGTCACACACATACAGGCAGACAGAGAGATACATGGCCAGCAGTCTCCAGTATGCTTGCTCGATTAACCCTGAGCAGGAGCCTCGTACTCCGGGTTGGTGTAGGAGAAGCCTAGGAACTCATCCTGGTCCAGATTCATGATAAACAGCTTGTCGGTGGGCGTGAGCTCCACGGCCATTTTTGTGAACTCCCGGTCAAAGTTGCAGGTATCTCGGCTGTTCCGCTGGAGGAAGAGAAAGGAAAGAAGTGTTAGTTACATTTAGAAAAAGAAGTCGTATCTTGGGATCTTAAGGGATAGCTCACCCAAAATTCAGCCATTATTTATTCATCCTCATGTTGTACCAAATGTGTATGCTGTCAAAGGCCCTGGTATACTCACAGAAGGACAAACTATTTTGAGAGTTTGCCTTGGCTGGTAAACACATGCGAAGTTTGACTACTACCATGTGATAGGTAGGTGTGGGTCTGGGGTTTTGTCATCTTTGACTTGGAAAATTTACATTTTCAAGCAAATCAAAAAAGAACATTTAGCAAAACAGCAGTCGAAACCTTTTTTTTTTTTTTTTGTCTTGATTTAAATGTAGATAATGTTGGAGCACATCTGATCATTTCTGGAAGCTGATTCCAGCAGCGGGGGTCGTATTAACTGAAGGCCGATTCTCCCTGCTTTTGTCTGAACTCTTGGAATATCTAATTTACTTGATCCTAATGATCTGAGAGATCTGTTATGCTTGTATCCAGTGCACATATCTGTAATGTATTGAGGTCCTAACCCATATAGTGATTTATAGACAAGTAATAATACTTTAACATCTGAAAATCTGTATGTATTCTGAATGTAACTGGGAGCCAGTGTGAAGACCTGAGGAGAGGAGTGATGTGCTTTGATTTTCTGGTTCTGGACAGTAGATTGTTGTCATGATTTGAAAATGCTGAATAGAAAATGTAAAGAAGTGTCATTCTGGAGATTGTCTGAATTTAATGCCACCTGTTAGTGTGGTCTGAATTGGCCTTATGCTATATTCACATGGGAAGCCACTATTATTGCTTCTCATTTATTTTGAATGGCTGACATCTTACAATTGACATAAATTGACATTGTTAGCAGTAGAAGTAATTTTATTTAACTTTTGATGATTCTTGAAAACTCTAAGTTTACTCTACCATGACGGCTACTTCTACTGAGAAACCCGGAAATGTGAAAAGGGTCTATAGAGCAACATCAAAATTAAAGAAACTCAGCGGGCACCTTGATGTCAACACAATTTCAAAAATCACGTCAAAAATGCAAATCAAGGTAGCTTATATACTGTACATTGCAGGGATGCAAAATCCAGAGTAAATTTGTCATTTATAATTAAAGTTTTTGGATGAATTTTACTTTTCTTATATAGTAATTATTTTTGTGTTGTTATTTTGATGGTCAAAAGGGCACCGATGTGTGGTTGTCAAATGGACGTGAAAGTTTTGACATCAAATTGATTTGCATTTTTTACATCAATGTAAATTATTTGATTTCGTTTTGACAACAAGGTTTCTGCTGGGAATGTATATCTCTTTGGTGGGTTATGAACCAGTTCTCTATGATCACGCTTTATATAAAGGTACAGAGCAATATTTATATTATCCTCCAACGTGATTGGCTGTTGTCAATATGCACCAAGCTTTAGACATGTCTTAAAGGTGCAGTAGGTGATTGTCTTCAGAAACAATCACAAAATAAACATTTTTTTTTTTTGTGCAGGTTGAAAATCTTTTCACATTCCAATAGTAATGATTAAAGTAAATGATCTACAGTAAATGTATTTATATGTATTTTAATATTCTGGGTAAGGTATAGACATCCAATCCATATATTGTTCATCCATTTAAAATTTGTCGGGGGCGACAATTCCAATAATTCTGATAAGTTAAGCCCAAACTGTCTGTCAGCAAATGTAGATTTGTACATCTGCAGATTCGCCATTTGAACATGCACGCACATTCACTATTAGAGTTACTTTTAAACACTGGAGAAAGGATGCCACCATGGCTGAAGTATTCTGTTAGACAGCTAATGTTATGTTTTAAAACTATTTTAGTCTCGCAAAGCTTATGTAGATTCTGTTGTTTTATGAATGGGTTATATGCACAGTTGTGTTGTTCAGCCACTGAAATCTACCAGCAAAAGCTTTGTGTGACTATTTTCAATGTCATAAGGGGCCTTTTACAGCATTGATAATGTAGATTTTGATTTAGTTTAATAACAAAACATCAGTAAATATCGCTATTCTGCCTAGCTTTCTTTACTGAGGTAAAGTTGCTTTTATATTCACATTGGTTCATTTTTGAACAATGACAGCCTGTGACACGCTCCCTATATTGAATTACCGTGCTACTTTGAATATTCGGTCTGAAATAGCATGTAAGTATGGCTTAGTGGTAAGTGTAATTCCTGCATGCAGCCGGCCAACCACTAATCATTCACTAGTCATTTTAGGACAAAGCGCGTGAGAGAGGGAGACCAGCGATTCTTGCATGCATGAAATATTAAACACAAGATTTGCTTGCTACACAACTAAAAACGGGCTAGATATAATACAGTCTTTCGTTCAGAACTGTAGCATTATAAAGTACTATAAAGTTTTCTAACTGGTGGTGAATGACATGATCTAGTGGGTTGTCTACTGTCATCTTTAAGGTGCGCGTTCGTGTTTCAAGAGGCGTGGCTTTGGATGGCAGGAGTGGGATTGTGTTGTCAAAGATATTATGCTACTCGGTTAGCATTTTGGCACTTACTGCACCTTTAAGTCAAGTATTGATGCTGATGCCCTATGTAAATGTATCGTTAAAGCCGTAAAACATGTGGAGCTGGGCCAAACATTCACATTAGTAATATCAGTTGGTGTTGTATCAATTGTATGTTTATTTTGTTATTAAGGTATACAACGCTTTTGCTCTCATCAGTGTCTGTGGAGTCAGGATTTTTGACTAGTAGTGGATCACTGCTGTGGTATTTCAAATCTATTTTCCCCTAAACAAAGAATGCAAAAATAAAAGTACAGTGAGTATATCTGGGCCTTAATTCCCCAGTTAAATACCAATTAGAAATGTGTAAAAAAATAAAATAAAAATGTTCAATTCGCTGTATTACATTACGTTTCTTTTTTTTACATAACACAATGCCCAATCACAAGCATTTCAATTAATCGTCCCCCAAAAAAGCCCCAAATTCATAGATTAAAAATTGATTTCAATCTCATGGGGCAAATATTGCTCCATAATGGAAAAGAAAACCACCATTTTAGGTGCGTTTGAAAGAGAAAGAGATGAGGGTGAGTAAACAACAACAGAACGTTCATTTCCAGAAAAGGCATCCCTTTAAAACCAACAATTACATCCACACTAAATAAGAAGCTGATGAAGGATCCACTGCAGGCAGAAGCCTAGCTGTGCTAAAGGCAGAAGAGGAATTGTGTGCCGAAGAAGAAAGGATTCCACTTCAGGAGGAGACACTATAACACACACAAGCACTTAAAAAGACGCCCAGGCCACTGATGAGACTCATATCTCACTGACAGTCCCCATCCAGAGCTGCTGGGGGAGACGCTTGCTGCATTGACACACTGTGTGCTGCTGCTGCTTCTTCTTTTATGAGATGCTAAAGCGTAGGCACTGCTGGCCTTTCTCTTTTACTCTGCATCCCTCTGTCTCTGTCGCTCGGTGCGAGAGGAGTCTAAATGAAAGGGGCAGACGGTTTGTTAGGCCCACAGGCCTGTTCTTACTGGGAGAATTCCTCTCTGCTGTGGCCTTGTGTGCCAGCATGCCCGAGGGAAGAGCCAGCCTGGCTCAGAGGACACACACACATGCATGCACACACACACACACACTGAGTGGGAGGACGGAAAGAGACACAGTTAAGCAAAGCAAGAAAGAAAGAAAGGAGTTTGGGGGTGGGCAAGGTGGGTCAGAGGAAGGGATGGAGGGAATGTGACAGAAGGTGTGAGAGTGGAGAAATGAGAGAGAGAGAGAGAGAGAGAGGACTTCTCTGGGGCTAGACATTGTTAATGCACTGCTTGGCAATGTAAATCCATGAAGGCAAAGGAAAACGCTGGTGTGGGGGAAGGGGCGGCACTCAATACGCCGAGCATCACTGGAGCAAGAAGCTCCGGCGACGCAAATACCGAGAGCCGCACTGATATACAATGTACACAAAGCACTAGGATATGTTGTCTTGTGGAAATGCGTTCGGTAGTTGCTTGTGGGGCTGTCATGTCATATTAAAAGGGAAGGGGAAAATATTTCTGAATCGCTGTGTTCGGTAGTCAATTCACAATAGGCTGTTTCTGCCTTAGAGTATACAGTGAATGAACATTGATCATTGTATTTCTCATACTTCATATCTCTTGAATGTGAATGTTTCTCTTACTGTAATTAATTTTTGAATCAAACTAGTGTGACTATTTTTCATGACTGTCTTCATATCTGCATTTTGACTATCTCGCAAATGCGATAATTTTAGGATGAACTGTGGCTTCATACACACGTTTTTGACAGTAAAAATTATGTAAATCGACTGTAAAATTACAGTAAATCTCACAATTGAGATGGTTTCTTAATCAAAATTATCTAACAATTGCAATTTTCTTGTAGGTCAGATTTTGTCACAGTTGTGGCTGATTGTGCCTCCATATTTTAATCACTACTTCTTGTAATGAAATGTTAATATCAAACAGTTGTGACTTTCGAATAACTGTGCTTTTGTATATGGTCATTGCGTTTTGTAATCACATGTTAATTTCAAACAGTTGTGGCTATTTTTCATAATTGTGTCTTCCTATGTCAATATTGTGACTATTTAGCAATCTTAAATTCTGTCACAGTTGAAACTATTTTGTTTTTGTAATAACGTCTTCATATGTTAACATTGACTTTCGCATAATTGGCCGCCATATTGTGACTTTCATGAAATTTAATGTTACAATTTCGACTATTTCTTGACAGTTTGATTATCTTACTATTGTAAGATTTCTATAACTTCAAATTGATGTCACAGGCTTATCTATTTCTGTAATTTTGACTAGCTACTGTGACAAGCTATTTTTAATTGTGCTTTCGTGTCACTGTTTTCACTATTTCCTGTCGTTATGTCTTCATATCTCACTATTACTTGTAATAATGCAAGCATAACATGCTGTTGTGACCAGTGTTGGGGAAAGTCACTCTTGAAAGTAATGCACTACAATATTCAGTAAATCCCCCCCCAATAGTAACTAGTTGCGTTACTTAGTTACTTTTTATGGTAATGCGCTACGTTACTTTTAAGTTACTTTTTCTGACCTTTTTTCATTTTTTTTTTTTAAATAGATGAGCTCTGCAATTAACAACACACTCTATAACCTCAACATGCCATCTATACAGATTCCATGTGTTCAAAATGAAAAGAATATTTCTATCGCAGGAATATAAGGCTCTGCCGTCTTCATTTTTAACATGACTACGATCATTTTAATTTAGCAATTAATTTTTTTAAAAAGTGAATTAACTAAACTAAAAAGTAACTCTCATTACATTTTTTACAAAGTAACTCAAATATTTTTACTTAATTTTGAAAAGTTTTGCATTACTTTACTCGCTACTTAGAAAAGTAATATTATTATGTAACTCGTGTTACTTGTAATGCGTTATCCCCAACACTGGTTTTGACTACTTCATGTACTTTAGATCATCCTACAATTGTGGCTTTCTCTTGTCATTTCAATAGTCACAACTGTTAATATCAGTTATAGCACTTTCATATCTGTGCATTTCATGATATTTTGACTTTATACTGTATAATTTCTGTTTTTAATTGGATTTGCAAAATAATAAATCCAATTAATCTTTTTTTCAGTGTATATTAGGGATGCACAATATATCGTTTCAGCATCTTTATCACAATGTGTGCATTTACAATAGTCACATTGCAGCAGCTGCAATGTGGAGTTGGGATGAACAATGTACAGTGTTTACAATTTACATTACATTTGATTATTCAAAAATAAGAGTAGAACAAAATAATCGATACACTGAAAAAAAACTTTCCCTAATTTTTTAAAATTGGATGAATGAACATTTTATTGGAATTTTTTGTTTAGATTAAAGCTATATCTTTTGGTTTAGAACCAAGACAGGTATGCTTTATACATGTTATATAAAATTATTCTCTTGGAGACAGAAAATATAGTTTAAAGCAAATGATTTATTTTTCATTCGGTCATATGATAAAATTTAGATGTGAACCATTACCCTAATTTTTTTAATCGGATGAATGAAAACTTTCTTCCAGTGTATACTGTACAAGAGGTGACGCTTCTCGTAATGGCAGATCGAACATATATATCAATGTTGTAATTCTATGAAATATATTTGCTGTTAATAAAAGAAATATTTCAAATCTTATAACTTTTTGATGCATTTATTCCTCTTCATTTACAAATATCATGATATATTTTGGATGTTTGATATCGCTGATATTGTGATCTATCGTTATCGAAGGCAAAATATCATGACTATATTGTATCGTATCATATTACTATTCCCGGATTATCTGACTGCTTATTTCACTTTTATCTTATTTATTTATTCTTGCAATTCCTTTGATTCACTCCTCTACAAGATTATTCCAAAGATAATGATTTATTTCCAAATAGAGCTATTCATGTCATCTGCCAAAATTGTAATCATATCGCAATATGAATTGAAACAAAATATAAAAATGTCAGATTTTTCCAATATCGTGCAGCCCTGTCATTTTAATTTCATTGAACAGAATTGTGACGATCATAATTTACACTATGTTTGACAACTGTGATCATTTCTCTTAAATTTAGATTTTTATTTAAAACAACTGCAACATTACTTCTAATAATCAAAGTCCCCTTTTTTCTTTTTAAACTCTAAGGCAGAAACAGTCTTCCATATGGGCCTACTTAGTTTTTTAGTGCATGTCTCTCGTTGTGAATGATTAATCAGCGCACATTATTCTGAATAAATCTATTTTTGTCTTTATAATCTTCAAATGAAATATAACTTACTCTTATTCATAAATTATGCTCCGTTTGGTTAATTCTACATTCTATTCCTCTGTCCTGTTTCACTTCAGTGTCACATTCTGGAAATAAAATTGCTTATGAATGGCAGCTCGCTCTGACCTTTAGATATCAACAGCAGAACAAAGAATGATATTGGTGGCCAAACATATTCAAGCTTTTTTTCCCCCCATAAATTAATAGCAGCCTGTTGGATGTCTGCTTGGATAATAAGGCCAAAAATGAAGCTCGTCTTGGAAAAACAATGCAATTCACTTATTATTTCCACCTAAATTATTCAGCTCTCTGGTCAATGGTGGGCCGAAGGGAATTGTGGGAGGTGTTTTTTTGAAGTAATGCAGCACAGTGCTTGGTATTAAAGCGTTCGGTACAGTTTGAAAACAATAAACACACAACACCAAAACAGTGTGATCTCTCTTTTTCCCCAATGAACATAACGCACCTTAAAAAAAAAACAGAAACAAGTCACTTTCAGGTGAGGAAGACAGAGAGAGGGATGAGACTGCCATCACAAAACAGCACAGCGAAAAGGATTTACAAACAACCAAGATCACAGACGCAGAGATAGAAGACATATGACTCCAACTATTGGTATGCAGATCACATCAAACAAAAGCAAACTGGAGGAGAGAGATAGAGTCCAGAATAGAGTCTGAGATCTCCTGGCAATCCACACATGGATAAAAACAGCTCGAGACAGAAAGAGTAAAGTGGACAGGAGGAAGAAATATGATACAACAAGAAGCACATTTCCTACCTTTTGTCCATTTGCTGGTTCTCAAAGCACACCACAGCACAGCGAAGCACATAAGCCACAACTCCAGAGTGATGGCCACTAGAATACCTGGGCTCTCAAGAGCCAGACAGTTCAGAGGAAAATGGCACTGGGCATTGGCATGGAAACCTCAGGACTGTGGGTCATTCATTCTCAAAGGCTAATTCTAGCCCCCACTCAACATAACATTGAGACTGGCTTAATCTAAAGATGATGATGATGATGATAGTTTTGTTCTACAGCATGATTATTAACCAGCCTGATCTCACAAGGAAATACAACTATTTTATATATTGTGAGAAAAGTGGCTAATTTGTACACATTTATATGATTTTATTCGCTTGACAACATATAAAAGGAGTTAATGTTGAAAGCATGGTGATTTATGAAATGCAAGTCAATAGCTGCAAGCCTTTTAAGAGTCAAAAAATAAAAAAAACAGAGGCAAAAGAAAATTAATATTCATGATTCTTGACAAGCAATACAAGTAAAACCATCAATATGTGCAAAAAAAACAAAAAACCCTGAACATTAATACATTTACTCTATAGCCACAGCAAATGGTCATAAGTGCAAGGAGTCAATCAGTGTGCTCACAAATGGAATCTTTCTATATACTGTAGGTTGCAGCATCTAGGAAGAGCACAAATAAATGCCTGTTGACAAAAATAAATAAATAAATAAAATCCAGCAAACATGGCTTTAACCAGCAGATGCTCTCAGCATGTGAGCAACAGTGAATAGTGTAAGCAATCTAATCTAGACAGTGTAGTGGAATAAAAACAGCTATATATTAACAAGCAAGCAAGCTTTTTTCTTTAAACTGCAGCTTCAAAGGAGGCAAGACAAAGACACGACACCTGAGGTACATTTACATTTTATGTTGTACTGCTTTGCTAGCATGGCGTAATGATCTAATTTCTGTTAATACTTACCATTATTCATTCTAAAGGTACAAGCAACTGATTCCTTTAAAGGATGTTTGAAAAGGGGGTGGTAATGAGTAGGCCCACACGGAATCTGCGCGCGCAGAATTCCGCAGATTTTCCGCAGATTTTTTACTTACAGTTAAATATTTACAGTGAATCTAATTGGATTTGCATTTTAAACATTAAATAAAAGTCAAAAAGATATTATTTTTTATTTCACATATTAAGGGTCTAGTTATGATACTCCTAAAATAATTCCGCAGAAATCCGCAGATTTTTACCTAAATTCTCCGCAGAAATAGCAAAAAACGTCCGCAGATTCCGTCTGGCCCTAGTAATGAGGTTCTCTTCAATGTCATCTGCTGCTTTAAATGTGAGAGCCCTTATATTTGGTTCTGATTGGCTGTATTTTTTAAATGTGATGATATACAGGGCAACTTTTAGAGCAATGTTGCCAACTGATGCTTGACAACTTTTCCATTGAAAATGGGCTAAAACAAAACTGTAGGTGAAACCGTTAAATTGGAAAAATTGAAATCCTCCAATTAAAATGCTAGCAGTGAATCATGTGACCGGATTGGAGTGAGAAAAGGACCATGAACTCTTTAATAACTATAAACTATAAATTGTTTAATGCTTACAGTGCCAACAGTTGTCCAATTTAAAGGTGCTGTAAGGGATTTAGCGCATCCTTAAACAGTTGAAGTCAGAACTATTAAACCCCCTTTGAATTTTTGTTTCTTTTTTAAATATTTCCCAAATGATGTTTAACAGAGTAAGGAAAATTTCACAGTATTTCCGATAATATTTTCTTTTCCTGGAGAAATTCTTATTTGCTTTATTTTGGCTAGAATAAATGCAGTTTTTAATTTTTTAAGCCTTTTTAAGGTCAATATTATTAGCCCCCTCAAGCAATATTTTTCCGATTGTCTACAGAAAAACCATCGTTATACAAACACTTGCCTAATTACTCTAACCTGCCTAGTTAACCTAATTAACCTAGTTAGGCCTTTAAATTGCTCTTTAAGCTGACTACTAGTGTCTTGAAAAATATCTAGTAAAATATTATTTACTGTCATCATGGCAAAGATAAAAAATAAATCAGTTATTAGAAATGAGTTATTCAAACTATTATGATTAGAAATGTGTTGAAAAAATCTTCTCTCCATTAAAGAGAAATTTGGGGAAAAAATAAACAGGGGGGCTAATAATTCTGACTTCAACTGTATATATTTGCATAGCTCTAAAGATTCGTTGTTTGTTTCATGCTTCCTTGTCGTGCGTTCTTTATATTAGCTTTATTATTATTATTTGTTAAGCATTATTTTGCTTCTGCTATGATAAATAGATGTCCACTCGAGCTGTTCAAAAACTTTTAACCTTACATTCGGGACTCGGAACAAAATGCTAACATAATATTATAATAACAATATGTTTTATATTTTGGGGGCTGCGGAAAAATTCTCACTCAAAGCTAAAACCAAAAGTTGGCAGCCCTGGTATCATCACATTATCAGCTGAAATATAATACTGAAAGTGATTCCAACAATATCTTTTCTCTGTATGGTTATTGTTATGGTTGCTATTATTATAGTTATTGTCTTCGGTGTGAACAGGCCTTAAGCACCATTTTGATGAACCATACAAACATGCGTTCTCCCTCTCTGTTGTAAACAAGCAATGTGTGTGTGCCTACACAAAAGTCATTGAATGCAATCAGGGTCGTTAGCTGGGGCTATGGATGAAATTTAATAATTTTGTAAATAATGTTTAGTTTCTGCGACACAGTGGCTCAGTGGTTAGCACTGTCACCTCACAGCAAGAAAGTCGCTGGTTCAAGTCCTGGCTGGACCAGATGGCATTTCTGTGTGAAGTTTGCATGTTCTCCCTGTGTTAGCGTGGGATTCCTCCGGTTTCCTCCACAGTCCAAACACATGCGCTAGAGGTGAATTGAATAAACTAAATTGGCCGTAGTGTTTAAGTGTGAATGAGTGTGTATAGGGTTGCGGCTGGAAGGGCATCCGCTGTGTAAAACATACTGGATAAGTTGGCGGTTCATTCCGCTGTGTCGACCCCTTATAAATAAAGGGACTATGCCGAAGGAAAATGAATGAATGAATGTTCAGTTTCTTGTACAGTCTGATCATTTCACTTTTATGTTAGGAGTGTTTCCCCCCCCAAAGTGGTGGTGGCCATTGACGTCTGTTCTTTATTGTTGTTTTGAAAATAATGACACCATCTGGAATGGCCTGAATATGAGTAAAATAAAACTTAAATTAAAATTAGCATCACTCATTCTGCACATCCTAAATCTGTGAATTGACCTTTGGAATGACGGGTGACATGAGTGTAGAACTGGGTACCAGGAACTGAAAAAATGTGCACTGTTAACATCAGAAT
Organism: Danio kyathit; assembly: GCA_903798195.1. NCBI lineage: Eukaryota > Metazoa > Chordata > Actinopteri > Cypriniformes > Danionidae > Danio > Danio kyathit. The sequence goes on along the minus strand of LR812521.1, from coordinate 45,937,423 downwards.
GGATAGAACAGTTTAAAGAGCATAAAAAAGAACACCCAACAAAATATTTGTCATCCTGAACCATTGCTAAATGATAAATGACACTAATTAGAAATGAATGATGGTCCAAAATGGTCTCAGTTGACAGGAATATCCATGCTAGCTTGCCATGCTGATGCAGGCCAGTGCCATTCTGTGTTGATTAGATACAGGTCTGTTTGACAAGATGAGATTAGCACGGGCACACAGAGCAGTTCACTTCCCATAGACAGGCTATGATGCACATGGACGTATAAGATGACAGTGGAACAAACATCGAGAGTACCAGGATGAGAGAGTGAGAGAGAGCTGAATCTGAATTTATCGCCCGTGGTTTCATACAGATATATAGCAGAGATAGAGTTCGAGATGCATGCTGTGCCCAAAGCCCCGAAGGGAACGATAATAAGAAAAAAAACTCTCGGGAAGGAGAGAAAAGACAGCCCCCCTCCCCTTTTAAATCCAAGGTGCTCATTTTGCCAGGCTTTAATTCCAATCGTGATTCTGTAATTTCGCGCGATACTAAGGCACAGAGCTTTCTATAAAGGAGCGGATTAGCGGCGAGCTGATGTCAGCGCAAGAAGAGAACAGCAGTATCAAACGCTGACCTGTTTTCAGCTGATAAGCTGCACACACTTCGTGCTAACCGACTCATTTAATTTGAGGCTGCGACATTCAGAATTAATTAACACTCTTGTGCCGAGCGCCAGACTCAACTGTGTACCGCATATTTGTAAAAACAACAAGTTTAAAAGATCCGCGGGACCCCCATGCTGCGGTAGTACTTACATAAGCGGGCCACATTATACAGCGCCAATAAACGTTTAATACCACGTATAATGCGTCTCTCTGGTTTTCACCCACCCCTATGCATGTTCTTCCCATATGTCATTGGCTGAATGGTGGTGGAACAGGATGAAATGTTCTCATGTTAAGTGGCAGGCATGAAATATGCAGAGCTTAGCGTGGGCACGTGCTGCACACCGTCCAAGTTGGGTTTTATACGCCGATGCTCCGAGCAAATTGACAAGACTTTCTCTGCCAAGCAGTTCAGAAACACACACAAATAATGCTTTATGTGATCGAATAAAATGTCAGATCGGGTCTTGGAATAGAAAACGGTCTTTTGTGGTTTACAGAGATGGCAGGTTGCAGGTTATATGCACTGCAATGAGGGAAACAACGCCAAACCAAACAAAAGGCTATTGATGTTTCACTTTTATTTGAATGTATGTTCATGTTTTGTGTGTGCGTATGTGTGTGGAAAATATTTGGCACATAAAAAAGCATTGAGGATGTATTGAGCAAATCACACAGGAATGTCAAGAACACTAAAACACTAAGCTAAAAGTACGCTCAATCAGTTCATGCACAAAGCTGCTATGCACATAAACACAAAACCCCCTTTTTTCTTGATTGTTTTTGTTATCTACAATACTGACCACATAGAATTCATAACATTTAAGAACATTTGACACATATTATTTGCTTATATTATTTTAAGACACTTAAAAAAATATCAAAGCCCTATGTTGAACTGCTTGCTGTATATATCTATTTTGGCAGAAATGACAAATGCACAACATTTTTCCTTTTTCATCTCTTTTCTTTCAGTTTTCTAATCCCGCAGTATATATATCTGGAAACCCTCTCGCACAAGAAGCCATTTTAAAGAGGTTCTCCCTTCTCTGAAATCCCATGATGAAGATATGATATGAAGCCCCAGTGGTTTCCAATAAAAGCCACTGGCCGCTAGTCAGCACGGATAACCGCTCAGGGAACTGTGATGTCTGAGAGGATCTGACCCGTTTCTGTGGATGTGTGGCTCTTGTGGCCTTTCCAGTTCCATTTAGTGATACAGTATCTGTTCCACACAAGGACTTTGCTGCTGTTAGTGCTGACATGAACAGTGCTGTCGTATCCCGAGCCGTCAGAATGCTAAATTAGGGCTTTGCACTGACCAGCCCCCCTGTTGGACCCATTAACACGACGTCAGATAGCTTCATCGGACCCCTATTGTTGCTTATGAGCAATGTTTACACGCTTAAAATGCTTTATGTTACTATTCTAATTCTAATTATTCGTCGTCTTTATATCCTGTTCAGCTTTGAGGCGGGATATTAAGTTCCACACAAACTCACGTACCGACACTAGGCCGGTCTCTGTTGACAAGCTTCAAGATGGAATCATTCAGGCGAAGTGAAGCTACATCAATGCATCCCAACTAGACTAATTTGCTCATACACAAGCTCCTGAATGAAATTCAGGGTATAATTTAAGATATTACCCATGGGTAACTACTCGTCTCTTTGTCATCATAAACCCCCAAGAATGTTGAAAAGTGGTTCCCATTTCTATCTAAGATAGGGGTCAGTAATATACGGCCGATGGGTTTTTAAAGGTTACTGGCTACAATGCAAGCTCAACTCTGAAATTAGCACTCGTTCTCTCATCCTATTTCAATCGGTAATTGTCTCTAGCAGGAGGTAGTTGATATTTAATATGCCTGTCAAATACCTTTCGATAAAATCCGTCTGACCTTTAAGCAGAAGTCAAGGAAAAGGAACCATCACAGGAGTCATGCTTTCCATACATGGGTGAATGTTTGCAGATGGTGTGAGATGATCAGGCAAAAAAGAAAAAAAAGAAAAGGCAGATCACTACCACAATCAGGCACATCCATTAAGCTCTATTGGCCCGTACATACACGCAAACAGGCACCCTAATTCATTCAGATTTACTCATGCTTTAAATGAAGAGAGGAAAAATTCTGTTAAATTCTGTACTAAAGATTAAAACAAGCCTCGAGTTCACTATAGAGCTAACTAACTAACAAATCGGACAAAACAAAATCATCATGCAAAAACCTTTCCAGGTTTGCATTCTTTTGGAAACAAGCAAAATGGTTTGATGATAATATCAGCAAAAAATATCACTGCCGCAGGCTGGATAAGGAGAGCGAGGCTAGCCATTTTGCATCTCGTATATGTGATTCATGCACCTTTAGTGCAAATGGCTAAATCTCAACACCGACAATCCCGAGAAAGACACATCCGAAGGTAGTCTAGAAGAGAGCTATGCAATACACACCACATTCAGGAAAGCCGTAGGAGAACAAATAGTATAAAGACAGCCAAAGTGCGAGAAGGTCTTAAGATTCAAACGTTCCTCCAGCATGAATACATTCAATGGGATGTCGTGAAAGCCGCAGCGATCTTTAGGCTAATCTACGAATATCGAAACTCAGCATGCATATGTATATTGATGGTTTAGTTTTGGTGCATGGCTGTTTATATACATACACGTGCCCCAGTGTATGGTACATAAACATGAGGTTTGATGAAGAGGGGGTGGGGTTGATGGAGGGTTGGGTTAGTTTTAGGGGGTCGCCCTTAACTCTGGGCTTCCATGGCAGGGAATTCAGGGTTTATGAAGGAAAAGCCCTCGAATTCGTCTTGGTCGAGGTTCATGATGACCTCCTGGTCTGGAGGGGTGAGAACCGGTGGATGGCGGGTGAAAAAGCGGTCAAAGTTCTCTGCATCCCGGCCACACTGCAGGAGGGAGAGAAGAACAAGAGAGGCATGTAATGGATGTGGGATGATGAACATGGTCATAAAGACAGAAAGTAAAACACAGAACAAATAAAAGGATGGGAATGGATGTGGATGAGGATTTCTCAACAGCAGTTGTAGACACGTATCCTGTTGAATTGACCAGCATATTTCATCAATTCTTTATAAAATGTTTATAACTATGAAAAAAAAAATAATATATACACCAGATTAAAACAGATATTGCATTCACTATCTGCATTTATATGGAACAAAATCAATGCCAAAAGTATTAAAATAAAAAGCTTGTCAAATAGCACTGACTGAAAAAAATAATACATTGAATTAACTGCTTGCATTTTAGTGACTTGAACTGCCAGGGTTTGCAATTTTAGGTCCTGAAATTTAACACAGCTGTTTATTTAAGCAGTGAATATTTCAATTTAAAACACAATTTCATACTTAAAATCAATACTTCACATTCAACTTCCAGATTTCACTTCCAAAATATTCAGTTCTGTTTAAAAATATGAAGTATAATATTCAAAAGGGAATTTTCAGTTCATTTTATTTAAGTTCAAAAATTTGCGTCCATAAGTTCAGTGGCTCAAATTCGGCTGTTAAAATTCGACAAAACATCCGGGAGCTGCAGGAAAAGCGATAGATTGCAGATGGCAAATTCGATAGATTGCAGATTGCTTTTCACCAGCAGGTGGAGATTGAACAATTTAAGGTTTTTAAACCAGTAAATAGGTGAGGAAAAAAGCTAATGATGCACAAAAGTAGCATGTAATATTAATATCAGTCTTGGACATTATAAGTAGGCTAATAAAAGGATTATGAGTAGGCCTATGTGTAAACAATGTTTTGGGCATTCATATTTGCCCTAATGTAATAAGAGCCAGCTGGTAATCGCGTAAACCTCATTCCTCAGGTCTCATGAGGTGATTCAATGATCTTTCGTCTCCTCGTTGAACGTCTCCCATTCAGGTATCGCAGATTCGTCCCTGCTCGGACCTGTGGGGTTTAATATTAATATTAAATGCTACTTTTGTGCTGTTATTAGCCTTTTTCCTCACCTATTTACTGGTTTAAAAACCTTAAATTGTTCAATCTCCACCTGCTGGTAAAAATCGAATCTGCTGTCTCCAATCTATTGCTTTTCCAGCAGTTCCCGGATGTTTTGTCGAATTTTACCAGCCGAATTTAACCCACTGAATTTATGGAAGCGAATTTTTGAACAGAAATAAAATGAACTGAAAATTCCCTTTTGAATATTATACTTCATATTTTTAAACAGAACTGAATATTTTGGAAGTGAAATCTGGAAGCTGAAATATTGATTTTAAGTATTAAATTGTGTTTTAAATTGAAATATTCACTGCTTAAATAAACAGCTGTGTTAAATTTCAGGACCTAAAATTACAAACCCTGGCAATTCAAGTCACTAAAATGCAAGCAGTTAATTCAATGTATTATTTTTTTTGAATTAGTGCTACTCTACAAACTTTTTATTTCAATACTTTTGGCATTGATTTTGTTCTATACATTTACAAACAACTTTTAAAGGGAAAGTTCACCCAAAAAATGAAAATGTACTCACTATTTACTAAACCTCAAGTGGTTCCAAACCTTTATGAGTTTCTTTCTTCAGCTGAACACAAAGGAGGATATATAAGAAAGCCGAAAACCTGTAACCCCAGACTTCCATAGTAGGAAAAAAAAAAAAAGATGTTTAAGGTTTTCAGCATTCTTCTAAATGACTTCTATTGTGTTTAAAAGAAGAAAGAAACTCATAAAGGCTTGAAAGAAGTTGAGGTTGAGCAAATTATGACAGAATTTTCATCTTTCATGCATTAATTGCTTGACATAAATTGCATTATATAAGTGGCTTTGGAATATAGGTCGCATCTCTTTCAGTTTGATAATAAAATGTGACTTCTATTCCAGAAAATAGTTTAGATATCTGATATCTTTGATAACGGAGGGGAAGATTATCAGTGAATAATGACGTCAATCTGTTCATCCAGTCATCATTCGGCATCAAAAGCCATATAAAATATAGTGAATGACTTGTATGAATTGTATTTGGTGGCTGTATACATTTTTTATGGTGCTTCTGAATGCTTTTCAATGCATCACTAATTTTATATTATTCAAAACACCTTCCACTGCAGAAAGCCAATTTAAAAGTGAACTGATTTGATGAAGCACCAGTTTGATTTGGCACGTGAATTCATACAAGTCAAAGTTGAAAAAGCCTGAAGCTGGTCTTTCCACCAGGGGTATTGGTGAATATGAATTGATGGAGGTGCGTGTGAGACCTTTACACTCATACAGATACATAAATATGTTCCAGATGTCGTGTTAGGGTGTCATTCGTGATGCGTATGAGAACCAACGACAACAACAGCAAGAGTGGAAACAATAACAGCAGCATTAATGTCACCGCAAACACATACGTTTCAGTTCAAATGTCAGCTTTTGAAATTCCAATGTTCTACTGCACTTCCAGTGACATTTAAATAGCTCGCTCATCATAAGCGTAAGAAACAGGTGAGTCCAACGCAAGCGAATCTGTAAATGAGAATGAAATTCCTTGCGCCGTTCACAAATGCAGAGCCCATTTCACGGAGACCATCGATCAGTTGCAGTCCGAAACTCACCTTTTAAAGCCCAGTCATGTAATATTCATGAACGGGGCTCAGAAGCAAAGTCAAACCATCAGAAACCTGGCCAAATCTCTAGCTCTGGCTCATGATGAGGTACCTGTGTCTCTGCAGCCGCTTCATTGGCAAATAATCAGGAGCAGCCACATTGAAAGAGAAGGAAAAAAAACCTGGCAAGTGGTGAAGATTAGAGCTGAGAAGCTGCTCATGGTATGCATATTAATCCATATTATGACTCTATATTGTGTTATATACAGTAATACTGTACAGTAGGGCTGGGCAATATGACAAAAATATATCCCAATATAAGTCATCTCATATCCTGATAACGATATATTTCACAATATAGTACCTATTCTGTAATATTAGATATTAGATTTATAGTTTATTTATGTTGACCAAATGTAAACGACTATTTTCTTGTTTATATTTTAAAGTATATACTCAGAAATGTACCCATTCATATGTGATCATATTTCCCAAATTATTGTTTGGTAAATATTTTTTTTAGAAACATATAACAAATATTAATAAAACATAAAACACTTTTCAAAAACGAATGATTACAGGTCCGACAGAAAATAAATATTGCTGAATATAATGCAACATTTTCACAATGCTGTTATTAATGTTTCTATCCGGATCCTTGTAATATTGCACTTGTATCCGCTTGCTAACTTCATGACATATCGGTGACGTATGGAATACTGTTTCCGAGTCCAAGCCACTACTCATTTGAATTGAGAAAATTTTAGTTTATGGCTACTTTTTAGTCCTAATCACACATTAAAGTGAATTTTATATAAATATCATAGTGTACACAACAGTCTCTGGACTTGATGCATCACAAATACCAAAATTTTTGCAATTTATATATCACTTTCTGGCCATTAGATATTAGGCATGGATATATGTACAGTTGATGTCAGAATTATTAGCCCCCCGGTTTTTCCCCAATTTATGTTTAACGGAGAGAACATTTTTTTTCAACGAATTTCTAAACATAATAGTTTTAATAACTCATTTCTAATAACTGATTTATTTTATCTTTGCCATGATGACAGTAAATAATATTTGACTAGATATTTTTCAAGACACTTCTATACAGCTTAAAGTGACATTTAAAGACTTAACTAGGTTAATTAGGTTAACTAAGCAGTTTAGGGTAATTAGGCAAGTTATTGTATAACGATGGTTTGTTCTGTAGACTATTAAGAAAAAAATATAGCTTAAAGGGGCTAATAATTTTGTCCTTAAAATGGTGTTTAAAAAATTTAAAACTGCTTTTATTATAGCCAAAATAAAACAAATAAGACTTTCTCCAGAGGAAAAAACATTAACAGACATACTGTGAACTGTGAACACTACCTTGCTCTGTTAAACATCATTTGGGAAATATTTAAAAAAAGAAAAAATCAGAGGGGGGCCAATAATTCTGACTTCAACTGTGTGTATATATATATATATTGCGATCAAAAGTATTACATCGCTTTGTAAACGTTTATTATTACCATTTGATAAGTCTCCACATACAGTGTGATAGAGCGCTTGGACCCGGAAGCCGCTTCGCGTGACGTCACACTTAACAAGCGGATAAGCTCATTTATACAACAGTTCTGTCTGGTTCTTAAATCTGACTGGCTGATAGCCTTGCGATATTCTGCCAGTAACAGCACTTGACCAGCCTTTTCACCCTTCACCCTTGTATTACTCCACCCACCTATAACAACAAGTAGAAGACACTCTACAGTTAGACAAATATTGCTGCTGTTGGGCAACATAATGTACTTTTGAGGCTTTTTTAGTCGAGAATGTAGTTGTTTAGAATTCAACGATGCAGTTTATTTATAAGGATAGTGCCTATTTTAAATATTTATAATTTATGAGAGACAGTGCATCAGCGACCATTAGCCTGTCATTGAGTAGACCAAAGCATGTTGACATTGTCCATGCACAAGATGGCGACAGAGTAAACCCTTAAATGAGGAATAACCCAGTGTAATTTTAAACTACAGCTGATCAAATCATTATAAAACTGGTAAGTGACTTTCTGAGTCGATCTCTCTGTTTTGTATGTTGTAGTGCTGTATTTATATCATATAATTGTAGTGTATTGAGTGTGAGATGGGACTTGCATATTAGGAATGTGTGTGGTGTTGGCAGAAAGAAAGAAGAAATGCCCGCATGTGTTTAGCGTTTTTCCTTATTGCAAACACAACAGCAATCTGGTAGTGATTGGGCTGCTTTTTTTTCGAGGTTAATTAATGTGATATCCTGATTGCAACAGAGAAATACTGTAGACCGTAAAAGACTGTAATACTGTAGGAAGATATCTCTGTAAACTGATGCCATTACATGTCACGTTCAGCCTTATAATCTTAAAATGTTAGCAAAATCAGCTGTTTTGTCATCACTTTAGACATTACGCTAGCGAATGACCTTGGTGAATTAGTAACGGCTTCTGCTGTTCTGACGTCAGCTGCAGATGTGAATGAATGGCGGAATAAAGTAGTTCCTCATACAAGAGTTTTTAGACTCTTGCGTTTGATTTTCTTTTTTTACATACATGATTATGCCGTCAAACTGTTGTATAAACGCAATATCACATGAGTTGCAGTGCGATGTGACTGTATATCGTCACTGGTGGGACACTAAGGCACATGGTCTGTGGCCTTGTGCCAATGCACGCCTCCCACCAGTGCCAATATACAGCCACATCGCACTGCAACTCATGTGATATTGCTCATTTAACTGATGAAGGTATTACCATAAGCGATGTATTTTCTGAAACCACAAAATAAAGAATAGAGCTTAATATGATACGATAGACTTTTTATTTTGTCCATATGGTATCCGTCATATTGCACAGCCCTAGTGAGGAGTAGGCATGGGCCGGTATAAGATTCTGACGGTATGATAACCTTGGATAAAAATATCACGGTTTCACAATATTACGATTGCTCTAAAATATATTCTTTTTAAATGTCTCGGTAAAAAGCTAAAACTTTTTTTCCACTTTGAACACAAAATATTTTAATTTCGAGAAACTTTTCTAATATTTTGGAACAGTAAACATGTCAGGCTAAATAATTCTAATGAATCATTGACTTCTGCTGTCTTCATTAGTTTCCAAAACACTGATTTCATTACAATTTAAAATGCCATCTTGGATATCTTTTCTGCTGGAGATACTGTTGTTCTAAAAAACTCAAAACAAAACTTAAAAAAAACGTACATATACCGTAGGAACAGTATTGCAGAAGATTTTGGTGGTTTTAAAACCTTGACTTTTTCAAACCTTATAGGTATACCATGAAAATCCATGCCTAGTGAGGAGTCAACATTAACCCTAGATCAGATAAATGTATGGATCATATATTACATAGACCCACTGCACAGGATGAAATGAGGAGCATTCATGAGAGCAGGAGTTCGTCTTTCCACCAATCAGCATGAAGACCTTGCTGAAGTCTATAAGGAGCTTTGCTTGTAATGAGCACAATGGGTGGGCAATCAACTTTGGGTTCATTCACAACAGCTCCATTAAAATCAAAGCTATTTCTATATGTGCACCGTTTTATGTAAAAACCTGGTTACAATATGTGACCTTGCACCACAAATTCAGTCTTATGTTGCACAGCTATATTTTTGGCAATAGCAAAATGATCAAATTTTCTTTTATGCCAAAAATCATTAGAAAATTACTGAAAGATCAAGTTCCATGAAGATACTTTGTACATTTCCTACTGTAAATATATTATTACTTATGTTTTTATTAGTAATATACATAGCTAAGAACTTAATTTGGACAACTTCAAAAACAATTTTATCATATTACGATTTTTTTTTAACCCTCAGAATCCCACATCAGTGTAATCTACTGTCTATATATTTTAGTTAATTATTCATTTTATTACTATTATTCATGTTTCTATATATATTGTTTATTTATATTCATTTATTTCTATTTTTATCCATTTTTATTATCCATTTTAATCTACTTTGCATTCGTTTTTCTTGTATTTTTATTTAGATATTTTATTTCAATTTATTAGAATCTTATTCTGTGTATCTTAATGAAATAAATTTTGAAAAATAATATATTTATTAGATAATTTTAATTGACTATTTCAAGAGGCTGCATTTCTTTGAACAATAACAAAAACAATAGTAAATATAAATAAAAAAAAATACTATTTAAATTAATCATTCCCTGATTCAGTTAAAATTTAAAATGCAATTTATTATTACTTGTGATGGAAAATCTGAATTTTTACATTACTTTTTAGATCTAATTTAATATTGTGATTTATAGCTGAAGACACTCTTCTTATCAATATTATCAACACAGCAACACATTTTATCAGGCCTCTATTTAAAAAAAAGCACTGATTTGAATTAGTAATGTTTTTGCCTTCATAATTGTCTTTGGTGAATATTATACAGACATTTAATAACTTATTTTAATTTAAATACATATATATGAATAATACATTTATTACAGTAGTTGTTCATGTTAGTTAGGGGAGATACAGTTGCTCATTGTTAGTTCATGTTAACTTACGATACATTAACTAATGTTAACAAGCATGACTTTGTATGTTAATAATGCATTAGTAAACTGATAGTGAACTATGATTAATAAATGCTATACAAGTACTGTTCACACTTAGCTTATGTTAATCAATACATTAACTAATGAAACCTTATTGTAAAGTGTGACCATATACAGTTGAAGTCAGAATTATTAGCCCACCTTTTAATTTTTTTTTCTTTTTTAAATATTTCCCAAATAATCTTTAACAAAGCAAGGACATTTTCACAGTATGTCTGATAATATTATTTCTTTCAGAGAAAGTCTTATTTGTTTTATTTTGGCTAGAATAAAAGCAGTTTTTCATTTTTTAAAAGCCATTATAACGTCAAAATTATTAGCCCCTTTAAGCTAGTTTTTTTCAATAGTCTATAGTTCAATAGTTTTTTCAAGTCATTGTATAACGATGGTTTGTTCTAACCACCATTATACAATGACTTGCCTAATTACCCTAACTAGCCTAGTTAACCTAATTAACCTAGTTAAGCCTTTAAGTGTCATTTTAAGTTAAATACTAGTGTCTGGAAAAATATCTAGTAAAATATTATGTCCTGTCATCATGGCAAAGATAAAATAAATCAGTTATTAGAAATGAGTTAATAAAACTATTATGATTAGAAATGTGTTGAAAAAATCTGCTCCCCGTTAAACAGAAATAGGGAAAAAAATAAACAGGGGGGCTAATAACTCAGGAGGGCTAATAATTCTGACTTCAACTGTATATATAATTTATAACCATGGTTTTTATTGAAATCGACACATTTTTAAATGCAGCAAATACCTGAATTAAATTTAAACAGGCATTAGTAGGATCAAAACCATTCAAATAAACACTCCCTTTGCCACTGGGCAGCCCAACAAAAGCTGGAGACTTTAAAAGCCCCATTTCATACAGCACAAAATGACCTCATTTTCTGGACTTTACCATTAGCCCAGAATCCTTAGCGTGGACCTGGCAGTGAACACAAAAGCTTTAGATGTGGCTCTGCATTTTCTGCAAGAGGCCTGTTCTGACTACCATGTGAATGATTTACAACCAATACATCTTATATACAGTATATAAGGCGGAAACACAACCAGAACTCAGGCTTTCTAGGCAAGACAACTCAACAGCTCTCTTTAATACAAATACACACATACGTACACAAACACAAAGAGAACGATAGGACAAAAGGTTGAATTTACTACTGACCTAATTTATATAAGATTAGAAATTTAGAGTTGCAAGAAACATCAAAACTGAGAATTGTAGAGTTCCAGTCTTGCATTATAATTTTTGAGTACACTCAGAATTGCGAAGCAGCCTACAGTATATAAAGTCACAATTCTGATCCAGGGCGTCAGGAAATTAAGTTGCAACTTAAAAAGTCAGAACTGTGAGATGAACTTACAATAGCAAGAAACATGTTAGAATTCTGAGTTTAAATTAGGGCCGCACAATATATTGTTTTAGCATCGATATTGGAATGCAATAGTCACATCGCAGGATGTGCAACGGTTCAGAATATTGAAGTCATTTTAGTTTAACCATAAGTAAAGGTTTATCAATTACTTGTGTTTTTAAGGCCTGTGTAAACATTTTAAGCAGGTTTAAAGCATTTGGCTACAGGGAATTATTATGTTTGTAGCTTTAACAAAGATTATTTGTATTTAATTATTTACACAATGAAGAATATACAGCTTTACTGCACATTTGATTATTTTATTTCTGTACCTGAATACTGTTAGACTCCTTTATTTGTATATTTGCTCTACTTTATTTATCTCTGCTTGTAATTTGTTTGTTTCTCAAGTTGTCTTGAGGAAAAATTGCAATAGGTTGTTTCCAAATGATGTCATTGATGATGTGTGAAATTCAGATGGAGGGAAGTGGTTCTTCTACATAGGATTCGCTATCAGAACATCAAAATGTTTCTGTTTTATGTTGTTTATAATTGTTTAAATCAACCAAAATAAGAAATGCCAAACAGCTTTTAGAATTTTACAAGTTTTTGTTTATAAAGGGGGAAAAGGCATCATGTAATAAACATTTATTCAATACATCCATGTGTATAAACATTTTTTGAATGCGATAATTCGTTTGACAGCACCAATAAAGATTAAATACAGGCCTAGCTATGTGTTTAAATATGTAACTTGTTATATAAAAATCAGATGCAGACACCACCACACTTTCACAAAATCCAGCAGGATTTAAATAACGTACCCTGCCATGTAATCGCTGTAATAAAATATCTGTCTTGTTTTGCAATAATCCAAGCCTTTACTGGCGTTTCGGCAGAATAAACAATCGTAACATGAACATCGAAATGCGCAGCAGCGGTGAATGGTTGTTGATGGTAAATTAATTAAGTTCATTCCCCCTTACAAAAACAAATAAGTAATATGAAGTAGACTATGCGTCCACACATTAGTATGCACTCATCTGTTATTTTGTGATGTCTGGAAGATATCCGCATGGGGAAAATCTATAGTAATTTAAAATAAACATGTTTTTGAACCACACAGTAAAGTGTACAATGTGTTTAACTCTGTGTTGACGAATACAAACAAATACTGTAGCATAGTAAACTGATGAACTGTAATAAATAACATTAGTGTAAACTGTAGTGCATTGTGATGGTGTATCATTTTAGCATAGAAAACTGAAGCCTATTGAATAATTTGTTTATTACTACAGTTGTGTTGAACCACAGCAACAATATAATTACTAATTTAATTGTTTAATTCAAGTAATTATCTACAGTATGCTTCCAAACTCTACAGTATTTACTATAGAGTATTTTACATGTAAAGTAACAGCTTATACAATCTATACTACCTCGATGACAGGCAAATATATTTGAGTTCAGTAGAAAACTCAACCCTCTTCATAATTTAAGGATCATGCCCAACATATGTGCTTATTTTATATTTATATATCCTTTAAAATATGGTATAAATCGCAAAAATACTGACTTTTCTCTATGTCTCCCATTTAGTTTTTTACTTCCTGCATTCCATCTAAATTTCACACGTCACCAGAACCACATGATTGAAAACAACCTTTATGAATCGTGGAAAATTTAAATATCGGTTTCATATTTATAAGCAAATAACTGCAAAACAGCATTAAAGCCAAAAATTCTCAAAATTGTGAAATGGAAATCAGAAAAAAGTCAATATTTTGTAAAAAAAAAAAAAAAAAAAAAAAGTCAGAATTGCCACTTTTTAGCCAACCTCAAACTCAATTTACTAAAAAACTAAACTCACAATTATGTAAACTTGAAATTCTGATTAAATTCTGACTTGACATCTCACATATCAAAGTCTTGTAATTTCAAATTATAAACTTGAAAGCGAGTAGCAAGATGCAAATTTGCGGAGAAAATAAATTGCAAAACAACCTGAAAAGTGAGACGTGAATTCAGAATTGTGAGATTAAAAAGTTTCAATTACGTTTTTCATCCAGTGGTGAGAAATTCTTTCATATGACAGACAGTGAGAGCACTGAAGCATAACCCTTACGTGCAGAAACCATTAAATCACCCGACACAGCATATGTGTACCTCTGCATTCAGAAGCCCCTCTAATTTCAACCTCAATGAAAGGCCCAATGCATCACCAGCCACCTGACCCTGACAGCCCACTGCAGATGCGTTCGGATTTCTGAACGTGCTCACGGGAGGCTGCGGCTTATGGATCTGCCCACTCACTGCCTTACACCTACAAGTGAACCCGCAGAGACTTGAGTGACCTGCGTGCCATTGGTCCCTGAAAATTGAGGCAAAAGCTTTTCGGTGTCCTCTTAAAACCACCTGTCCACAGTCATTAGCATCAGGAAGCCACATCCACTGTGAACAGCCTGCTATTAAAGACACACATGTGACAAGCGGCTTTTCTAAAGGCTGCTGTTAAACACTGTCCATTCACAACTCGCTCTCTCTCATGGCCAACCATCTCTCTGACACACATACACACTTCTGACTGGACTGCAGATCTGCCTCTTTATTCATTTGGCCTAATAAGAACTGGACTCCTAAAGCCCTGCTCACACTGCAGCCATGATTTGGTTCTCTGTGATAATTTTGATAAACCCTAAAATATTCCTGAAACCGTGAAGTTATAAACTCATAACTAAAATCTATGATCTCTGATCGTTGGTTTGACACATTCATCGACACACTGTTAATGATTTTAGTAAATGACACAGTATTATTTATTGTAGGTTATGCCTAAATACAGTTATGTTACTGTATTTTAAAGTTGCATTGTGAAAATTACTGTATACATTACAGTAAAGATATACATACATTATTGTGAATACATATACAGCAAGATAAATGGTGTTGTAAATGTAAATACAGTATTTTTTGCTGTAACTGATTTACAGTAAGTTACTGGCAAATTGCTGCCAGTACAGTAGGTTACTGTAGATTCCACAGAAAGTTGTTAACAGTGCAGCTTAATGAAATTCCCTTTAATGAAGTTCTGGCTATGTCTGAAAAGTTCACTTTGGCTACGACGAGTGTCAAACCAAGAACCAATAGGATTGTCGAATCTGATGACGCAGCATGACAACTTCAAACCACCAATAGGAAACGTCGAACAGCTTTTTGTGCTATTATTATTGAGGCACACTGAGAGCAAAATTACCGCTACAGATTTTTATGTTTGTCGTGAGGTATCGTTACAGAACACGAGTTACTGAACGTGTGGATGGATGACCTCAACAAACATTTTCTCAAATTTTTTTATTAAATATTACAGCCTTATGTACAGCACTTTGGTCTGTCTTGTGGCTGTTTTTAAATGTGCTTTATACATAAATTAATTTGAATGTCAAACCGGGATGAGATTTCCTCTGTGTCTGTGTTTGGCGTGTCATAATTGTCATTAATGGTGTTTTCACACTAGCACTTTTGGTCCACACTCAGCTGTCGTTTGCCGTCAAAGGATGGTAAATTTAGCTAGTGTGAATGACGTCTTCTAAACTCGGGTGCGCACCCGTGAATCGTAACCAAGTTCAGGGGTACGGTTCGTGCGAACTCTGGTGCTGTTCACTTTTGATATGAATGCAATCGTACCAAATAACGGAAGTGAACCGCCAACTGTACAACAAACTTTAGTTTTTTTAATGATCATTCATGTGTGTTTGTCTGTGTATCACCTACCTTGGTGACAAGCGACACTGACCCAGTGCAGAGATAATGGCCCGATCCCAATTCTATTTTTTGTACCCCTTCCCCTTGGCCCTTAAAAACGAGTTTGAAGGGGAAGGGCTTCAAAATTTACCCCTAAGAATTGGGACAGCACTACAGCACCTGCACACGTCATCATATGTCATAGCAATCTCCTGCTTCATATGAGATCAGACGATCGCGACTGCTGTAGTTATTCCAGTGGTGTTATTTTTCGGTGTTTATCTTCAGGAAATCACTGAAGGCATATATTATGTTATCATAACAATCTAATGTGGCAATAAGATCGTAACTATACTGCGCATTTACACAGTGGCCATATTCATCTATGTAAACACACCAAAAACAACATTAACATTATAGCAGACACTAGCCACTAGACTTTTCTGACAGGGTAGTTGAGTGTCATCGAGTGACAGAATGTTGTGGGACTGCTATACAGGAGTTATTATTATGGATTATAGATCGCAAAATTTTGCGGATTTTATTTTAGCGTTTTTTTAAAAAGCATGACGGTAAAACATGAACGCTGTTATGAATATATTAAAACATGTGTTTGTTTGTTGTAAAAATTCGTAATAATGACAAAAAAATAATAATTTGTGAATCTCCTTACTTTCGTTGTGGCTGGTGTATTCTGGGAAATTTTCTTACCCCTTGGTTTCGAGTGTGGTCCTGAAAAATCTTCGTTCGAAGGGGTGTATACCGCTTGCCCTTAGCCCTACGCCTTCAAGCTAAATAGAATTGGGACACCACTACCCCTTCACGGGAATGCGCAAAACGAGGGGTAGGGGTAAGGGGAAGGGCTAAGGGGTAGAATTGAGATTGGGCCAATGTCTGCTCGTCTCCACCAAAAACGACTTCTGCAGACATCGCATGATGTTATGAATGTTTTTAATGTTTTTGCGGCAGATTGACACAATTGGCTCTCTGTATTTTGGTTTTGGTAACAAGGCCAAAAGATTCAGTAAAAGCAGAATGACCATGATATGCCAGAATTTCAGTCTGTCTACAGTAGTCAATGTTTAAAGTTGATCAAAAAAGACACGAATGGGTGTTGTTCAATAATTTGGACAACTTTGATAAAAGATTTTGATACTATGTACTGAAATGGATGACCAGAGTCAAAGATGTCGTAGTGTGGATGCCAGACATAACCATAACAAAACATACAGTTAGGTCCATAAATATTTGGACATCGACACAATTCTAACATTTTTGGCTCTATACACCAACACGATCGATTTGAAATTAAACAAATTTGAAGCTTTAACTGCAGACTGTCAGCTTTACTTTGAGGGTATTTACATCCAAATCAGGTGAACACCGTAGGAATTACAACAGTTTGCATATCTGCTTCCCACTTGTTAAGGGACCAAAAGTTATAAGCCAGAATAATAATCATAAAACTTTCACTTTTTAACACTTGGTTGGTTGCTCTTTGGATCACACTCTGGACCTTTTATCTGCTCATTGGGATAATGAGGGAATAACACACACCTGGCCATGGAACAGTTTAGAAGCCAATTGTCCAATTACGTTTGGACCCTTAACAAGTAGGAGACACATATGTAAACTGTTGTAATTCCTACGGTGTTCACCTGATTTGGATGTAAATACCCTCAAAGTAAAGCTGACAGTCTGCAGTTAAAGCTTCAAATTTGTTTAATTTCAAATCGATTGTGTTGGTGTATAGAGCCAAAAATGTTAGAATTGTGTCAATGTTCAAATATTTATGGACCTGACTGTATGTGTTTTAAAATGATAATGCACTAATGTAAAAGGCACCTAATGGGGTCAAAAGAGTTGCCTTACAGTCAATCACATCCTTCTACTACTGTATGACTTTCATATTGAACTGAACTGAATAACTAAAACAAAACCAGCGTTCTGTGAATCAAAAGTGCCTTATGAACTTAACTTCTTTTACACTTAAAAAACTTTGTACCTGATTTTATTTTTAAAGCTGCTTTGACACAATTTGCATTGTATAAAGTGCTATAAAGATAAAAATTACTTCACTTGACCCTTTCTCTGTCATCCTCTTTCTATTTGAGAGAAAAGGAGTTTTCCCTCTGCTCACTCATATCTCTGAGTGACAGCTGCACATGGGGATGAAGGCAGCAGGAATGAAAGGAAGAATAATATTCTTCAAAGCTAAAGCTAGGGAGCATCATGCTCACACAGCCCATAGCATATTTCTACAACATGCTCTCCAAGCTTCACTCTGGACAAACCCAGTTCAAAAGACCATAGCCGGACTTCAGCTTGAAAAGATGCTGTCCTGGTGTCTCTGTAAGTCTTCTTAACTAGCTTAACCTCAAAGCTGCTTTTATCCATAGGCATTTACAGTACAGTTATTACAGTGATGGCCTCTATAAGGCACCCAGAGGATTAAACACAAATAATAAGACACACAAATAATATCTATCTATCTATCTATCTATCTATCTATCTATCTATCTATCTATCTATCTATCTATCTATCTATCTATCTATCCATCCATCCATCCATCCATCCATCCATCCATCCATCCATCCATCCATCCATCCATCCATCCATCCATCCATCCATCCCTCCATCCATCCACTGTAAAAGTCACCTGTTATTTTCCTGTATTTAGTCTTTCATAGGTGTTTTTTTGTTTGCTCATTAACTTAAAATCAACTTTGAAAGTCTTTCTTTTTACTTAAAACCTATAAAACTAAATAAAAATAAAAGTATAACCTATAAAACCTATATAAAATAAAGTACAACATTACTCCTATTTAAAAGAATTTTACCTTTCATGCTGGGAAATATTAATCCAGTGATCAGTAATTAGTCAAATTAAAATTAACAAATTAAAGTTGACTGAACTTTTTATGTATGTATTTTAATTTGAATGCTTTTATTTATTTATTATTATATTTTTGAATTTATTATAAAGCATGCTAGGGTGTGTTTTTAATACTTTTTTATGGTATTGGTTTTGTGTGGGATTAAATAAATTGTTAAACTTAACCTATAAGATAAAATAATAAATAGTCAGAAGAGTCAAACATAGTTGTTTCAGCTTATTTTACCAAGTTGAACAAGCAGCAAAAAACTTTGGTTTGTGTATGCCTGTGTGTGAGAGAGAGATAGCTTACATCTAAACTTTAACATAAATGTTTTCTACAGTATATCTAAATTATAATTAAGATTAAACCATTTTAATTATATTTATTATTTAATTATATTTAATTATATATTACAATTATAATTATAATTAAGATTAAAACAATTATGTTTAAATTGACTAAACAAGTATTGTTTAACATGCAATATCCATCTAATTTTATCCAAAAGATATTCATAACAATTAAGAGTCAAAAAAGTTAGCGATGAAAACTGGGTGAGGAATAATTCTCCCAAAAATAGTCACTGAAGATTACAGTATAAAGCTGTATTTACACTGCAGATCTTGATGGTCAATTTCGATTTTGTGACTGTACCCGATTTTTTTGATGACCGGCTTACATCATCTTTTAAAAGTGACTCGTATCCAATTGTCTGCATTTACAAAACATTTACAAAGAGCGGGTGCTCACTGACAGCTGATAATAAAAGAGCGCTATTTTCTCCATTCCTGTATTTAAGGGGTGTCCAAACTCGGTCCTGGAGGGCCGTTGTCCTGCATATTTTAGTTATTAAACACACCTGAACCAGCTAATCAAGCTCTTTCTAGGTATACTTGAAACTTCCAGGCAGGTGTGTTGGAGCTAAACTATGCAGGACACCAGCCCTCCAAGACCGAGTTTGGACACCCCTGCTGTATTTAATCTGTTCGCAGGGTTTCATTTTTTTTTTTTTTGACAAGTTGTTTTACTATAGTTTATGACAGAAAAGTTCTGATTTTATCATCTTCTTTTAATCTAGGTCTTTTCAAACCAGTAGGCATCTTAATGCGATGTCCAAGGCGTGATTTATGCAAGTGATGTATGCAACAGTTTTATATTAGTTTGTAATGGTTAAGAGGCGGATGTTGCGCTCTCTCTCGCGCTCTTTTGTTGACATGCTTAAATACTTGTGCTACACGACAATATAAAAGCTTTTTTAGTCCTCGTGTCTGAGATTTAAGGTTTGGGACTGTGCTGAAGTCTGTCCTGAAATAAAAAAAGCATTAATGTTGATGTCATTCGCTACAGTTTTTAATGAAAATCCAATCTACAGTACCTGTTAACACTGCAGACATGAGGGCACAGATCCAATTCATATCAGATAAATTTCCACATACGAACAAGGCCTGAATCTGATTTGAGTAAATCAGAATACAGGTGATTTCTTCCTGCTTGTACATGTACAGTTGAAACCAGAAGTTTACATACACTAAAAAAAGGAACATAACCATTTAAAAAAAAAATGTCTGATGGTAAATCATACTAAACGTTTACTATTTTAGGTCCGTTAGGATTACCTAAATCATTTACATTTGCTAAATGCCAGAATAATGAGAGACATTAATAATTTATTTGTTTTGAGAATTTTTTTATTATTTTCTAGACAGTCAAAAGTTTACATACATTTCCTTGGTGTTTTTTTTTTAGCTTTGCTTTTAAACTGTATAACTTTGGTCAAATGTTTTGGGTATCCTTCCACAAGTTTCTCACAATAGTTTGAAGAAATTTTGGCCCATTCCTCCAGACAGAATTGGTGTAACTGAGTCAGATTTGCAGGCTGTCTTGCTCGCACAAGCTTTTTCAACTCTGCCCACAAATTTTCTATAGGATTGAGTTCAGGGCTTTGTGATGGCCACTCCAAAACATTCACTCTGTTGCCCTTAAAGCACATTTTAACTAATTGGCAGTATGCTTGGGGTCATGGTCTGTTTGGAAGACCCATTTGTGGCCAAGTTTTAATTTCCTGGCTGATGTCTTGCTTCAGTATTTCTACATAATGTTCTTTCTTCATGATGCCATCCATCCACTTTGAAGTGTGCAAGTCCCTTCTGCAACAAAACAGCTCCACAAAATGATGCTGTCGCCCCCATACTTCACAGCTGGGATGGTGTTCCTAGGCTTGAAAGTTTTCCCCTTTGTCCTCCAAATGTAGCACTGGTCATTATGGCCAAAAAGTTCAATCTTAGTTCCATCAGACCACAGGACATGTCTCCAAAAATTTGTCTTTTTCCAAGTGTAATTTAGCAAATTGTAATCTGGCTTTTTTGTAGATTCTGGCTTGTTGATTTTCCCATGTTGTCACACAAGAAAGCAGTGTGTTTGAGGTTTTCCTTAAATACTATTCTATGGTTGTGCCTCCAATTAACTCAAATGTTGTCAAGTAGCCAATCAGAAACTTCCAAAACCTTGAAACCATCATCTGAGCTTTTTCAGAGGCATAATAATCTTATTGTATGTAAACTTGACTTTCAAGAAAAGTTATAACAATTTCTCAAAGGTATCTCTCTCATTATTCTGCTATTAAGCATAACAGAAACAAATTTGATAATCCTAACTTACCTAAAAGAGAAAAAGTTTAGTCACATTAACACCTGACTTTTTTTAAAATGGTTATGTGCCTTTTTATACGGTGTATGTAAACTTCTGGTTTCAACTGTACATGGGCTATATCCGATCTGTGCCACTTGGAAAAAAAAAAAAAAAAAGAAATTCGAAATTCAGTTACTTGAATAATGCAGTGTAAATACAGCCTAAATAATCACTGGCATCAGACTTGGTCTTTGTCTGTATCTCATCTGTATCCTTTCACATTCCCTTTCACTGTACAGAAAATATATCCAGGATTCAGTATAGTCATTTAGTCATACAGTAGAGTTTGTGACAAAAATATTAAAAGTACAGTAACAGTTTCAGCTGAACTATTCATTAAAAAAAAAGCACTTCTTTGGTAAAAACATCTCATGATTTTCCATTAGAGACCACCAACACCGGCACTCACCATTATTAACTAAAATGGAAACCTGTTGGTATCAGCTGGACTATTCATAATGAATCTGTCACTCTCCTAACCCGGCTCTTCACCTTCTTCACCTCCGCCCATCACTCTTTTGTTCCAGCCGGCTCGAAGCGTGACGGACAGTGCGTGTAAATGAAAGGGTGAGACTAAGGTGACCATATCCAATCTTGCCCGACACCGAGAACGTGCCAGGTGACATGCAAACAGTCTGAGTGAGCGGTGCTGGCAGCAAAACTACTGGAACACACGGGCCGCTGCTGCCAGTCTTGTACCACGCAGGCAACAACAGTCCATCTGCTGCAGATACAGCCAGAGGCGTTCCACCTAGAGCTGGCGAGCGTCCCAAACAACAAATCAACAGTCACTTCTCACCTGCCACCAGATAATTCAACAGCGCCAGCAGAGAAATGAAGAGCTCCGTATGGCGGCCCTCCCCTCACTTTGCTCCAAACCCAAGCCGTAATGTCAGTCAGGCCCACGTCCCTCATCTCTTCCCCTGGGTCCGATTCTCTAATCCACCTCAATGCCGTGATCCCTGCTGTCACGCTTAATTTCAGAGTCACAAGCTGTGATGTGGAGAGGGACCCGCCATACACAGTCTACGTCAGACTAGTGTACTTCCCAGCGGAGGAAGATTCTAGGAAACTGTCCTCAATGACAAGCCTGCTTCAACTCTTTATTTCTGTGACTAAGGCCACGTACACACTGCATCTACATCTGCCCTTAGAGGAGAAAAACTCGGAATTTCTAACCACAGCTTGTCAAATTATTCTAAATCTGGTTAGTGATATTCTAAGTCAATCTCTCTCTTTTGTATGTTGTAGTGCTGTATTTATACCATAGTAATTGTAGTGTATTGAGCGAAATGGGACTCACATATCAGGAATGTATGTACAGTATTTTGTGTTGGCCATTCTTTCTACAACCCTGAGTTTTTTGGTTGGCCATCTGTTGGTTTCTAATGAGTCGCTACTGCAGACTTGTTCATTAAAAAGAAAGAAAGAAGAAATGCCCGCATGTGTTTAACTTTTTTCCTTATCGCGAACACAATAGTAATCTGGTAGTGTTTGCATTGCTTTAGATTTTTCTGAGTTTATTATTGTGATATCCCGATTGCAACCGAGAAATACTGGGAAAACTCTGTAGACTGATGGCATTTCATGCCGTTCAGCCTTATAATCTTAAAATGTGAGCAAAATCAGCTGTTTTGTCATCACTTTAGACATTACGCTAGAGAATCATTCAAATACTAGCTCTAAAGTGACGTTGGTAAAGTAGTAATGGCTTCTGCTGTTCTGACGACAGCTGCAGATGTGAAAGAATGGTGGAAGACAGTAGTTCCTCATACAAAAGGATTTTTAGATTCTCCGTGTTTGATTTTCTTTTTTTATATACATTATACGCGATTACGCAGTCAAACTGTTGTATGAACGCAATATCACACTCGTAGCAGTGCGATATGACTGTATATCGGCCATCATGTTATGTCACCCAGCCCTAACTTTAATACAGATCTTCTGTTTCCCAATATTATGTACGAATAGCCATTTTGCAGAATAATTTTTTCACAGGGAAAACACCAATCAAAACATCTGAAGTGGATCAAAAAATCTAGAATTCATCAGATGATAATGTATTTTCTTATTGGGCTGATAAGCATCTGATATATCTTACAACTATAACAATAACTAAATTAGCATCCACACCAGTAACAGTATCATCTATAGGATAATAATTATAGGAGCTTGCACGTACAGTTGAAGTCAGAAATATTAGCCGCCCTGAATTATTAGCCCCCCTGTTTATTTTTTCCCCTGTTTATTTCTGTTTAACGGAGAGCAGATTTTTTCAACACATTTTCAAACATAATAGTTTTAATAACTCATTTCTAATAACTGATTTATTTTATCTTTGCCATGATGACAGTAAATATTATTTTACTAGATATTTTTCAAGACACTTCTATACAGCTTAAAGTGACATTTAAAGGCTTAACTAGGTTAATTAGGTTAACTAGGCAGGTTAGGGTAATTAGGCAAGTTATTGTATAACGATGGTTTGTTCTGTAGACGGAGAAAAATATAGTTTAAAGGGGCAAATTATTTTGTCCTTAAAATGGTTCATAAAAAATTAAAAACTGCTTTTATTCTAGCTGAAATAAATCAAATAAGACTTTCTCCAGAAGAAAAAATATTATCAGACATACTGTGAAAATGTGCTTGCTCTGTTAAACATCATTTGTGAAATATTTAAAAAAAGAAAAAAAATTAAAAGGGGGGTTAATAATTCTGACTTCAACTGCATGTATGTACTGTATGTATGTGTGTGTGTACTGGTTATTGTAGTTTATAAAGGACAAATCTGTATAATGATATGCAAGCGAACTGCGAGTCATGTGACTACAACTAACGGATCAATGTCTTGAAATATACACATTTCAGTAATAACGCTAGATTAATTACCCAGCAAACCCAAACACTGAAGTGCTTTTTAAGTTACTCCATAATTAAAACATGTATCAGAGTTGCAACGATGGTTTGTCAATTTGTCAAACTCCGAGATAACTTTTGATGGTGGTCTAGCAATGAAATTAGTGAAGGAAATGACATTTTTAGTTAAAAAACTTTGCTTTTATTGAGCTATATTTGGCTGTGCTCTCCCATTACTGTCAAACGGTAATACACATGAAATTTAATTTGTAATTATTTCATATATGACTTGTTTGCAAGTCTTGCAAAGCGTTTCTAGCTCTCCTTTATATTTTCCCCCAATTTCTGTTTATTAGAGGGAAGATTCTTTCAGCACATTTCTAAACTTAGTATTTAATAAATACTAAACTTAGTATTTTAATAACTCATTTCCAATAACTGATTTATTTTATCTTTGCTATGATGACAGTACATAATAATTTACTAGATATTTTTCAAGATACTGGTATTTAGCTTAAAGTGACATTTAAAGGCTTAACTAGGTTAATTAGGCAAATTAAGGTAAATCAGGGTTTCTGCGGGTTTCATCAAGTCAAATTTAAGACTTTTTAAGACCATTATGAATGAAATTTTAGACTTATACACAGGGCTAAACACTAATGATTATTTCTAATAGCCCAGTTGGGCCAATATAATTTTTTTTTGCACAAAAAAAAATTATGTAATTATTTCTTAGCAACATACTTTAATGTGTAAAAACAAGAAAGCTCTAATTGTATACACTATTTTCAACATAATTTTTTTTTAAACGACACGTTTAACATTATTAATTTATTGTGGAGGAATTTACATAAATAATCACAAATATATATTTGTTGGCTTTTGATACAAATTGATTGAGTATAACTTCTATTCAACCTAATGTATTTCTGTTATTTTCACGAGGAACTGTGTAATTGTTTTTAGTTTTCTTTCCCTGATTTAATTAAGATGGATTGCTGGTTATTGGATGGATGTGGGCCCAATTGGGTAGCTTTACTTGGACAGAGGAAAATTAAGACCTGTTTAAAATTATTTAAGACATACAGCACAATATTTCAGTGAATTTAAAATTTTGGTTTTAAAATTTAAGACATTTTAAGACTTGTTAAGACCCTGTGGACACCCTGTAATTAGGCAAATCATTGTATAACAGTGGTTCACTCTGTAGACCACTGAAAATAAATACTGTTTGAGGGGGCTAATAATATAGACCTTAAAATGTTTCTTAAACAATTAAAAACTGATTTTTTTTTTCTAGCCAAAATAAAACAAATAAGACTTTCTCCAGAAGAAAACATATTATAGGAAATACTGTTAAAAATTCATTGCTCTGTTAAACATAATTTGAAAAATATTTGAAAAAAAAGAAAAAAATTCACAGAAGGACTAATGATTTTGACTTCAACTGTATATCTTCACTTTTATTTAATGCGCTTGTAGTTGAAAGAAGATGGCTGAAGCTGAGGAAGATGTGTGGTGTTATGGGGCAAATCACCCATGGCCTCAAGTTCAGTCTGTTTTCTCTCCAAGACGTCAATAGAAAAGTTCCTAAGATGCAAGATTAATGTACATTCAAAAAAGGTACTGCTCTGAAAAAAACAAGTATGCATGTGTGTGATGTTTTTGATACTGCTGTGGATCATTATCCATTTAAGAGCTTCATGTGCTACTGTCTATCCATTGACATACATTGGGAGTAATTGGCTGGTTTTGATTCCTGGTGTACTGCAGGTAAATACGCACCTCTGTCAGCTCTCTTTTTGAAGGTGTGAGAAATTGTTGCAAATGATTCACTGAGTGAGTGAAATGTACGAATGAATCAAAGTAAACCGTGAACCATTTGAAAACTGAAAACTCATTAGTAAGACAACATTAACCTGTGCTATATCGGCCAGAATTTCCAGTGCATCAGCTTATTTTTAGAATCGAATGTATTATAATCTCTTTTCTCTTGCATCGCCTATGATCTTGTTAGCCTGTCAAAGTCTTTTCTGTGGAAGCCAGCGTTACTGTGATGCCTAAAAATGCTGCTTACTAAGATTGGAACAAAGCCAGCGCGTGCATGTCTGTTTTCTGTCTCCACATGAGACAAAATGAGACTCATTCAGATCCTAATTGCCAATGATGAAGTTTGTAAATCACAGAGATATCCGAGTGTCCATCAGGCATGTGGCAGTCATCATGAAAAGGGTCTAAAATCATCCATCTTCCTGCTCGGCTAATGACACCAGCAGGCAAACATCCATCTGCTGCAACAGAGCCAGCGAGCGCCACATGCACAAGCCCAATAACACACACCTGAACAGTGAGCTAATTTGATGCTACACAGTATTCTGCTTATTTTAGAATGCAGAAGCAAGCAATTTTCAGAAAATGTGTGAGGCTTCTGATTTATTAGGAGGAACAAATTATTCTGTCAAACAGGTTGAATTGCTTCTGGTTCAGTTCAGGGTATTTTTGTATGTGCTTTGATAAATGTAGAGCTCAATATGCGATTAAAGATATTTTAGATGTCTTTAATATAAAGATTAGCATAACATATGTCCATTACTGCACATATAGACTCATATCAAAATGTTTTTCATTCTTTTATTGTCTTTTCTTACTCATATTTGAATATCAAAATCAAACAAAATGGGAATAATGGAAAAAAAGGTTATCTGAATAATTTAAAAGTGCATTAATATTGTTGTCATTTCTTTTCAAACTGCTGTATGTTTCATATGCGATGAGAAAGTTTTCTTGTTCATGACATTTGGCATAAAGCCTTGATAAATAACAACAACAAAAAATAATAATAATGCGAAAACTATTTGTGCTAAAAAATCAGCGTGTTTATAATTATGACTACATAAACATTATCTGATAAGCAATTCTAGTTTACAATATCAAGCAGCATAACAAGCTGTTTTTAACAGATAAAAATAAATGGAAACTGGCGGCACCAGAAGCCTTAGACATTTAAGTTTCAAATGGCTGTGCTTGGTCTTATTAGAGAAAAGTAAGTCAGATAAACAAAGACTGTTCAAGTATTAGTTTACAATGTTGAAGTATTTTATTGCTGCTTTACTCCTAAAGGAGCTTTATTAACACAATAATAAAAGAGCAGAGCAGCACCGGATCAAACACGACTTCGGCAAGTCTCAACACTGTAAACAAAGCATAACTTAAATGATTTAAAACTGAAAATTGTGAATATTGATTTTCTCCACAGATTATGCAAAGCAACAGTTCTATAATCATAGAAATTACAGTAAAATATAAAAGCATTACTCATCTATTGGTCTGACTTATGAAGTGGAACTATATGATGGTGTCTAAAGAAAACCTGTCTGAAAACAGTCATGATTATTCTTGAAGATCTGTATAGTGACACTAGCTATGTTTCCATCCAAAAATGCTAATTAACTTTATGCGCAAAACTGGAATATCGCATAAAAGTTGTGTGAATAAAGCAGCGTTTCCATCCAATGAGCCATGAGAAAAGAATCAACACTTCTTGATTAACTGGTGCCAAATATCAACAGTAAAAACAAAATTTGCTGCAGTAGGAGAAGCTGCGTGAATCTTTAACTTATTTAATAAACGAGCTGCACCTCAGAAGACGATGCCGACATGTACTGAACACATGGTGGTGTTTGCCGCCGTGAGACGGTGAGCACAGATGCTCTTGACAGTTCTGGAGGTCATTAATAATAAAATAACACTAATACTGAAATGGTTAATGCATTTTAGAAAAAACAAAACAACATTTCAGATGTTTTACAGTGTGCTCATCGTGCTGGTTTGTCCATCTACACACATTTTCATCATCACCTGATCTCTTATAATAAAATCACATGACATTTTTTTTTAATGCGCATACTGGAATTTGTTTCTATCATAGTTTATGCACATCTTTTCTTATCGAATAAAAAGTTTATCCTACTCAGTTATGCGCATACATTATTTATGCACATTTTCAAAATTTATGCACATTTTGGCGTTTCCATCAACCGATTTTTTTCAACCGACATCCAAAATGTGCATAAAATAGGTGGATGGAAACGTAGCTACTAGTGTTGTTTGGTGACCTAAGGAATGTGCACTCAGAAGTCTTATCACTGGCATACAATTTAATTTCAATAAAGTAAAATCAATAAAACATGTACCCTGACATACATTTTGAGGCAAGTCAGTCCTAGCCACATTCCCTGTTAGATTAACTTGGTTGCTTTAAATACTTCAGTAGTTAAAATTAGTTCACCCTAAAAAGAAAATTCTGTTATTAGTTACTCACCCCATGTTGTTTTAAAACAAGAGACATTCATTCATCTTTAGAACACAAATGAAGATATTTTAGATAAAATCTGAGAGCTCCCTCACGCACTAAGGACATCCAAATTCCAGAAAAACTGTCAAAAACATTTTCAAAACATTCTGTGTGACTCGAGTGGTTCAACTCTATTGATATGAAGCTCCAAGAACACTTTTGTGCACCAAATAAACCCTTTTGAGATGCACTTTGTTTGCCAATGTCTTCCATATCAGATCAGCATGCTTCTTTCTTTCTTTCTTTCTTTCTTTCGTTCTTTCTTTCTTTCTTTCTTTCTTTCTTTCTTTCTTTCTTTCTTTCTTTCTTTCTTTCTTTCTTTCTTTCTTTCTTTATAGACACCACAATTACACTGGATAAACCATACACATTTTGTTTTAAGTGATATAGCAGACTTGCTATATTTCAACAACTATTCAAGGGGACTTGTTGAAATGAAATAAAAATGATAACAAAAAGAACAATATACATACACACACACACAATTATAATTCTTTACATATAAAAGCTATTCACCTTATTCTCCGCGTACGAGCGGGCGCAGCCATTTGAATAATTTTGGCTCGAGACTTCCGGTCTCATTCACTTCCATTCATTTTTAGACATTAAAAACAGCTCGTTCTGCTGCTTGATGTTGCAAACTCAGGTTTTCCCATTATATTATTCTATTTTGTCTGTATATTCATGCAAACACTTGTTTGTAGAGCGAGTAGTTTGACCGTTTTCAGCCGTTTATTATTCCTAGTCATTTCTCCCATAGGCAACTGAATCGGAAGTTCTGAAACAATCGCAAAAACGAGCACACTTCCACATTCAAGAATAAGGTCAATATAAGGCAAAGGCCTCACGATCAAACAATAAACCAACTGATGTAACCACTTCTATTTTGTTTTTTACCACTTTTTAATAATTCTATTAAAAAATTTACATTATTTTCTCATTTTAGTTTAGCAAATAAAGCACTCCAGAGTTTTGTTCTCTTTACAGAGATGATAGATTGTCCAAAGGAGGTTTGGAACAAGACAGTCCCCATTAATAGTTGCTTGTGTGTTTACTACAGTAATGAGATGCTTGCATGTTGCTCTGATGTCATTACGTAATGCTGCCATAGTAAACGTCCTGAAGCAGGAGAGAAGACACAGCCAAACATGTTACAGTAGTACACTGTAAAAATGCTGGGTTCCACACAATCAATTTGTGTTGGGACAACAAGAAGAAATTATGTTAACGTATTAGATTTTACAAATTTCATTGGACATAAAACAATTAAGAATTGTGTTGTTTCAGCTCATTTTAAATAAGTAGTTTAAACTAACAGCAAA
This sequence comes from Danio kyathit, assembly GCA_903798195.1. Classification (NCBI taxonomy): domain Eukaryota; kingdom Metazoa; phylum Chordata; class Actinopteri; order Cypriniformes; family Danionidae; genus Danio; species Danio kyathit. Next base: position 45,907,368 of record LR812521.1, on the reverse strand, counting down.
TGTAGAGTGTATTTACAGTTTTTTTAGCACACAAAAGTGTTTTTGGAGGTTTGTATGATTAGAGCTGAACCACTGAAGTCACATGTAGTGTTTTGACAATGTTTTTGGATCCTATTCTGGACTTTCAATGTCTTGCTGTCTATGGAGGATGAGAGAGCTCTCAGAATTCACCTAAAATGTCTTAATTTGGGTTCTGATGATGAACATCAGGGAATTGGAAGTATATGAGAGCAAGTAATAATAACAAAATATACATTTTTGGGCGAACTAACCCTTAAAGTGTTTGAATTAACTTGTGTTACTCAACAGATCTCTGTTGATTGAGAAAGCTGCACATACAATCCACTGAGAGCTTGATATAAAAACATTGACCACTTAATGTCCACTAGTGGCACAGAAATTAAACACTGCACATTGACCACTTCAACTAAAACCAGCACACTCAATTCAAGAGCTAAAACAAAACGTGTGATTTGTATGTTGATGACAGCATGGATGTGAACTCGGTTTTCTCAAATCAACAGAACAATCTGTTCTCATTGAGAGTGCAGCGAGACCTCATAGTCGAACAGGCGCAGCAGAAAGGAGATCACGTTTAACAGGCCAGTCTGAGTCCGAGCGGTAGGTCAGGAGGGTTGATGCGGAGGGAAGCACTGCTCCGTCTGACAGCTCACACACATATATACACACAGAAGCTGAACTCATTAAGGATCTGACAAAGGCATCTCAGCCCGGCCAGAGCCCTAGCACACATGCCGCTAACAATGCTACGATGCTACTGTGTGCCTCTTGCTGTGGTGTGTGAGGAGGACATACAGACTTCTCATTACGCCCTACTGTTCTCCGCTGCCTGGAAAGTTTGACTTGTCATCTCTGTGCAACAACAGTACAGCAGAATTCAAACACTTTGACATTAGCTATGAAAACTACATGACCGGTCGTCTAGTTTGAGCTTGAGCTGTTGTGGTTCGCTTAATGTGATTTACAAAAGTAAGACATTTTTACTGGATCAACTTTCTTTGCAGGGTCTGAAACAACATTCTTATTAACCTATCATAGCCCTTTGTTTCTGTACAGGATCTCACTGGAAAATGTAGATTTTGGTGAATTTAGGAGCTAATGGATACCGAAGATCTCATTCAAATAAAAATTTACATTTTTTCGGAAAGAGGTAAGCACCACAAACCATAACAGTCTATGAGATTGCACAAATGCTTATGACTTGGGAACTAATCCATCAAAATGTACAATATTATCTGAGAACTCCGAATTCAAGGTAACATACCGTAAGAATTTGAACTGAGGATTTTGAATTGGAATTAAAATTCATAGTAAGAAACAAGAATCAATTACTGTAGTAATTGTAATTCAACCCTAAAAACGTTTTGTTAAAAGAAGCACACCAATACATTTTTGCATATGCATACACAGTTGTTAAACTAAATAGATTCAAGTAATCTTGACTTCCAGTAATATGCATTTACAACTTTTGAGTGGTCATGTGTCAAAAGCATGTTAATGATAGAGAATGGTGATGAAGGAACTGTGGAAACAGATGGAAGAATTAAACCTTAAGCATAATCAGACATAAGCATAATAATTCTGAGAGCTTTTCAATTATTTGATGTATAAAATGTATAAATATATTAATATATTATAATATATTGCTATTTTCCCACTTATGAGTTGCAGCTGGAAGGGCATCCACTGCGTAAAACGTATGCTGGATAATTGGCAGTTCATTCCTCTGTGGCGACCCCTGATTAATAAAGGGACTAAGCCGAAAAGAAAATGAATGAATGAAAATATTAACATATTAATATCAATAAATTGAATCATATTATTTAGTTATATAATAAATTATATTATAAAAATATTTATATAATAATAATAATAATAATAATAATAATAATAATAATAAATAAATAAAATAATATTTATATAATAATACATAAATAAATAGTATAATATAAATATTGTTTAATATTATTATTATTATTACTACATTAAACCTTGGTTGAAAATGACTTGTTATAAAGTGGTATATTGTTTTTATGCAGTACGCGGATGCAATAAAATGTTTTAGGAGTGTAGGTATTGGTTTTTAGGGCAGCAGGAAGGCGCAGTGGGTAGCACTGCCTCATAGTGTGTGGGTTTCCTCCGGGTGATGCGGTTTCCCCCACAGTCCAAACACATGAGCTATAGGTGAATTGGGTAAACAAAAATTGCCTGTACTGTATGTGTGTGTGTGTGTGTGTGTGTGTGTATGTCCTGGTCTTCCAGGTTGGGGGTTGACCATTGGGCTAATGACCCACCTCGTAAAAATGAGATGTTACGAAACACCAACATGGTGCGGCTAAACATCAACTTCGATATAAACGGCCCTGGCCTTGAGTAAGTAAGGTATTGATTTTTGTCTTTACTTAAATCTTTAGTTCAGCTTACTTGATCATTTTAAGGCAATCGGTTTCCTAATATTTTCCTAGTAATGTGAACACTAATAAGAAGTTAACACAACTAATTATTTTGAGTCAACGGTACTGAAGTTTACTTTATTAAGAAGTTGTAAATAAGACTACCGTATATGCCAGAATACTCGCATTCCCCTTTCCAGTAACAAAATAGTTGAACAAAATTATAAATGTATGTATAGGATGTATCTGACCCCACTTCGTTTGAGAAAAATGTACCCCAATGTATCATCCAGGTGTCACAAACGTAAAATCTATTCAGAATCAATCATGCATGTTTTTTTGGGAATGCAAAAAGCAAAACATTTTCTGGAACGCAGTACAGTTTACAGCAAAAACTTTGCAAATTCCATTGGACAGCACACCAACACTACAGTATACCTCTTTGGTACAGAACTGAACTAGACACTTGATCCTACTTCTATAAGAAGGCATCATTTCCTATCTAGCAAAAAAATGCTTTTTGCTCAACTGGAACCAACAAAGGCCTCCAACATTTGAACTGTTCATACAATTCTTGAATGAAAAAATACTCTTGGAACAATCTACATACTTAAGAAACAAAGGGGATGTCTTTCAAAAAATATAAATGCCTCTAATGAACCTCTCACTCTCTGACACCTCAGATGTATTTTCATAATAAGCATGACTTTACTCAATCACAGCAGAACTTTATTTGTTTATTATGGTTTTTGTATTCTGTTTGTATTTTTCATTTATTTATTTATTTATTTTATGACTTTTGCTGCTATACTTGTGTTTACTGATATCCTTGTCTTTGTCCTTTTTCGTTTTTGTTTGTATGTTCATTAAAGCCAATAAACAAATAATAAAAAAAGAAGTTGTAAATACAAACTGTTTTAAGTTATGCTGACAAAAAATTAACACACTACTTTTTAAAATGTTTCTTTTTTGAATTTTTAAAGCAATCGGTTTCCTCAATTTTTTTAAATAAGGTCAACTTATTACATTTTACAGTGTTTAAAACCAAACCATTTTCACTCTTTACCCTTCAAATTCATATTTTATATACAGTTGAGGTCAGAATTATTAGCCCCCTTTTGAATTTTTTTTCTTTTTTAAATATTTCCCAAATGATGTTTAACAGAACAAGGACATTTTCAAAGTATGTCTGATGATGTTTTTTCTTCTAAAGAAAGTCTTATTTGTTTATTTCGGCTAGAATAGAATCAGTTTTAACATTTTTAAACAGCATTTTAAGGACAAAATTATTAGCCCCTTTAAGCTAATTTCTTTTCGATAGTCTACAGAACAACCATTATTATACAATAACTTGCCTAATTACCCTAATCTGTCTAGTTAACCTAATTAACCTAATTAAGCCTTTAAATGTCACTTTAAGCTGTATAGAAGTGCCTTGAAAAATATCTAGTAAAATATTATTTACTGTCATCATGGCAAAGATAAAATAAATCAGTTATTAGAGATGAGTTATTAAAACTATTATGATTAGAAATGTGTTGAAAAAATCTGCTCTCTGTTAAACAGAAATTGGGGGAAAAAAAACAGGGGTGCTAATATTTAAGGGGGGCTAATAATTCTGACTTCAACTGTATACAGTGCTTATTTCAAACACTTACAATTTGATCTCTTTCTAGAAATGTATGTTGTGCACATTATGCGTGATTCATAATTCAAATTATATCTATAATTCGTATAGCAGTTGTATTTATTTTTTGCTATGCATTTCTTTTTAATCCTGCTTCAAAAATTTGGGTAACAAAAAAATAAATAAATACATTTGAAAAAATGACAGTCTGGCAATGCTTGTTAATGTTGTTTCAGAAATGACAAAAGAATGTTGATGCAGTGTTGTCTTACTTTCATAAATTATGTCACACACTTTGTTTCAAATATCAGGCTGAAAAAAAATAAAGTTTAATACAACTCCAGTTTAGACTCAAATTAGAAATAGACAGCATCACAAACCAAGTAACATTAGAAAGGAATAGCACATGTGTGAGACTCGCTGGACTTACAGCTTTTGGTTTAAATGGTGGCTGAACTTCCCTGTGCTCCAGCTTCTCCCAGTCCATGTAACGGAAGAAGCCATGTTCCCTGATGTCTCGCTCACCTTCCGGACCGCAGCCCAGACGCTTGCCTGGGTGTTTGGTCATCAGCTGAAATAGAGAGAGCCACAGCGATGAGAACACTAGGATAATCAGCTGACTTCCAGTCCAGATAGGTGTCAGATTTATTTTAAAATACTTAAACACAGTGTCATTTGTTTGCTTCTTTTGTGTAAAAAATAAATAAATTTGTGCACAAACCAAAGTATTTTCCTTAAATAATAAGTTACATTTTGTTTTTTGTTTTTTTTTATAATTATTTTTTTAGGGGTTTTCTCCTTTATTTGATAGGACAGTAGAGAGTATTGACAGGAAAGAATGGGGAGCAGAGAGAGGGGAAGGATCGGCATAGGACCGCGAGGTGGAATCGAACTCGGGTCGCCGTGAACACCGGAGTGCATGTGTCGACGCACTAACCACTACACCACTGGCGCCGACGCATTTTGGTTTGTTTTTAACCAAACCCTATATAGTACATCACCTTAAAATAAATGACCCAAATAACAATACATTATATATGATACCTACTTAATCCTTTTATCCAGGACGTCAATTTGACCCAATTTTATTTCCAAAGCCCACCTATTATGTCCCTTCATACAAGATGTAAAATAAGTCTTTGGTGTTCTCAGAATGTGTCTATGAAGTTTCAGCTTAAAATACTCATTTATTATACCCTGCAGAAAATGTCAAAGCTGTTTTCTGCCTGTGGCTTTAAATGCAAATGAGCTGGTTCTCCCCGCCCCATACTTCAAATAGAGTGTCGTGTTTGGGGATACCCAGCATCAGATGTCAGGATAAGCATAGCACAATCATGGACAGTATACATATACTGATAAAGCAGAGACCCAGTTAAAAATACCAATGTTAAGTCTGAACCAGGATGTTTACATTAGTTATTTGATTTAATTGTTGTAAAGCAGGGGTGTCCAAACTCGGTCCTGAAGGGCCATGTTGTTATTTTTAGTATATCTAGTAAGAGCTTGATTAGCTGGTTCAGGTGCATTTGATTAGAGTTGGAGCTAAACTCTCCAGGACACTGTTCCTCCCGGACCGAGTTTGGACACCCCTGTTGTAGAGTTTATTCAGCCTTTCTGTAACAATGAATGAGCCACACACAAACACCATTTCAAAGTTTGCTTTATGCTATTAAAGGTCCTGGTATACTTTAAAGCAAATTCTTTTTCATTCTTCGTTTGAGGGCAAAAAAAAATTGGAAAGGCTGAGCGAAGGTGTACGGTTTTTTAACACTTTAACACCCCCGTGCTGCAGTAGGCGGGTTTGTAAATGTATCACGCAGCTTACATGTACCCCTATAAACAATTGTGGCTGAGAGAGAACGGTTTCATTAACATTTAGCAATGGGCCTAGTCATCTAGCCACGATGTGATGGGTCACCTCCAACTCCCAAAATATCTTCACATCCGATAATATACTGTAGGTGCGGATACATCTGAAACAGCTCTGCTACAGGGCTCTCCAGTGTATTCATGTGGCTAGGGTTTTTATTTTGCATGTTGTTCTTTTGTCTGATCCCTGTGGGATGAGAAACAAATCAAGGAGAAGGAATTGGACGTCAAACTCAAACTCAAAGCTACCTTTGTTATAGTCGGATTTTGTTTTGAAATGATGCTGAAATTACATAAATGCAGCATTGTATTGCCTCATTATCCAAGATGGTGGTGTGTCCAGACACAACGGCTTTTCTCTGCCTACAAAGGGTGCTTTTATGTCTTTTAACGTCATCAGCCTCAAATAGTGTCAGTTTACCACAGATTCACAGCAAAATTAACAAGGAACATATCTATATCTTCAACCAAATTTGATTTTATCCATAATGCAAATTCCATTAACATAGGACTAATCAACATTACTGTATATTACTAGCATTCATGTTGTTATTGTTACAAATTAAAAGATCACAGTTGACCTTGCTAGCTAGCTAACCCATTGCAATATAGCACATTTCACTATTGCACAGTGTTGCCATTTGGCAACACATACATTTGAGCGATTTACAAAAAACTAATTTGAGTTGTTAATTTTTTTTTTGTTTTGAGTTGTGAATATGTCATCATAACTTACCAGAGGTGATGTTTCAGATTTTTTAGTGTGGATCTGACATAATTTGATACTTTGTTTTTATTGACGTTTACATTTGCATTCAGCAACTACTAACAATAAACGCTGTCGTATTTCACGTAGGTTGTCTTTTGTTGAGTTTGTCAAGCCCCACTTTTGGGGCCATTTGTCGTAAGCTCCCCGGCGGTTGTCATTTGTCGTGATTGACGACCTTCTCATCAATGAGGAAATATCAGACAGGAGGTTTTTGGATACCAGAAATAAAGACTTTATTCTCACATAATAAAGCCTGAGAAAGTGCAGAGCACACTCTCTCCACACACTCTCCACACTTTCTCCACACTTTCTAAAGTCTCTGTGCTTTACAATACAATTTATACAGGTTTCTTTGACACACCCCTAGGTGCCTTATTTTAAACATCTGACCATCATTGGAGATGTCTCAGGTGGTTCTGTTATTTTTGGTTTTTCTGCCAGCTGGCTAATGTCACCAGAGATGTCACAGGTCTCTGTCAGCTACTGCTTTGACACCAGAGCATAGATGCAAAAGAACTAAGTGTTTACATACATCATCATAATGGAATAATAACTTCATAATATGTTACTCACTCTAGCTTCTGACACATATAGCTTCATATAAGTATTTAATATATATAATCAGTGCTTTACATATTCAGAATCAGTCAGCTCAGAATCAGTTATTTCTTCAGCATAGCCTTCTGTGCAAACGTACTCATCTTACACATACCTCAGGTATTTTTACTCTGGCATGTTGAAAACACCACTAGAAGACCCTTAAAGAATAAACTGCTTTCACAAGAGTAAACTGCTTCACACTGGGAGAATAAAATAAAATCTTCTTCAATCCCTCCTCTTAAGACTTCAGTCTTAATTGTATTGTCTTTTAACCCATAGTGCAGTTTCATAATCCAGTTCTCTTAATTACCTCTAGCTAGTGACTGATATGAGCCACATAGTAAGTTATCAATTGACTAGATTATGCCACCGTACTTTGGCAGAATACAGCCAAACATCTCCCTTTTTGATCGATTAAGGAAGTAAAAGACTGTAATCTGTTTTTCTCTTTAACACATCAAAGACAACAATGTTTTAAGCATCAGTATTCAGTTGGTTCAGTGCTAGCTGCTGTTTTTTCTCACACATGTAGAATATACTGAAGTGACATATAAAGTCATCATGACAGCAATATGTAAATGAAATCAATCTGCAAACGTAATAAGCATGACATGTTTCTCTTCTTCTGAGCTCTCAGCATCTTCTTTAGACTTTGAAAGGATGTTGATGTAGATGTGTGGTGGAGAATCTGAGTTCTGAAATCTGCAGTTGTGCATTCATCATCCCTTGACTTGTGGCACTTCTGTGTATGGTACTCAGGCATATTATCAGAATCACTCTTTACTTCGTTCTGATAAACTCCCCTTCCACACTTTGCACTTCATTGTTTAGAGCTTTGGCATTTTCGGCTCCTCTGGTTCCGATCAGCTTTCCCTTGCTGGAGAGGTTTCCTTTGGCTCCCTCGAGGCCTTGGTACCTCATCAATGGCATCCCTTTTGGCAGCTGTTGGATTTGCCCTCATACAGATATGGTCCTTTCCTCCTGAGCTCTCCAGAGCATCCTCAGATAGACTTGATCACCTCGACCAATTGGACCTTATATCTCTGGTGTCTCACATGGCTCCTTTCTTGTGTCCTGCACAGATATCGCTTTGCACATGGCAATTATTTGTTTCTTTATAAAAGTCCTCTCTGCATTAGACATCTTTGCAAACCATTCCAAGAGGTTATGTGCATGGTTATAGGCACAATTTTTTTCCAAGGGTCATGCAAGGGTCGACCCAATAGCATTTCATGCGGTGTTAGATGCCAGTTTCTGTCAGTTTCCATGCCATCACTCACCAATGCATTTATTAGCACATCAATCCAGTTAAGTTTATTATTTTCACATATTTCGTCAAGCTTTGGTCTTGATGGATCATCTTCATCTCTTTCAGCCATTTCTTGTAAATTGTGCATATTACAATTACTCTCTTTTGCTTTATTCACAAATTTTCCATACTCATTTAGCTGTTTTTATTTATTTATAATTTATTACCTTATTAACTTTAATTTTATTATTTTATGAATGCAACCCATTATGAACTTATTTCTGCTGATATTCCCAATCTAGGAAGTACTTTTTTTTTTGTCACAACTGTCAAAATTATCCCTGCTTCATAATCTGCTGCTGATACACCTCCAATCATCTACTCAATATAATTTCTTAACAGTGCTTCTTCATTGAATAATTCTCTATCCATTCAGCACTACAACAGTCATCATATCTCACTGTTTGGAGCAATGGTCTCCCCTCAAGTCTTTAATTGAGCTAGAAGCTGCAGATAATTCAATCATCCACGAATAGTGACTGTGTCCATCCTAAGATGTTCTTCCTAATTTTAACCCTTTATGCATTCTGTTGTATACAGTATAAACTATTCGTCAAGCTACAAAAGTATACAAGTTTCTACCCTCCTCTGGTAGTTACCTAAAATAAGCTCAATAGAAATCGAATCATTTTAAACTTTTTGCCATCCAAAGAAACATATTTCCTCATACAATATGCACTTCAGCTGAAAAAATATTTTCTTATTGATTGCTCTTAAATCATAACCTAAACATAATCTACTTGTTTTAGTTTGTCTTGATTACCCCCTTATTTTCATTATTACATTTAAATTCAATTAAATACTCTTAGTCACTTATACATTTATTACTACATTAAATTGGAATTTAGATAGAAATGTCTTTTACAGATTACATATTACAGTATCTAGATGTTTTTCTTTCTGGGCAGATCTGCATCTGATCTATTTTAACCCTTGCTGTGCTTGCTAATTTTTTCTGCATCTCAGTCCTGTAATGATAATCATTTAGTTAGAATTTGACACTTCTTTCTTTAATATAAATTTTCTGAGCTATATTTTAATTCCTGTGTTGCATCAATTTGTTTTATTTTCTTTTGGCTAATAATTATCCCCCAAGGCATTCCCATCAAACTAATTGTTCATACAATTTTTATGTACTATTATTCCTTAATATTTTGCTTCTAACTATTTTTTCCCTTATGGTTATATGTGACTCAAAATCTGTTTTTAAACACTTTTCTCTATCAATTTTTTCTTTTAGTATTTTGGAACTGTTCCTTTTTGACCTATATGTACTGTGAGTTCATTTCAATTTTTGCTCTAATCTATTCTTTAAGTATAAATCATTTTTTCTAGATTTGAATCACTTTCATATTTTCAATATCCAATCTTGATTTAGCCCATTCACAATAAGATTATGCTAAGATGTTTCCTTTACTAATTTTTTTACTTGAATACTTAATTTCTTCCACATTTATTTTCCCTATTATTTCTTGCCTTATCAAAAGCTGTCTTTTTTCTTTAGTTGCCACAATACATTGTAATTTATCCTTCTATGTTCTAGGACCTTTATGATTAAACCTATGAAACTGAACCCAATTATCTAAATATAATCTCAACATTACACATTTTAAAATTCATCTTAAAATTTCATATAACACTTTTTCTTACTTGCAATTTGCATAATACTAATTTCTATCAAGTTGGCAGGAGTCTGATTTGATACAAGAATGGGTAGCTACACTTTTGTTCTTAATTTACTCACTGTTATGGTTGAATTTAGTTTGGACTATAGGAGCTGCTTTGAGAAGGACTGTCAGACTATCCCCCCTCGCAACCTGAGACAACCAGCTCACAGATTGGTGCTGTGGTCCTTTGGTGTCCGCAGACACTAGCAAGGGCACTGTGTTTTCCCCCTCAGTCTTTTGGGCTGGTTTCATTCTTTGGTTCAGCTGATGTAAAATTCTGGCGGAGCGTTTTTTCTTTTTGATCAGTTCATCAGTCTCTTGTTTTCCCCTTTTGAGTGTCTCTGAACATATGTAGCCTTTTCAGTCCTCAGAAAATGCTTGGCACAAAGTTCACAAGTGTCCACAGCCATTGTGTCCATTGTGTTTTTCAAACACCTTTTCCATTTGCCAGTGCACTCAGAGATGTCTGGTAGGTAAGACTACAGTCCCTCAAAGTCCATCCCTGTCCTCTTAATAAATATATAGAATTTAGCTCATGACTTAATAAAAGTCTTTTTACTCTTTCCCATTTTTTCATTCATCAAATGAAGACTCCTTTCATCTATTTTTCTCCTCTTTGCTGTTTAACAGCTTATTTATCTCTATTCCTAATTCATTTGTATCATATGTAAATATGCTTAATTTTCCATTTCTTAAATGTTCTTCTAATCATATCCTTTAGCTTTAGCTTGTGCTTTACTCTATCATTCTCCTAATCTTATTCTAGTATTTTATCACTAGTTGCATTACACCTTACATTGTTTTAATTTATCTAACATTTCTGTTTTTTAATTCACCAGTACTATATGGTACCCTAGTATCTAATATAACTGTTCAAAATCATTTCTGCTATAGCTCTGAGGTCTTATTCCTAATTTAAACCCACTTGTTTGTTCACTACAAACTTTTTTTTCTTATCTGCAAATTTAATTCTTAATTATCTTTTAACTGCTTAAACTCTTTTGAACTCACTCTATTATGCTCTTTAACATTTCTTCAGTGTCTGTGCTTAACTTTAAATAGCTGTTGGCTCAGATGACAGCCTGTAACTGACTTTGAGACAAACGACAACAGTCAACCTAAGCCACAAAAAATCTTTATTATTTAAATATAATCTTATCTTTTAAAGCCTAATCATAATTTCTTCAAAATGTTACTTCTTTTCTAATTTTTATCTTATCTGTTTAATATATTTTCAAACATCTTCTTTTTATTCGATTAAGCAATGTTTGGACTTCTTTTTTTTTCTATTATTTCTTTTCTTTTCTCTTTTTCTTTTCCTAATTTGCATTTTTAGTTCTTAGTTTTCCTAATAAATTTTTCCTTAAATTTATTTTCCTTACACATTTAATCATTAACTCTTCAATTAAACAATATTCATTAAAGTTTTCTCTTCTAATTTATTCTCTATCCAAAGGACTAACTTATCTATTTTTATTCATTCATATTTAGTACATTTATTTCCTTATTAATAGAACAATTTATCTCCATGTAGTTATTACTATTACTTTAATTTTTTATTTAGCTTCTAGTTGCATTTTATACAACTTAACTCTGTTTATTAAATCTTACTCTATCATTGGTATTTCCTTATTTCACTTCTTATTATACTACTTCATGATATATCTCTTTATTTAATAACTTATAATATATCATTACTCTTTAGCTAATATATCTTTATCTGCTCTGTGAAACTTTAGTTCTTTAAATAAACAGATCCTTACCCTCTCCTGAAGCAGACCTTCATTCCAAACTGTCGACATGTCAGGAATTTCAGTTCACTCTCTGCCTAGTTACTTAAAAACACTTCAAACACACAGAGATTATTCAGAAAAATGTTTAACTAGTATATTTTTCTTCCTTTTCAGTCTGTGTCTTTCAAATGCAATATGTTCTCAATTATTTTTATGAGGCTTAATCCTCCTTTGTATCACAATCTCTTCCCTAAACTGCATCATTCTCTATTCTTATTGTTCTTAAACTCACACAACATATGCAGTCTCTCTTTTATACTATAATATAAATTATTTCAATTCACTCTTACTTGCAAACATACTTCTAAACAATCATACTTTTCACTCTCTCATTTCAATTCTTACACTGTGTAACCTGAACCTCACCCCTCTTCTAGTCTCTCAAGAGCAAAGGTGGGGGCACCAGCATGGACTATTTTTGCTTTTGCCAACACAAACAAATATAAAACCTTACAATTAAATAAATACACTACACTCCTCTTGAGTGACCTGTTAATTCTGCTCAATCTTTACTGCTCTATTTCTATACACCTTAAAAACAACATTTTACAGGATTTTTGCCTTTTTCCCCCAGCCTCCTGAATAATAATATTTTTACTATTACTAAGAACAGAACGGGTACTCTGAGGTCTTTGCGCGCTTCACTATATACTTTAATCTGCTTTAATCTCTTAACTGTCACCACACTTGAAGAACTTCCTGTTAAAACTTATAAATGCTCTATGCATATTCTTCATCATTAATAAATTTCCAAAATATGAGTAACAGTTACTAGTTAACGTTTAAAATTATCCGTCAAGGCCCACTTAATTTTAAACACAGATCATTTGCATGCAAATTATTAGTTTTCTTCTGGTATTCAAAAACCTCTGTTTCCTTTTTATATCTTTTTTACTTAAATTTTTTAGTTTTAGTTCGTTAAAGCTGGAGAAACAGTTCAAGTGTATTTACCGTTACAAGCAGGTCCTGGTAGAAAAAATACAAACGTATAAGCGAAAATTGCTTACCGTGGCCACTTTAAAATATTTGTATTTTTTCCTCCAAGCCCCGGCCTGTCCGGCATCACCTGTCCGTTCCTTTCCAGCCCCACGCCATTTGGGCGCCATTTGTCGTATTTCACGTAGGTTGTCTTTTGTTGAGTTTGTCAAGCCCCACTTTTGGGGCCATTTGTCGTAAGCTCCCCGGCGGTTGTCATTTGTCGTGATTGACGACCTTCTCATCAATGAGGAAATATCAGACAGGAGGTTTTTGGATACCAGAAATAAAGACTTTATTCTCACATAATAAAGCCTGAGAAAGTGCAGAGCACACTCTCTCCACACACTCTCCACACTTTCTCCACACTTTCTAAAGTCTCTGTGCTTTACAATACAATTTATACAGGTTTCTTTGACACACCCCTAGGTGCCTTATTTTAAACATCTGACCATCATTGGAGATGTCTCAGGTGGTTCTGTTATTTTTGGTTTTCTGCCAGCTGGCTAATGTCACCAGAGATGTCACAGGTCTCTGTCAGCTACTGCTTTGACACCAGAGCATAGATGCAAAAGAACTAAGTGTTTACATACATCATCATAATGGAATAATAACTTCATAATATGTTACTCACTCTAGCTTCTGACACATATAGCTTCATATAAGTATTTAATATATATAATCAGTGCTTTACATATTCAGAATCAGTCAGCTCAGAATCAGTTATTTCTTCAGCATAGCCTTCTGTGCAAACGTACTCATCTTACACATACCTCAGGTATTTTTACTCTGGCATGTTGAAAACACCACTAGAAGACCCTTAAAGAATAAACTGCTTTCACAAGAGTAAACTGCTTCACACTGGGAGAATAAAATAAAATCTTCTTCAACGCCAGTCTGTCAAAAATCGCGCCACAGAAAAACACTGCATGACATGTGAACCAAAGCACACCATTGGCTAAACGAAGGTCTTCTCTTTCAAACAGTGGCAGGGAAATGAACATAAATATCATGTTGCCATATGGCAACACCATGCAGTAGAGGGTTAAATAACTCTTTTGCACAGTATCAAACCTTTAATACCTCTCATGCACAATATCTTTAGTCTCATGTAAAAGTACTTGTATAGCCTGTCTTATGTGTATAGATAAGTATGCAATAATATATGTTAGTTATGCATCGGTTTTTTAAAATAGCTCTTATGTCCAGTGTTGTGTTTGTATTTATGATTAATTATGTAGCACGATTGTCCTGCAAGACATGACATTTGGCTCCTCTGTATGTCCTCAAATGTAGCGGAATGACGATAAAGCTCAACTTAAACTTGAACTTGAACTCATTAAAGAAATGAAAGCTAAGTGAGGACATGATAACACATGCCTGTCAATCAAGTTCAATGGTCGGGATGAATGCACTGTTACGTCACAGTGTGGTTGGCCTTGAGATTGAGAATTTTTTTATCCTGGATTATTTGTAGGAAATAAAAAAAATAAAAAACTTGATTTGTTTATACCACTCTAATATAGATGTGCACACACTATTCCTACACACATTTCTGTCCACACAGGTTCCAAAAGTTGGTTTTGCACGATAGGTGCTCTTTAATGTCTGCAAAAACATGGTTTGTTTAGAGGGATATTTAAGTTATCAACACAATACCTACAGTAAATTACTTGACAAGATTTTGTCGATCAGATTTTATTTTAATAGGACGGTTAATTCTGGTTGTTATCCACTGCTATTATACTGACAAGTGACACATGTTAATAATTGACAGTAGAGCATGTATGGCATGTGTCATTAAAACAACACAGGGCTGAGTAAATAATGATTATCCCTTAAATGGCACCTATGATGAAAATCATCTTTAGTAAGCTGTTTGGACAGAACTGTGTGTAGTATAGTGTGTCCCCAATCATGTTGGGGTGATATAAAGACAATAGGTCTTATTTGTGAAATTTCCTGACATTAAAAAAGGATCCAAATCCCTCCCATATTGAGGCCTACCGCAACGTGAAGTAGGAGTGCGGTTTCCCCGCCCACTAAATTGATTGACAGATATTAACATGTCTCTGTAGTAACATGTGTAATCATATCAACAAGACAGGACGTGCGCAAAGCAACTGGGATTAAAAGATCTGTTCAGCTCTCTGTGATCATCAATAATTATCAAATGTGATCAAGAATCAGTTTTACAACTTTAAAAAGAACAATTATAAAAGAAGACGCTTCAATCCCGGTTTGTGGACGTTATTTTGTACATTAAAGAGCCGCTATTATACATTAAAAGGGTTTTATGGGTTTCCAACAACATACTGATATGCATGCAAGGTCAAAAAACACTTTCATGGTCTTATACTATGCATTTATATTTACTTAATTATCCAAGCAAATCCCATATGAATCGTTCAGCGATTCATTTGTTCCCAAACCCCTCCTTAGCGCGAAGCTAATCTGCGCTGATTGGACCGATTACAGTCCGTTGCGATTGGTCGACAGCGTTTAGCACGAGACAGAGTGAAATGCTCAGCGCAGCTTATCAACAATATTGAAGTAGTCAGAATGCAGAGTATGTGTGTGAGCATACCTGCCAACACTCCAGTTTTTCCCGGGAGTCTCCCGTATTTCAGACCCATCTCCAGCCACCCACCCATTTTGGTATTTTTCCCAGAAAACTCCAGTAATTTCAAACACACTTCATAGTAGTTAACTTACTAACACCACAGTACACAGTACCTGTTTCTCAACAGTGTTATTCAGACACCTCATCCCCAAACCTAACCCCCACCAGTCTCCCGGCTTTTTTTGTGTGTGCAGGAGTGCATTAAAGCAATGCAGTTAAACACCCGCATATTGCTCTATTCTTAACCATGACACACATTCAGTATTAATCCACAGAGCGGCAAAAGCTAAACTATTCTGAACCTTGACCGCTGCACGTGTGTAGGATCAGCTGACGGTGGCCATAGAAACGTCATACGTCAGTGGAACGGGAGCTCACAAACGCATTTAAATTCGTAAACAAAGCAGCACAAGTCGCGTTTTCAACGTGGCTTTAGACGCGATATGAGAATATAAAGAGTTAACCAGATACAGTACAATCGGTTACAAGTAACAAAACACAATTAAATACATCTTTTGCAAGCTGGAGAAAACAAGGAGGCAGCCATTTACTTACACTTATGAACTGTGTAATGGCCCAGGTCTGATTTCACCAGCTCTCCTCATCTGCCCTCTGACAAGCTATCTCTGCGGGTTCCCATCGCACTCACCCTGAGCCTTCGTAAGCCTTTCCAGGGCTGCGCACCAGCCGAAGCCCAGCGTACAGCAGCCTGCCTTTGTTTGACTTTGTGCCTAATAATTTGTCCTTATTTTGCCCGCACCCCTGGTGTATTGTCTGTCCATTACAAAATGGAGAAACTAATCCATGAGCTGTGTACTGATAGTTCCTGTCCAGCTCTGTCAAAGTCTCATAC
Organism: Danio kyathit; assembly: GCA_903798195.1. NCBI lineage: Eukaryota > Metazoa > Chordata > Actinopteri > Cypriniformes > Danionidae > Danio > Danio kyathit. The sequence goes on along the minus strand of LR812521.1, from coordinate 45,890,869 downwards.
ATCAGTAGTCATTTCTGATCCTTCCATTTTTGCAAAAATAAACCTCAACCACTGACTCTTCACCACTTCATCTTTGGGTAGAGAAAATAACACGAACTTTCTTTCAAACTTTCAATAATATCCAGCTAAGCACAGCGTCTTCATGACTCATGACTTCAGGATCTGTTTATCTTCCTCTTTTTCTTTACTGCTGTGTTAGTGGTTTAAATTTCTCGCAACAATTGGGCGGGGCTTATGTTTCGTAGCCACGTCACGTCTAAACGGCTAAAGACTCGTTATCAAGACGATTCATTCGAACCACTATGAGCCGACTCTTTTTTTTTTGGATGAATCAATAGATTTAAACACTGTCCACTTTCAGATTTAAGCCTTAGCTGAATATTTCACTTCACTTAGAGCTGTGTTACACACTACATGGAAGGTCATTTTCAAAAACCCATAATAGGGGCTCTTAACCATAACAGATATCCTTAAAGCAGTGGATATTAACGTGTATCCTGTCGCATTTGCAGTGCAAAAACAGTGCAAAGTTAAACGCGCACAACATTGTGTGTGACTCATCGTTGCAACTCCACAACAAATACAGCAAATAATCATTGGGAAAGTTCTTACTGTAGTATTTCTCACAAACGTTACGTGAGATCTGCTTCCTTCATGTCTGTCACTGTGATGCTTAACTGACGCAGCCGAGGCGGAGACCGAGGCACATTCTGACAGGCACATGGGAATGGTGAGCGGGGAAAACTAGCATTAAAGGCACAGGCCACAAAAACAGCTATATTGTGTTCAGAGTAGTAAATTCCAATATTCAGAAAAGTATAATAAATAATCTGATGGATGTTTTGAGCTGAAACTTTACACACATATTCTGGAGACACAAAAGTCTTATCTTAAATCTTGAAAAAGGGGTAAAATAGGTGGTCTTCAAATAGCATTTCATTTATGCTTTCTGACTAAACATATTGACCTTATTACAGGATGAACAGACAGCACTGTCCACCAAATTACAGAATTTGTATACAGTACATGACATATTTTTTATTAACTCGAGTATGTCATTAATCAAGATTAATGTGTAGCACTACGAGCCCAAATATTTAGTTCAAAACACAGCCACAGACTGGCCGTAGTCCAAGAGTTTTGCTCAATAATTTTATTTTATGGGTCAGAAATGCAGGTTGCATTAACATCCCAGGAGGTGGTAAACACTAAACCCACAGCAATGAGAATGTCATTACATTTTTTAGGTCAAATAACTTTTTCTTTCCAGTTTTAGCACTGCCTCCCTTCATCAACTTACTTTTGCGCACACACACACATACACATCTTTTTTTTCCTTCCACTGACAGCTGTTTTATTCCCCGGTAGAACATGCTATGTTGAATATAACAAAATTGTTTGGCTATTTTATTCCAGTGAGTGACTTTAGCGTGTGTAGGAGAGATTAGGCGAGTGGAAAAGCTCAACAACTTGCCGCTTTTTCTTCAGCGCCTCAGTGCGCATGAAAAATTGATGGCAGCAGAGAAAGTCTTTCCAAGCTCTTGTAAGGCATAGGTGGAGGTGCAAGTGGAGGGGGAGATGCTGACTGCTGGAGCTTTAACCGTCTCTGGATCAGGAAGGCCTGTGCTGGGATGGGGTTGGCTAGGTCGGGTCAGGTCAGGCAAGGCTGGATCAATCCCTGACCCTCAGTGTCGTCTGGACTCATGGTGTTTGCTAAGAAGTGTGTGCTCTACTGCCCTCGGACGCTTTGTCATCATTGTCATCATTAATGTATACAGCAGGGGCAGGACTCACTCACTCAGTGTGTGGCAGAGCTGACATGAGCAGCTGGACCAATGCTGAGACACAGAGACACAGCTGGCTAATTCTTTCTCTGCATCCATCTGTCCATCCATCCAGCCATCCATACATACTATCTATCCAGAAAACATTTATTTATCTATCTGTCTTTTCATCCAACCATCTCTACAGTGTTATATTAATTGTTTCTATCTGTCCGGCCACATATCTGTCACTCATCCTTATTGTAATATCTGTCGTTCTATCTATACATCAGTCTTTTTGTACATCTACTCATCTGTCTGCCTTTCATTACATTGCTTGTTCTTTTTTTAAGTATGTACATCCATCTCTCTCCATCTATCCATCCCTCCATCTCACTATCGTGATAGCTAACATTTTATCATGTCTATCTATCTATCTATCTATCCATCCATCCACCCATCCATCCATCTATCTATCAATCTATCTGCCCGCCCGCCCGTCCGTCCGTCCATCCATCCATCCATCCATCCATCCATCCATCCATCCATCCATCCATCCACCCATTCATCTACCTATCCATCCATCTACGTATCCATTCATCTACGTATCCATCCATCCATCCATCCATCCATCCATCCATCCATCTTTCTATCCATCCATTTATCTATCTATGTATCCATCCATCCACCTACTGTATCTATCCATTCATCCATCCATCCATCCATCTATCTATACATAAGATGCATCCATCTACCTATCTGTTTATATCTATCTATCTATCTATCTATCTATCTATCTATCTATCTATCTATCTATCTATCTATCTATCTATCTATCTATCCATCCATCCAGCCATCCATTCATGTGCCTATCCATTCATCTACATATCCATTCATCTACCATCCATCCATCCATCCATCCATCCATCCATCCATCCATCCATCCATCCATCCATCCATCCATCCATCCATCCATCCATCCATCCATCTATCTATCTATCTATCTATCTATCTATCTATCTATCTATCTATCTATCTATCTATCTATCTATCTATCTATCTATCTTTCCATCCATCTATCCGTTCATCCATCCATCCATCCATCCACCTATCTATCCGTTCATCCATCATCCACCTATCTATCCATTCATTCATCCATCCATCCACTGTATCCATCTATCCATTCATCCATCCATCTATCCATTCATTCATCCATCCATCCAACCATCCATCCATCCATCCATCCATCCATCCATCCATCTATCTGTCTATCTATCCATCTTTCCATCCATTCATCCATCCATCCACCTATCTATCCATTCATCCATCCATCCATCCATCCATCCATCCATCCATCCATCCATCATTTAACAAAAAATAGCTACAAATAGTTGTGTACAGTCTACTACATGAGCAGACTTGAAACATGAGCAGTCTGAAATAAATTCAGTTAAAAATACATTTTGACCATAAATAAATAAATGCAACATTTTCTGAAGTTTTGTTCAGTGTCTGAAAAAAACTGAGCAGTTTTTTGTCCATATTCTCATTATAAGGGCAAAGAAATTGTAGATTTACTAAATATATGAACATATGAACATATGCATATAAAAACAAAATTAATACATTTATTTTAGACAGCTTCAGGTGTGAAAGAACAAAACTATAAATGTTCTAGGTAACAATTTTTAAAAAGTATTATCACTATCATATAGAGACTTATTACCTGTCTGTTTTTAAGATATTGGCTGTTTACTTATAAAGTACATATTCTGATCTTTTTCTACATCACTAATCCTACTATACCTAAAATGATTACCTTAATAACCAGTAATAAGCAGCAAATTAGAAGTTTATTGAGCTAAAATCATAGTTAATGGTTTGTAATAGTGATATACAGTAAGAATCCAAAATACAACTATTCATTAATCTATAAAACTCCATCCACCCATGTCAGTTGTTTTCTGTTTGGCAGAGTGCTCATATTTTACAGTCGTACTTTTCTGAACGACAGAGGAGCAGTGTAATCCGACAGCGAGATTCAGGAGAGCCTCTAGAGGCCGACTAAAGCCAAAAACACAAGTGACCTGGAGCATCAGAGTCAAGTCAATTGCTTTATCTCTCCCCCCTGGCCCTCTTCAGCCCACTACAGAGAAGTGTGGCAGGAGTGTTCTTCAGAGAATTCAGCACCGATGCTCTTCAACTTTAACTCTGAGTTAGTGACGCTCACTCCGCTGCTCACATGAAAGACCGAAACCTGTGGGACTTCATGCCCCATCACTGTCTAGTCAAATGAACCTGAGATGGTTCATGACCACAGGTTCACTCTTCAAATGAAACGTTCTTTTAATAGCCTTTGAACTATTGGATTTCCAGGATTTTTCATACGCACTACATAAGAATTCACACAGGATAATGATTCATCAACAACAAACTGAATATTTAATCGGTTTCAAAGTGTTATACTCTATGTGCTTTGTGTACATTGGAGCTGCAGAATACTGACGAAAAATAGATAATACCATATTTAGTTTTTCTGTGATAAATGGGTCAAAGATGAAAAGGGTTTTTTATTCAAGATTCAAAACAACAAAAGTGCAATGCAGCTTTATTCCCCCCCTTAACATTAGAAGTTTCCTGTTTAATCTGTATTTCTTCTTCTAATGATGGTCACATTTTTTATTTATTTATAGCACAACTTATTTAATTCAGTAGTTCATACAGTATACTGTATACCCGCCCACACACACACACACACACACACACAATTGTATCAGGCATATTTAACTTTATCAAATCACTATTTAATGGCATATTAAATGCTTCATAGTGCAACTTCAAAATACAAATTAAGAGTTTAAATGCAAAAACTTCTAAATGCCATTTGATATTTTCTTTTAAAATTTGCATTTTTCACATTTATAGTGACAAAAAGTTATTTCCATTGCTTTTAAAGTGAAATATAAACATAACATAAACATAGGAGGCTGAGAAAAAATGCAAATTTTAGGAGAAAATTTCAGATGGCATTTAGAGGTTTTTGCATCTGAACTTTTATGAAACATTTTTGTACTTTGCTACTATCTTTCAAACCAGCATTTTTATAATATTATTATTATTAATATTATTATTATTATTAATACTACTACTACTACTACTACTACTACTAATAATAATAATAATAATAATACATTATGATCACTTGGTCTTTTTTAATAGCTACATGCCAGAATAATGGGCTAGTATTCAATTTTTTTTTTACATAAATATACCCGTCTATATGATGATTTTGACATTTTATATTTACACAAAAAATGTTAAAATGAGATGGTCACACATTAAAATAAGCTTTCATTAGTTATTGTTAATGTATTTACTAACATGAACCAATAATGAACAATACTTGTACAGCATTTATTAATGATGGTCCAACATTTACTAATGCCTTATCATCCAAATTCACGCTTGTTAACATTAATGCACTGCGAGTTAAAAAAAACAAAAAACAATGAACAACTGTAATAAAGACTGTAATAAATGTTCATTGTTTTTTTCATGTTTTACCATTTTTAGTTTTTCTGTGATAAACAGGTTAAAGATGACAAGGTTTTTTTTTTCAAGATTCAAAACAACAAAAGTGTAATGCAGCTTTATTTTACCCTTTACATTTGAATGTTTCTGGTTTAATCTGTATTTCTTCCTCTAATGATGGTCACATTTTTTTATAGCACAATTTATTGTTTCAAACCCGTATTTTATAATAATAATAATAATAATAATAATAATAATAATAATACATTATGATCACTTGGTCTATTTTAATAACTAATGCCAGAATAATGGGCCAGTGTTCTTTTTTTTTACATAAATATACCCGTCTATATGATGATTTTGACTTGACATTTTATATTTACACAATATAAATATTAAAATTAGATGGTCACACTTTACAATAAGGTTTCATTGATACATGTTAGTTAATGTTTTTACTAACTTACTAATTAATAAGTTTATTAATGATGGTTCAACATTTACTAACGCCTTATTATCATCCAAATCCATGCTTGTTAACATTAGTTAATGCACAGTGAGTTAAACAAACAATGAACAACTGCATTTTCATTTACTAATGTTAACTAATATAAAGAAATACTGCAATAAATGTATTGTTCATTGTTTAGTCATATTAGTAAATGCATTACTTAACATTAACTAATACAATGTCCATCCATCCATCCATCCATCCATCCATCCATCCATCCATCCATCCATCCATCCATCCATCCATCCATCCATCCATCCATCCATCCATCCATCCATATTAACTAACATGAACAAACACTGTAATACATGTATTGTTCATTGTTTATTCATGTTAGTAAATGCAGTACCTAACATAAATAATACAACCTTATTGTAAAGTGTTACCAATTAGATTAGGAATTTAAAAAATCGTTATAATTATAAAATATTGGATTCAAATGATTCAAATTTGATTATTTTATCTGAATGTAATTGGAAAATTATTTTAAAACAACAAATGCTAATTAAATTAGAATAAATAATGAAATATGCTTAAAATGGGTAGAAATAATACATACAGTATATATAAATAAATACAGTACTAATTTGAGTAAAAAAAGACAAATTATTTAAAACCTAAATATTTCTGAAATAATATTTTAGGCTATTTATAAAACTCTCTTTACTTATTTGACATTGTAGGATATGGTCCTTTGAACGTGGAAAATCACTTCCGAGGTTCTGTGGCATCTAAAATATTGAAAATCCCTACTTTAAGTGACCAATGACCACACACAGTCAAGTCACTTGAACAAAACCAACACAAACACAAAAATCTGTACTCTGACACCATTCACTGTTATCTATAAGCTAAGAAATACCAGGATACTGTTTAATATAGACCATTTTGAGGGATGTAAATAAAAACGGTCCCAACGTGTTTCCTGTTTTACATTTTTAATTTCTATAGCTTCCAAGAATCCAAAAAGAGCCGCATATTGATAAATAATGTTATGATAGCTGTTTTAACATTAAGTTATGATTGAATTGCATTTTGTTAGCTATAAAATAGTTTGATAACAAGTAGGAAATGTTTGTTGGCCTATGTCATACCTGGGCATGGGCCGGTATAAGATTCTGATGGTATGCTAACCTTGGATAAAAAATATCACGGTTTGACGGTATTATGATCACTGCTCTAAAATATATTCTTTTTAAATGTCTGGGTAAAACACAAAAACTTTTGAACCTTTTGAACACAATATAATTTATTTTGAGAAACATTTAAAATATTTTGGAAGAGTAAACATGTCAGGCTTAATGAATTATTGACTTCTGCTGTCTTCATTTGTTTCAAAAACAGATTTTTTTTTACAACTTAAAACGGCATCTTTAGATATCTTTTCTGCGGAAGATACTGCTGTCCTAAAAAAACGTCAATAAAAAAAATCATACACATACCTTAGGAACGGTATTGCAGAAAATTTTGACTGTTTTAAAACCTTGACTTTTCCAAACCGCGGTATACCTTGAAAACGATTATCGTCCCATGCCTATACTCACATTGAAATGGTTTATAACTCTCTGTTTGTCTCAGAAAAGAAGGACATATATTCTATGCCATAAAGATGAGTTAATCATGGGTTCGTTTTCCATATTGCATGAACTACACCATTAACGAATAAAACAAGAACAATAATAACAACAAAACAAACAACAATAAAACAAACAACAATAATAACAACAACAACAAAAAGATTTGACAGTTTTAATTTAATTGTGGTGCTTTTATTCATACAGTATGTATCTGGAATCCCCCTCAAGAGATTTCGGATCTTTGATACGTAACCCTTAACAGAACTATGTTTGTCAGGATCTAATCAAACATACATACTTATAAATGTAAATAAGATTGAATCCAGTGACCTTGGTATTTATATTGTATGTCTATTTGGTTTTATGTTGTAATTTTAGTTCTGATTAGTTTGAAAATTGAAATATATTTATGAGATCTGACTCCTCTTGTACATTAGCTACATTTAAAACCGTGTCAGAAACAGGCGTTAAACTGAACGTGCACCATGTTCTGCATTCAGATGGCTTGACAGATGGCTGGAGAATACCACTGTACTGTTAGTGTATGGTGACAAGTGCTTACACAAACACAGCATATGCAAAGAGAAAGAGGAAAGCAGACATAGAGAGAGAAAGTGAGCGCGAGTCTGTGTGCGAGCTCTAGATTGGCCTTAGTCATGGCGTATCAGCCCGTATCAGGCTTGCGTCCCAAGCCTCTCTCAGCGGTGTGCTGGGCTGTGTTCCATATCAAAGAACCACAGCATCCCACTTTAATCCTCCCGTATCAGAGCTGTACACTCCATCAACACTGATAATACTCTTCAATTAGCACTCAGAGCACCGCAGTCGCCCATATCTGCTGTTACTGCTGCTGCACGAGCACTTCCTGCAGTACACCATCCCCTGCTTCTGTCAGCTTCATTAAACCAGTCCTCAAACGCATCCTTCCCTTTTTTTTTACAGAAATAATTCAATACTAAATTCAAGTACTTTATCATCACTCTATATGCTGTGTTTCAAACTATAGTGTCGCTGTAGCATAATTATGGAACTTTACATTTGTTTCGCAGATACTTTAATCCAAAATTAAACTTGCATTACATTCAAACTAACGCTTTACAATAAGGTTGTGTTAGTTAATGTTATTCGATTATTTATTAACATATACAAACAATAAACAATGCATTTATTACAGTAATTCTTCTTTGTTAATGTTAGTTAATGGGAAATGTTGTTCATTGTTAGTTCATGTTAACTCATAGTACACTAAAAAATATCTGTTAATTTTGTGACGTATTTTGTGATTCTGTTTATTTACGGTTGTGAATTGTATTATGGGATGTTGATCTCTGCTCTGTTGACATTTGATGTTGTAAATTCAACTCTACAGTTTAACAAAGTGATTTTTATTGACATTTTAGTATTTTGAAGTAATATAATGTATAAGAAATAATGTACTATACTGAAAAGAGAAATTGGTCTGGTAAAAGGTATTATACCGTAATATACAACATCAACCCAGACAATATATCACTTTAAACTATTAAAAATATTCATAAAAGTCACTTTTTCAAACGTTTCAAGGTTAAAAGTTGAAAAAAAGATTAAGGTGCCATAATGCAATTCAAAAGCATAAATAAACAAATGAAGAGTTCAGATGCAAAAGCCGTTAAACGCCACTTCCACCAAAAATGAGCTAATTGACATTGAGTGAACGCTTTAGGCACATGTTCAACAAATATTTTTGCTTTAAATCGTCTAAATCCCAGCGTCAGCGCATTCAGAAATAACAGTTTGTTTGCAAAAGCCTCTAAACGCAACTTTGACAGCAAAAGCCGCTATATCCCGAGAACCAATCAGAAAGCACGATTCGAATCATATGATATCAATCGCTTTTATGGCCGTTTCCACTGTCAAAAGGCATACCGAACCGTACCGTACCCCTTTTTCGGCACCCTTTCGAAAGGGTACCAAAAGGTGGAGCTAGACGCGCAGCTGAACGCTATTGGTTTACAGAGATACGTCATTCGCTCACGCAACAAGCCAGAATGAAAACAAAGAAGCTGCCATGTTTTTAATACACAGCCGAGAGATTACAGCGTAATTATATATACAAATAATAACGAGCCGTGGTCGACCTGGGCTCAAACGAACCTTGTCATCGTCTTGATGAACAGCCACAAAGCCAATAAGAAGAGCAGATTTTACCATGTGCCCCGTAGTTTTTTACGAGCCAGTCTGAAGCGAGAGCGGTTTCGCTTTCTTGCTTGCGCTCTCCGCGCGTCTATGTTTGAAATAACAAACTTCTTGAGCTGATGATAATAACGTGCGCTTGATTATTGACGTGCTTTTGAAACCCGATCCTGTCAGAAACTGACAAACGCGAGAGTGACATGCGAAAAAACAACCGAGAAGCCGGAAAAAAGGAGCACATTATTGTTTCAGCAAATGTGAACAAACTGCCATGTTTAACTATTATTATCATCTTTTGGACTATTATGAACTCAGAATGATGGAATTACTTTCTAACAAGAGGCTACACGTGCTGCTGAAGATTAAAGACACATTTAATCATGAGAGGTTTGCACTGACTCTGGGCTATATTTCATGTTGTTTTGAACTTAAACAAGGACTAAATGTATGCTGTGTGTAGTTTTCTGTAAGTGGTAACATATCGGAGACTGTAAGGGTCTGTATGTGTTCATATATGTTGCATTTATTTATTTACATAATTACAGACGTTACAGTAGGTTATTTCGCACTGTCATTGATCTGCAGTTTTAATCAACTCATGTTCATAGAAAAGTTAGTAATAAACATTTATACACAAGTATTTATGTGTATAAAGCATCTGTTTTGTGACAAGTGCTTCTCATATGATATGTGAGCGGCCCGTACAGCTTTACTTTAGACATTTTCTTGAGCGAAAATGACGTTGACTGCAATTTTTTGTTGTACACCACGATCACTAAAAGAGTATCTTTGGTACCCTTTTAGCCGTGGAAACGCAAGCCTGATAAAGGTGACCCGTACCGACCCGTACCGTACTGTACCAGTCAGTGAAAACGAACCATAAGAGACATCCCCTTTCTGCCCAGTAGGCCTACCTTGTGTTTATTTGCTAATGTAAGCTATTAAAAAAAAACTAAATATAATATGTAAAACTATACATTATTTACATTACTTCAATAAATTATATGACTTTTTTATTAATGGACAATGCACAGATATTGATGTTTCACGCTGTTTTTACACTACATTATTTGAATCTAATAAGCTTAGTTTACAATGTTTACATTGCTCTACTTACAATAAATCTAAATCCCAAATATCAGAAATGACATAAAATGAAACTTCTGAACCTAATTATAGGAGCCTGATAGAAAATGCTCATTTACAAAAAAAGAGGTCTGATGGATTTAGAGGGTTTTGCATCTGAACTCTTTAAATAAAACAAAACATGATACATATTTTTTACAGTGTATGTTAACAAGCAGTATTGTTGTTTTCACATGACATCATTGATGGCGTGTAAAATTCAGATGGAGGGCAGGAAGTGATTCGGTAACACTTTATAATAACTACACACTATGAATCATTTATTAAGCATTAGCATCTAGTGAATTAATTATTTGTTAAGCATTAACTCTACATTAATAGACGTTAGTAAGCAGTTTTTAACTGCAGCTACAAATGCTGTATTCTTGATTTATAACCACATTTATAATGTGCTTAATAATTGTACCTTCATACTTTGTGACTGGTAGATTCTTCATTACTAACTGAAGTATTGCATTATTTACAAACCATTAGTATTCAAGAGTAGTTGGAGGTTTTTAAGATCATTCAGAATGAGTTAGTAAATGATTAATAAACTATTGAAATTAACGTTTATATATCTTATTAATCGGGCATGAAGTAATGGTTACTATGTATGTTAATAAATGCTTTATTAACTCAACTACATGCAGTTTTGTGACCTAATCTAAAGTGAGGACTATTCATGCTTTATAAATCCCTTATAAATGACAATTAAAGGCTCAGTATCAAATCAACAATAATCATTGCAATCTTATCTAAAAAAGTAAAATGACTGTAAAGTTTAAACATTGCTGAATAATAGAAGTGTCAAAATACGACATAAAATTGGATGGAACAACATATATTGGAACAACAATATAATAATTTAACACTATAATAGGATGCAATGTGTAAACTGTACAGTAATTTTATTTTAGGTAAGGTTGCAAAGATTTATTTTTTATTTGATACAGTTTCATTTATGTATCTTCAAACAAATATAAATGAATAAAGTCGTTTATGTTCTTTTTTTTCCTGTTTAGAATATAACTGAGCATTTAATTGTCATTTATAAGGGATTTATAAAGCATAAATAGTCCTCACTTTAGATTAGGTCACAAAACTGGATGAAGTTGAGTAATTTGTATGTTAATAAATGCATTATTAACTATTAATATATGCCTGAATAATAAGAATTATAAATGTTAATTTGAATATTTTATTAATCATTTACTAACTTATTCTGAATGATCTCAAAAAACAACTAATATGCTTAAATAACTGGTTTGTTAATAATGCAAAACGTAACTTAGTAAAGAAAAATAAATCGTTAACAAAGTATGAAAGTACAATTATCAAGCACATTATAAATGTGGTTGTAAGTCAAGAACACTGCATTTGTAGCTGCAGTTATAAACTGCTTACTAACTTTTATTAATGTAGAGATAATGCTTAACAGATAATTATTTCACTATTTGCTAATGCTTTATAAATGGTTCATAGTGTGTAGTTATTATAAAGTGTTACCAGTGATGCTTCTGCATAGGATTCGCTATCAGAACATCAAAATGTTTCTGTTTTATGTTGTTTATAATTGTTTAAATCAGCCAAAATAAGAAATGGCAAACAGATTTATAGTGTTTGCTCATAAAGGGGGAAAAGTTCAAGAATTTGGCTGAAAAACAGAAGAAAACGTAGCATGTAATAAACATTTATTCAATACATCCATGTGTACAAATTTTTTTTGAACGGGATAATTCGTTTGACAGCACCAATAAAGAAAGAATAAACAGAATAAACACTGTAATGTGAACATCGTGATGTGCAGCAGCGGTGAATGTTTGCTGACGGTAAGTTCTTTGACAGAACAAAAAAGTAATGTGACCCTTGTGACAAAATTAGACGGTCATTATTGTGGAGCACTTTTTTCGCCCTTACAAAAATAAATAAATAAATACTATAATGTAGACTATGCATCTACGCTTTTGTATGCTTTCATCTGTTATTTCGTGATGTCTGCAGATATCTGCATGGGGAAAAAACTATAGTAATTTATAATAAACATGTTTTTAAACCACACAGTAAAGTGTACAATGTGTTTAACTCTTTGTTAATGAATGCTACAGAATACTGTATCATAGTAAACTGTAATAAATACTGTAAACTTAGTGTGAACTGTGGTGCATTGTGATGGTGTATACTTACAGCGTAGACAACTGAAGCCTATTAAATAATTTGTTTATTACTACAGTTGTGTTAAACAACAGCAACAATATAATTACTACGACAGTTTAATTCAAGTAATTATCTATAGTATGCTTCCAAACACTACAGTATTTACTATAGAGTATTTTTTCATGTAACGTAACGACTTGTCTAGTATCTACCGCCTCGATGACAGGAAAATATATTTGAGTTCAGTAGAAAACTCAGCCCTCTTCATGATATACTGTAAGGATCATGCCCAACATATGTGCTTATTTTCTATTTATATCTCCTTTGAAATATAGTATAAATCACAAAAATACGGACTTTCCTCTATGTCTCCCATTCAGTTTTTTACTTCCTGCCCTCCATCTGAATTTTGCGTGAACCACGTGATAGAAAACAAGCTATATTAATATATCAGTATAATTCAGCAGAGCAGTATGATAATCATGTTCAGATTTGAAAAAAGATAAACTGTGCACACAGCTCACATGTGGACTTTGATTTTTATTGTACTAATTTGTTTGTTCTCAAGGTGTGAATACTGACAGGACTGCTAATTTGCGGGAAGAAACAAGAAAAACAAAGAAAGCAAAAGCAACAGACACCTGTTGATGAGTACTTACGGAGAGAAGATGCCTGCATGCAATTTTATTTTAAGTACAAAATACATTCTTATGATAATTTCTGGAGAAAAACAGTGTAGACATGGGTTGCACCTTTCTAGAGCGAGTGCGTCAAGCTCCTGTATTTATGCATGCAATCAAATGGAAGAATTTGAAAGGCTGTGCATTTGATTGTGATCATCCATACAGTAGAAGAAAAACAAACAAACTAATGCTTTACCTAGCAATTGAGCCTTTGGGTGTTGGTATTGCTATCACACCATTCTCTTACTCTAAGCAACATGAATAGGTTTTTCACACTATCATTTGTTCATTCATTCATTCATTTTCCTTCGGCTTAGTCCCTTTATTCATCAGGGGTCACCACAGCGGAATGAATCACCAACTTATCCAGTTGTTTTACACAGCGGATGTCCTTCCAGCTGCAACCCAGTACTGGGAAACACCCATACACTCTCACACACATAAACTACGGCCAATTTAGTTTTTTCAGTTAATCTACAGCGCATGTCCTGGACTGTGGGGGAAACCGGAGCACCCAAAGGAAACCCATGCCAACACGGGGAGAACATGCAAACCACACAGAAACGCCAACTAATCCAGCAGGGACTCGAACCAGCGACCTTCTTGCTGTGAGGCAACAGTGCTAACCACTGAGCCACCATGTCACCTACACTATCATTTGTTTCAATACAATTTCTATTTATTCTTTAACACTAGAACCGCCAAAGGTTGTTGTATATCTAAAACTACCCTTGTGGGTATTTTTTTACCCATGCACAAATTCTGTTTACCAATGGCTAAAAAAAACACTATTTAGCTGTATTATGGCACCGTTTTAGCAAAGAAATGTCACGAATTGATTTTGTCTAGTCATCAGTTATATTTGTGTCATGTTGTTTTAGTTTGAGGCTTTTTTGTAATGAAGGTTACACTAACCAGAACAATATAGGCTATAAGCCAAAGTCTGCAGTGCTAATTAGAAGTAAAAACATATTTGGGTGGTGTAAGGTTAGAATGCAATGTTGTTAATGATATATTAAAATAACTTATATAATTTAAATGACTAAAATAGCCTATTACGTACAATAATTTACCACACTACATGTGGTGTACATGTAATGACAAATTCAAGGGTACAGATTCACCCGATTAATTTGAAGTTTCATTCATGAGTAGGCTAAAACCCAGGATACATCACTTATTTGCCCAACATCAGACTCACCATCATTCAAAGCATTTTGTGCTTCTAATATCTCTTCAGCATCCACAATTGTTTCATTTTGCTCATTGTGACTTACTTTATTTATTTATTTATGATAACCACTAATTTTAACAATGAAATATACAAACGTTTAGAAAAATTCAGGTTACTATATACTCAAAAAATGTTTGGTGCTTGTTCAAACTACTTTATTTCTCAACTACTTTTATTTCTTGACATGTTTTTTGGACAACTTAATAGTTTTATGTTCAATCCACTTAAATTTGTAAAAACTGTGTTGTTATATGGGGTTTATTTTAACAAATGGTCAAAATTATGGCTTTGGTAGTTCTAGTGTTAAACATATGAGTGGTAGTGCATGTTATGCTAATGTACACTCACCGGTCACTTTATTAGGTACACCTTACTAGTACTGGGTTGGACCTCTTTTGGCTTCAGAACTGCCTTAATCCTTCGTGGCATATATTCAACAAGGTACTGGAAATATTCCTTAGAGATTTTGGTCCATATTGACATGATAGCATCACGCAGTTGCTGCAGTTTTGTCAGCTGCAAATCAATGATGAGAATCTCCCAGTCCACCATATCTCAAAGGTGCTCTATTGAATTGAGATCTGGTGATTGTGGAGGCCATTTGAGTACAGTGAACTCATTGTCACGTTCAAGAAACCAGTCTAAGATGAAAACACAAGATGAAAAAGACGTTGACAAGATGCTCAATTGTTACTAATGTGCCCAAAGTGTGCCAAGAAAATATCCCCCACACCATTACACCACCACCAGCCTGAACCGTTGATGCAAGACAGGATGGATTCATGCTTTCATGTTGTTGAAGCCAAATTCTGAGCCTACCATTCGAATGTTGCAGCAGAAATCGAGAATCATCAGACCAGACAACGTTTTTCCAATCTTGTATTGTCCAATTTTGGTGAGTCTGTGTGAATTGTAGCCTCAGTTTCCTGTTCTTAGCTGACAGTAGTGACACCCTGTGTGGTCTTCTGCTGCTGCAGCCCATCTGAATCAAGGTTGGATGTGTTGTGCGTTCAAAGACGCTCTTCTGCATACCTTGGTGTGTAACGAGTGGTTATTTGAGTTACTGTTGCCTTTCTATCAGCTCAAACCAGTCTGGCCATTCTCCTCTGACTTCTGGCATCAACAAGGCATTTGCGCCCACAGAACTGCCGCTCACTGGATATTTTCTCTTTTTCAGACCATTCTAAGTAAACCCTAAAGATGGTTGTGCATGAAAAGCCCAGTAGATCAGCAGTTTCAGAAATACTCAGACCAGCCAGTCTGGCACCAACATTCATTCCACGTTCAAAGTCACTTAAATCACCTTTGTTCCTCACTCTGATGCTCGGTTTGAGCTGCAGCAGATAGTATTAACCATGTCTACATGCCTAAATGCATTGAGTTGCTGCCATGTGATTAGTTGATTAGAAATTAGCGTTAATGAGCAGTTGGACAGGTGTACCTAATAAAGTGGCCAGCGAGTGTACTGTATATGAGGCACTAATGTAATGTGAATGCATAACAAATATGTCTGTACTGCTAAAAAACAAGCACCTGGCTGCTTCATCAATCTGCTAAAATGTGGACGATGCTAAGGTATAAACATGTTTAATCCGCTTTAAGCAATGGCGTGTCCACTTTCAGACGTATTTGGAAAAACACAACTGATCAGACTGCTTTCATAGTGTAAGGATGATGTTCATATGAATGTGTTTATACTCTCTACCTACAGATTAAAACAAATGACCACAGCAAACTAGTTTTATCCAAGTAATTAAACTCACAGATTACAATCTAAATAATAATTGCAAATCCACATTGTTTCCTTTCACTTGCGCTTCCTGCTCACTCATAATTGCATATCATAGGTTTGTTTATTAGATAGTATGCTACTTTAATATGGCATGATGTAGAGTATGATGAAAAAAGAGGGAAGGGACGAAATCAGAACACAAGTGATCATGAAAGACACATTTGAATGCATGTTAATACCAGGTGGAAACAGGGCATAGGTTTTGAAACATGCATACAACATCTGTATACATCAATATATACATCAAGCCTTATAGAGGGTTTAATATTCTCTCTGAGCTGTTCTCTGCAATCTGTCAACGTAAGTGGCACAAATGAATATTCCCTCAGTCTGTGTTCCGTGCATAAATGCTCAAATGTACATCGCCTCAAACTAAAACCCCTGCAGGCTCTTCAGAGGCAGAAGAAGAGGATTAATGTTCGCTTTTTTATGGCAGAATAAGGCATCAACATTTTGATTACGACAGGTTCAATTTATCCATCCGTCCTCTGAAAGTCACAAGGCCAGACTAAATTAGTCATTCAATTACTGTGCTGGAAGAACGATTGCTCCGCTTGGTTAAGGGAAATACCTCATTTATATTGCATAGCTCCATTGTAGCTTTCCCAGCAGCTCTCCGTGCCTAAAGCTGCGCTTGTCCAAACTTACAGGATTTTCCAATCTGTCTTAAATGTCAAGGATTCATTTAGTATTCCTGCTCTATTTTGGGAGATTGTTGGGGAGAGAGACCTTCAAGATCTGAAGCACTTGCTGCACTGCAGAATGAAGCTATTAGGGAAGTTCAGCAAAGCGCTTACAGCTGAAACTATGGAGGACGGAGAGAGACAAGACAATGAGCTCTGCAGACAAACCGGGAGAAGACAAGCAGAATAGGACAAGCATCTACATCTATAGGGGAAAACAGAGAGAAAATGAAAGGTTGGAGAATAGAGAGAGACGGAAGAAACAGCAAAAAGGATAGGAGGGGTCTTTTGTTTATCAGGCTTTACCAGCAGCTTGCTGCATTTTCATGAAGCCAGTCAAAAGGGGCAGGATTCAGATTCTGAACGCAGAGGCTTGATTCATTATTTAATGCTCACATTAGCATGAATGTATTAGAGCGCAGGTCCCTCTGGAGACACCTGCTCTCACATCTCCCTTTCCACTTTGCATTCCAGAACTTCTTGTTCTCCCAAGACCAAAGATTTCTATTGTCCTGACTCGAACGTCACCCAAAGGCATGTTGACTAGAAGCTGATCAAAGCCTAGGGAAAATCTACCTTTCATTTAAAATGAATTTTTCATCACATTTTGCACAAATATCCTATTTTAGGATAATTTAGTGTTGTGACATGAATATCTTTGCAAATTCAATATTTGTGGTAACTTTACAGCGTAAATCTATTCTTGACTAAATTAAAGACAATAGAAAAAACTCATAAAATAAAACTACATTGTAAATGTTTTTTTTTTATTTTACGTTTTTTTTTCTGCAAGTTGGAGTGCTTTACAGAAATTTACTGTAAAATAACAGCCGTTAAATTACAGAAATTTATTGTAAAATAACAGACGTTAAATTACAGAAATTTACCGTGAAATAACATGTTAAATTACAGAAATTTACCGTGAAATAACACACGTTAAATTACAGAAATTTACCGTGAAATAACATGTTAAATTACAGAAATTTACCGTGAAATAACAGACGTTAAATTACAGAAATTTACCGTGAAATAACATGTTAAATTACAGAAATTTAACGTGAAATAACAGACGTTAAATTACAGAGATTTACTGTGAAATAACACACGTAAAATTACAGAAATTTACCGTGAAATAACAGACGTTAAATTACAGAGATTTACTGTGAAATAACACACGTTAAATTACAGAAATTTACCGTAAAATAACACACGTTAAATTACAGAAATTTACCGTGAAATAACATGTAAAATTACAGAAATTTACCGTGAAATAACAGACGTTAAATTACAGAAATTTATCGTGAAATAACATGTTAAATTACAGAAATTTACCGTGAAATAACAGACGTTAAATTACAGAGATTTACTGTGAAATAACACACGTTAAATTACAGAAATTTACCGTAAAATAACACACGTTAAATTACAGAAATTTACCGTAAAATAACACACGTTAAATTACAGAAATTTACCGTGAAATAACATGTTAAATTACAGAAATTTACCGTGAAATAACAGACGTTAAATTACAGAAATTTACCGTGAAATAACATGTTAAATTACAGAAATTTACCGTGAAATAACAGACGTTAAATTACAGAGATTTACTGTGAAATAACACACGTTAAATTACAGAAATTTACCGTAAAATAACACACGTTAAATTACAGAAATTTATCGTAAAATAACAGACGTTAAATTACAGAAATTTACTGTGAAATAACAGACATTAAATTACAGAAATTTATCGCAAAATAACAGACGTTAAATTACAGAAATTTACTGTGAAATAACAGACGTTAAATTACAGAAATGTATCGTAAAGTAACAGACGTTAAATTACAGAAATTTATCGTAAAATAACAGACGTTAAATTAAAGAAATTTATCGTAAAATAACACACGTTAAATTAAAGAAATTTATCGTAAAATAACACACGTTAAATTACAGAAATTTACTGTGAAATAACAGACGTTAAATTACAGAAATTTATCGTAAAGTAACAGAAGTTAAATTACAGAAATTTATCGTGAAATAACAGATGTTAAATTACATAAATTTACCGTGAAATAACAGACGTTAAATTACAAAGATTTACTGTGAAATAACACACGTAAAATTACAGAAATTTACCGTGAAATAACAGACGTTAAATTACAGAGATTTACTGTGAAATAACACACGTTAAATTACAGAAATTTACCGTAAAATAACACACGTTAAATTACAGAAATTTACCGTGAAATAACATGTTAAATTACAGAAATTTACCGTGAAATAACAGACGTTAAATTACAGAAATTTACCGTAAAATAACACACGTTAAATTACAGAAATTTACCGTGAAATAACATGTTAAATTACAGAAATTTACCGTGAAATAACAGACGTTAAATTACAGAAATTTATCGTGAAATAACATGTTAAATTACAGAAATTTACCGTGAAATAACAGACGTTAAATTACAGAGATTTACTGTGAAATAACACACGTTAAATTACAGAAATTTACCGTAAAATAACACACGTTAAATTACAGAAATTTACCGTAAAATAACACACGTTAAATTACAGAAATTTACCGTGAAATAACATGTTAAATTACAGAAATTTACCGTGAAATAACAGACGTTAAATTACAGAAATTTACCGTGAAATAACATGTTAAATTACAGAAATTTACCGTGAAATAACAGACGTTAAATTACAGAGATTTACTGTGAAATAACACACGTTAAATTACAGAAATTTACCGTAAAATAACACACGTTAAATTACAGAAATTTATCGTAAAATAACAGACGTTAAATTACAGAAATTTACTGTGAAATTACAGACATTAAATTACAGAAATTTATCGCAAAATAACAGACGTTAAATTACAGAAATTTACTGTGAAATAACAGACGTTAAATTACAGAAATTTACCGTGAAATAACATGTTAAATTACAGAAATTTACCGTGAAATAACAGACGTTAAATTACAGAAATTTACCGTAAAATAACACACGTTAAATTACAGAAATTTACCGTGAAATAACATGTTAAATTACAGAAATTTACCGTGAAATAACAGACGTTAAATTACAGAAATTTATCGTGAAATAACATGTTAAATTACAGAAATTTACCGTGAAATAACAGACGTTAAATTACAGAGATTTACTGTGAAATAACACACGTTAAATTACAGAAATTTACCGTAAAATAACACACGTTAAATTACAGAAATTTACCGTAAAATAACACACGTTAAATTACAGAAATTTACCGTGAAATAACATGTTAAATTACAGAAATTTACCGTGAAATAACAGACGTTAAATTACAGAAATTTACCGTGAAATAACATGTTAAATTACAGAAATTTACCGTGAAATAACAGACGTTAAATTACAGAGATTTACTGTGAAATAACACACGTTAAATTACAGAAATTTACCGTAAAATAACACACGTTAAATTACAGAAATTTATCGTAAAATAACAGACGTTAAATTACAGAAATTTACTGTGAAATTACAGACATTAAATTACAGAAATTTATCGCAAAATAACAGACGTTAAATTACAGAAATTTACTGTGAAATAACAGACGTTAAATTACAGAAATGTATCGTAAAGTAACAGACGTTAAATTACAGAAATTTATCGTAAAATAACAGACGTTAAATTAAAGAAATTTATCGTAAAATAACACACGTTAAATTAAAGAAATTTATCGTAAAATAACACACGTTAAATTACAGAAATTTACTGTGAAATAACAGACGTTAAATTACAGAAATTTATCGTAAAGTAACAGAAGTTAAATTACAGAAATTTATCGTGAAATAACAGATGTTAAATTACAGAAATTTACCGTGAAATAACAGACGTTAAATTACAGAGATTTACTGTGAAATAACACACGTAAAATTACAGAAATTTACCGTGAAATAACAGACGTTAAATTACAGAGATTTACTGTGAAATAACACACGTTAAATTACAGAAATTTACCGTAAAATAACACACGTTAAATTACAGAAATTTACCGTGAAATAACATGTTAAATTACAGAAATTTACCGTGAAATAACAGACGTTAAATTACAGAAATTTACTGTGAAATAACATGTTAAATTACAGAAATTTACCGTGAAATAACAGACGTTAAATTACAGAGATTTACTGTGAAATAACACACGTTAAATTACAGAAATTTACCGTACAATAACACACGTTAAATTACAGAGATTTACTGTGAAATAACACACGTTAAATTACAGAAATTTACCGTACAATAACACACGTTAAATTACAGAAATTTACCGTAAAATAACAGACGTTAAATTACAGAAATTTACCGTGAAATAACATGTTAAATTACAGAAATTTACTGTGAAATAACAGACGTTAAATTACAGAAATTTATCGTAAAGTAACAGAAGTTAAATTACAGAAATTTATCGTGAAATAACAGACGTTAAATTACAGAAATTTACTGTGAAATAACAGACGTTAAATTACAGAAATTTATCGTAAAGTAACAGAAGTTAAATTACAGAAATTTACCGTGAAATAACAGACGTTAAATTACAGAGATTTACTGTGAAATAACACACGTAAAATTACAGAAATTTACCGTGAAATAACAGACGTTAAATTACAGAGATTTACTGTGAAATAACACACGTTAAATTACAGAAATTTACCGTAAAATAACACACGTTAAATTACAGAAATTTACCGTGAAATAGCATGTTAAATTACAGAAATTTACCGTGAAATAACAGACGTTAAATTACAGAGATTTACTGTGAAATAACACACGTTAAATAACAGAAATTTACCGTAAAATAACACACGTTAAATTACAGAGATTTACTGTGAAATAACACACGTTAAATTACAGAAATTTACCGTAAAATAACACACGTTAAATTACAGAAATTTACCGTAAAACAACACACGTTAAATTACAGAAATTTACCGTGAAATAACATGTTAAATTACAGAAATTTACCGTGAAATAACAGACGTTAAATTACAGAAATTTACCGTGAAATAACATGTTAAATTACAGAAATTTACTGTGAAATAACAGACGTTAAATTACAGAAATTTATCGTAAAGTAACAGAAGTTAAATTACAGAAATGTATCGTAAAATAACAGACGTTAAATTACAGAGATTTACTGTGAAATAACACACGTTAAATTACAGAAATTTACCGTGAAATAACATGTTAAATTACAGAAATTTACCGTGAAATAACAGACGTTAAATTACAGAGATTTACTGTGAAATAACACACGTTAAATTACAGAAATTTACCGTAAAATAACACACGTTAAATTACAGAAATTTACAGTGAAATAACATGTTAAATTACAGAAATTTACCGTGAAATAACAGACATTAAACTACAGAGATTTACTGTGAAATAACACACGTTAAATTACAGAAATTTACCGTAAAATAACACACGTTAAATTACAGAAATTTACCGTGAAATAACATGTTAAATTACAGAAATTTACCGTGAAATAACAGACATTAAATTACAGAAATTTACCGTGAAATAACATGTTAAATTACAGAAATTTACCGTGAAATAACAGACGTTAAATTACAGAGATTTACTGTGAAATAACACACGTTAAATTACAGAAATTTACCGTAAAATAACACACGTTAAATTACAGAAATTTATCGTAAAATAACAGACGTTAAATTACAGAAATTTACTGTGAAATAACAGACGTTAAATTACAGAAATTTACTGTGAAATAACAGACGTTAAATTACAGAAATTTATCGTGAAATAACAGACGTTAAATTACAGAAATTTATCGTAAAATAACAGACATTAAATTACAGAAATTTATCGTAAAATAACAGACGTTAAATTACAGAAATTTACTGTGAAATAACAGACGTTAAATTACAGAAATGTATCGTAAAGTAACAGACGTTAAATTACAGAAATGTATCGTAAAATAACAGACGTTAAATTAAAGAAATTTATTGTAAAATAACAGACGTTAAATTACAGAAATTTACTGTGAAATAACAGACGTTAAATTACAGAAATTTATCGTAAAGTAACAGAAGTTAAATTACAGAAATTTATCGTGAAATAACACATGTTAAATTACAGAAATTTACCGTGAAATAACAGACGTTAAATGACAGAAATATTTCGTAAAATAACAGACGTTAAATTACAGAAATTTATCGTAAAATAACAGACATTAAATTACAGAAATTTATCGTAAAATAACAGACGTTAAATTACAGAAATGTAACGTAAAATAACAGACGTTAAATTACAGAAATTTATCGTAAAATAACAGACGTTAAATTACAGAAATTTATCGTAAAATAACAGACATTAAATTACAGAAATGTAACGTAAAATAACAGACGTTAAATTACAGAAATGTAACGTAAAATAACAGACGTTAAATTACAGAAATTTATCGTAAAACAACAGACATTAAATTACAGAAATTTTATTTATTTAGAAATTTATTAAACTTTTTTTTGGCACCCCATTTTAACGTAAAATAACAGATTTTTTGCAATGTATGTAAACATGCTATTTAAATGATGATTTACTGATTTTTGGTTAAGAAAACTGGGAAATTAAAAATGTTATGTGCCTTTACTGAATGAGTACTGTGCTACATCTGACAGAGCACACTATTATGTCGTTCTTTTCTTTTTCTTTCCTTTAAAACCTGTTTTTAATCATTTTTATTCTTTGTTGTTTGTATTTTATTGTTTCTTTTATTTTTGTTTATGTAAAGCACATTTAATTACCATTGTGTATAAAATGTGCTATATAAATAAACTTGCCTCGCCTTACAATGCAAAAGTAAATAGCAATAACTGTTGTATTCAATCAATCAATCAATCAATCAATCAATCAATCAATCAATCATTCATTTTCTTTTCGGCTTAGTCCCTTTATTAATCAAGGGTCGCCACAGCGGAATGAACCGCCAACTTATCCAGCATATGTTTTACACAGTGGATGCCCTTCCAGCTGCAACCCATCACTGGGAAACACCTATACACACTCATTCACTCACAAACACTACGGTCAATTTTAGCTTACCCAATTCACATATAGCGCATGTTTCTGGACTTGTGGGGGAAACCGGAGCACCTGGAGGAAACCCACGCAAACACGGGGAGAACATGCAAATTCCACACAGATATGCCAACTGACACAGCCGAGGCTTGAACCAGCGAACTTCTTGGTTTGAGGCGATTGTGCTACCCACTGCGCCACCATGCTGCCCCACTTCGTTGAAATATAAAATAAAAATAATATGATTTTTGATTTACGATAATGAGAACAATGAAGGCACTAACTGCCACAAAGACTTTTTCCTATCTTGTTCATATTTATTTCTTTTTATTTCAAGGGCTTGACATATGGCCCAGACGTACTGACAGGTTTGGTGAGATGCACCCAGGAAAACAGATGCACCGTGTCTCCAGCACCATAATAATGTATCCACATCCTCCATGGCACAAAGCCCGGATTCATTCTTATACAAAACTCTTTTCTCCTTTTTCTCGGCAGCCATATGCTCCACTCTGGCACCGCAGTGACAAGGAGAGAGAACAGAAACATGTAAAGAATAAGCAAATAGGACAGAGCTCCCTTTCAAGCACTTTTTAGGGAATACGCTTTACCATTGACTGAGATGCCCCTGACATTCTGCAGCTTTTTGTCAGGCTTTGTTGGGGCTTTATCTCCGAAAACAAAAACATCAAGAGAAAAAAAAAAGATATCCATTCAAAACCAGTCTAGCCATGCTCCAGTAAAATCAGCAGACTAACAGAGCCGAGCTCCAGGGTCCTGAAAACAGCCAAGAGTCATTGGCATTCCCACCAAGTGCAGTCTAAGGCCGTGTGTTTGTGTGCTTTTATCTGCAGGAGGGAAGATCTCTCAAATAAAGAATTAGATCATGTGTACTCGCAGCTTCACCTGCCAGCGCTTCAGTCTGAAGCAGCACCAGCTTGCTAATAACAGAGAGAGAGAGACTGAATGAAGTATATAAAGAGAGAGAGAGGCAGACAGAACTGGCGCTTTTTGAGACTGCCGTGACGTGCATATTGATAGTCTGGGTCAGAGGTTGTGGTATTTTTCAATGCAGCTCAGAGCAAACTGCGATGACCACTGCTGCTATGAATAAGTGATTCATAACGCATCACACGAGGTCATATAATTACTGGACATTTTCATTCAACGCTGTGAACTGCAGAGACGGTCACCTTGAAAATATTTTAGTACTTTCAGCAGGGACGCACGCGCTGATGAGGTGGACTGTATCTGCACCCTTTGGGGATCGTGAGTCACCATGAACTCAATTTGACCCCTTTGGGTTTGGGTTTACTCAGGACAAGGGGTCAAGATGTAGCTTGTTAGCATGACCTTCTTACCCAGCAAACAATTTTGTGTTTAACAGACGTCTAATAGACATCTAAACGTAGACAGCTTGCCTAAAACAAGGCTAAACTTGGGCTGTCAGTGAAAATCTAATAGATATCAAAGAATAGCCCAAAACTAGACCAGTCGTCAAATAGACAGATCAGACAGACTTTATATGTGTAGTCATTCATTTCTGTTTATTTGATGACTAGTCTATGACAGCCCAAATTTAGCCTTGCTTTAGCCAAGACGACTATGTTTAGATATCTGTTAGACATCTATTAAAAACAAAACAAAAAATGCTTGCTGCGTAGCCTATGCTGGTAGATGTTGAAGTACATACAATATATGTAGGTACTGATGGATGTTTTGCTATTGATGGTCATTTGAAAGAAGGCATGTATCAAATAATTAAATATAGTGTATTAATTTTTGGATTACAGCAATGCAACAAGGCTACTTAAAGGCACAGTTCACCCAAAAATGAATATTCTGTAATCATTTACTCATCCTCCACTTGTTACAAACATGTTTGTTTTGGTAGCCACTGCCTTCCATTGCATTTCTTATCCTACTATACATGTCCATAGTTTTTAAAATTTATCAAAATGCCTAATTTTGTGTTCAACAGAAAAAAAAAAACTTGAGAGTAAGTAAATCGAGAGATTTTTTATTCCATTTTTGTGTGAAATATATGATCTTTTTATAATATTTTTAATGATATTGGACTTTTGAGAGCATTCAATATGCAGCTATTTTTTAAATGCACTTTTATTTTATTGTTCGGAAGTGTTCATTTACAAGTGTCAAGTTCACAATTTTTATTCCCCATAGGCAATAACTGAATACTAAGATGCACTGGGCCAGATGCTACATTTCTTGTTCATTTTTCATTTGAGAATACTGGAATGATTGAAAAAAAAAAAAAAAAACATATTTATGCAATATTGTATATTATAATATTGTAAACTGTGCAATTTCTTCTCTACAAGATAATTTTGACCCAGTAAATTACCAACCTTCCACATGTTTGGATCAGTAATATTTTTGTTGTTTTGAAACCACTTCTGCTCACCAAGTCTTCATATATTTAACAAAAAAAAGTTAACACTCTTAGTTGGCCAGATCACACCGGTGTGACCAACATTTTTTTTTTTTTTCAACACACTGTTGATTTTGGTCACACAAATAAGTATTATACATCATTTGAACCTGTTGGGTGTCTACTTTTTTGTGTACACTCACCGTAACAACAAAAGTGTATGCTTTTGGAAAATAAGGAAAATATACAGTGCACGTTCTTTGTCTATCCGTGAACTACGTATTTAGAAACGCGTCACTAAAATGAACTGAAACTCAGCGAAAACAAGACACACAGACATGAGACATATATCTATAGAAGGCTTGAAGTTTCTACTTTTAAATGCATGTTAAAAGTAAACATTGTTTGATAAAGTAATCAGTATGAAACCAACACTATGTCTAGTTTCTCAGTCTGAGCTCATTATTTTTAATGCCACCACGCCCACAAGGCTTTGTTATTACAATCGACCACGTGAGATGCGTGTGACATGTAGACGCGTCAAAAAAACAGCAGATTTTTGCCTCGTATACATCTTAGGGGCTCCAAAATTACCTCAGACCCCAGAGGGTTAAAATGTAATATCACCAAAATATATATAAAATATTATCACAATTCATATTAAGCTTTTACCATAGTAATATATTATGTTTCATATGATAAATATAATGTAATTTATTAAGTCAAAGCTGAAGTTACAGCATTTTTACTCATTATGATGTCAGAAATCAAATTGGTGGTCAAATAATTACAATAAATATTAAAAATCTATAGTTATTTCTTTTTGAAAATAAATGAAAGTGTAACTGTTACTATTACTTTTGATCAATTGAATGCAACTACATACCGTGTTCTTTAAAAATGAATGAATTAAATAATTGTACTTACCGTGTATTTGACAAACAAATACTACTGCTGCTATTACTACTAACAATTATAAATTGTGTTAAACATGCTCAGTGATTCAGGAGTGTGATGTACAGCAACTGTCTGCTCACCCCTTTACAGATGGCCACAGCCTCCTTGGACATGGATTTGGGATAGGAAACATGGTGCTCCATGATGGACTG
Source organism: Danio kyathit (assembly GCA_903798195.1). Classification (NCBI taxonomy): domain Eukaryota; kingdom Metazoa; phylum Chordata; class Actinopteri; order Cypriniformes; family Danionidae; genus Danio; species Danio kyathit. The sequence continues at coordinate 45,863,056 of LR812521.1, read as the reverse complement.
AAATAGCTCATCCTCATCCTCGCCATCAAACGGAGGCTGAGAAAACAGATACAGAAAAAGAAACAGTGAAGATGCTGCTTACTGTTCCTAAAACGGTTTGATCATAATTACATGGATTATGTTGCATTTGCTTGCAATTTTCCCCATTTGTGCCGCTTTAACATCAGTAATTCCAAAGTCATCACCACAAAATGCCTCTCAAGTGTTGTTTGTTTAGGGCAGACTAGAAACAAGAATTACGAAGTGCTTTTGTCAGGACAGCACAGTAGCAGCAGTCTCTGCTGGAAACAATTCAGCCTTTTTTTTCTCCAGCGTTCAAAGCTTGACTTGTTTCAGAACAATTCATAAATAATTGACTGAGCCCGATAGGCATGAAATACTTGCCGTTCGTCTCGGGAGATTTGCAGAACGTAATTAATAAAAACTGACCTTGAGATAGCAAGAGGTGATTTACTGCAAGCAGCAGAGAGGAAATGAAACGGAGCAAATGAAAGAAGAACAAAAAAAAGTGTGTGCCCCTGACTTGAACGCTCTTGATCTAGGTTTTCATAACTCTTACCTGCCCAGCCAGCATCTCATATAGCAAAACTCCAAAAGCCCACCAGTCCACTGACTTTCCATACGGCTGGTAGGCGATGATCTGAAACAGACACACACAGAGCGTAAGGCGTAAACAGAACCAATTACAAATGGATGACGCTTCAAGGACAACTGTAAATATTAAATTCAGTCCCGCCAGGCGTGCTGTCACTCGTGTCTGAGAGTTTCAGAAGCCCTGAGGTGCTCATGGTGCTTTCAAAATTCATCGCAATGTGCTTTACATACTGTAAAAGTGTCTTCATCCCATTATGAAACAGGAAGGTGAAGCTTTGAGGACTAGATTCTTTCATTTCTACAATATGTCTGGATTTTGGGAGTGTGTTGTTGACATGAATCCATCTCTAGCTCATGCTGCTGGTGTTACACTTTAAGCAGTACCATCTGGTGCTCGATGAACGTGAGATATCTAATCAACGTAACTCTCTATTGCGTGAAGGCGCCTCTGGGTAACAAACCAATTTTCTTTACTATGAGCACGTGATGAATATGAGATGCCAATGCAGTGGTTAATATTGAAAGAATGGCTTTCAATAAAGCAATACAAATGAGTTTTGACACTATTTCTGGTAACAATTTTTATGATGATTTTTTATAGATCTTAAAATGATTTGTTACATTGTGCACATTTGTTTGCTATTTTTTAAAATAGGTTTATAATTTTATTTTGTAGGTCTCCAAGGTAAAAAAAAAATAAATAAATTATTTTCTCATTTATGATTTATATCATAACATCTATCAAATGTGTCTTAAAATTAAACTGTAACTATTTTTTACAATATTACTTACATATATTTACATTTAGAGGGAATTTAGACAAAGAATTAATTATGTAGTCAGGCCTCAATGCTTCCCACAGGTTTGAAATATACTTGTGCTGGTAGCCAGATTGAACCACACCTTTTACCCACGGCACATGGTTACCTACATGCGACAAAAAAGTGATTTTTAACAATATTTTAATATTTATTATACACTGTTTCTTTTCAATGGGTTCAAGTTAAATGTTGAAATAAAAAAGAAATCCACTATTTGTTGTACTTTTATTCTATTCAGGAGCCATGTGCACCCACTGACAGATAAAATCTGCTGCTGATATTTTGTAAAGTAATGCCAAAGCATGTTAGACATGTATAAAATATGTAATATATCAACATCAACAAATTAAAAAATATATACAGCAAATGAGAAATAAATGACATAAAGGAATAAAAACATCTATGGAATAAAAATATCTAAAAATTATAATAATTACAAGAATAAAAAGTGTCGGTTATTTAAATAAGGCTAATGAGTTAATGAACCATTTCTAACGATGTACAGATATTTTGCAGCCAGTTTAGATGTCATTTCGTCCTCTCTGAGTAAACAAAAAAGTTCATCTGAGCCGTTCAGTTCAAAGAATTGGATTATATAATTTTTCTCTCGGCCTTGCGGCTGTGCACGCGCTGTCAGCTGCGAAGCCAACCGAAAGAAAATCAGGCTTAAAATAAAAATCACAACGGCTTAGAAAGCGAAACCAAAAGCAGAATCCCAGACATTTTAGGAGATTTAGTAACTCCGGACGGACGCATTTTTAAGTCCCAAAAAGGCCCGTCTCTGTGGGTCCTGTGGGTCTCTGCAGAGAACGTGAGATTGTGGGAGTGTTGACAGTTCTTGCGCACACACAACGAGAAGTAGCAAACGTGTAGGGCAAGAGGAGATCTTCCACTATGTCATCGATCTAGGATGTTTGGCTATTGGGCGGATACAAAAAAAAGTGTAAAAGGATGATAATAATGAAAAAATCAATGTCACCAAATATACTTGGGCGGCCGGTAATATATCTGAGCGGCCCTGCCGAGTAAAGTCTATGTGTGGAAAGCACTGTGGCCTCCACTGAGACAAACATGTGCAGTTTTTTTTTTTCAACATGCACACATACAGTAATCATGCATAAAGAAGCCTCGGAAAGTATTTGGATGTCTTTTGGATTGGGAAAATAAATACAAAGTTTCTGTGCAATAATTTCCAACTAGAAAAAAAATATTGACAACCCACATACATTTTTATTGCATCTTCACTGACACACACTCACAAAAATACATTTACAAATAAATCAGTATTATACAAACAAATTGCTCAACTGGTTTGGCTAATTTTAATGAACATTTCACAAATCACTTTCTCAATGAGTCGGCTCTAATCATTCAGTTTCTCACTAAACTTGTTTTCATGTATTATCCGTATTTTTTTTAAAAGCAGTATTACAAATTGGCAGGATTACATAAATTTTAAATCAGTCTAGCAACCTAAAAAAGTCACAAAAGTCTTTGTTTTTTCTGCAGTAATGCCTTGGGTCTCAAACTGGATTTCTGGAGGGCTGCAGCTCTGCACAGGTTCGCTCCAACCCTAATCAAACACAGCTGCTCCAAATAATCAAGGTGTTCAAGAACGAACTCGGGAGACCACGAGAACAGAGAACGCATCCTCTGAGAAATGAGATGCTGCGTTCTTCCTGATGGTCACGTGATCTTCATGCGATTTTAATGGAAAACTATTTCAACATCACAGCATTCATACAACGATTTATTGTTTTTCGCCTTTTCAAAATATATACTATGCATAAAGACTTTACAAATATACGTTGCACAACACAAAACTGATTTTAATACGAATGTCAGCAAATAAACATCCTTAATGTGTTTATTCCTTTATTAAAATTTTCATGGTAATGTTTATATTCACTGTTTCATTTAGGGAAACTCCTGAGGTAAATAAGTGATATCTCTGAACTTTAATAATAAACCTATTTAAAATGCTGCGCTTCCCACCTCCAGTTGCTTCTGGCTTCTGGGACTTCTAGAGTGAGTTCGGTGATCAAGTCTGCATCCATGCATCCTCGATATCAAGAACACCTCTGGGAAGTTTCATGCGTCCTTTGTTCTTGCGGGCTTGAGTATTGGAACTGAACTTTGGCAGTTGCTGATGACGTTACACGAGAACATGAGGACGCAAGATCGCTGACGAACGCATATTGAGAAACAGCCTACTAGAGACTATTAAGCAGGTGTGAATTCGAGGTGGTTGGAACTAAACTACGCAGAGCTGCAGCCCTCCAGGAATTGAGTTTGAGACCACTGCCTTTGAAGAAATACGTTGGATTCCACATATTACCTTTGTAAAGAATTCTCAAAATAACTAATTTTTCTAGTGTAAAAAAAAAAAACAATTTCAATAATCTATAGATGTTTTTTCCTATAAAGAAACTTTCATTGAATAAAAAGGTTTCACAGATATTAAAAGCTCTTCGACGAACCATCAACGCCAATAAACAAACTTTGTAATTGGTAAATGTGAATATGTGCAAGACCAAATGCAGTCCAGTAGCGAAAGCCCTGGTAGATGTACTGCTGCATTAGCAAATGTCCATGAATTATACACACATGGCTCTGCTCACTCATCCAATGCTTTGCCGCTCATCTACACACACATGTACGGGAGGCTTTCTGTGCACTCACCTCAGGGGCGATGTAGTCAGGGGTCCCACAGAAGGTCTTGGTGGTGACTCCATCAAGCATGTTCTCCTTGCACATGCCAAAGTCAGCAATTTTGATATGACCCTCTGCATCCAGCATGACATTATCCAACTTCAGATCTCTAATGCACAAAGAGGCGAGAAGGGTCAGTGGAGAACACCAATGAGAAAAAAACAAGGAAAGGGTGAGGGAGGCTTTCCTATTGTTTTGGGGGAAAAAAAATCTATACATACTAAAAGTGAACAAAATGAATTTGGATAAATATGTGAATGGACAAATGGACATAAGGTAAGAAAGAAAGAAAGCAAGAAAGCAAGAAAGAAAGAAAGCAAGAAAGAAAGAAAGAAAGAAAGAAAGAAAGAAAGAAAGAAAGAAAGAAAGAAAGAAAGAAAGAAAGAAAGAAAGAAAGAAAGAAAGAAAGAAAAGGCAACTCAAGAGTTCACACTTAGCTGATGATCGATAATAACGTGTGTTTGGCATGCTGTCCGGGACAGAGCCCTGAGCTTAGAAGATTATCGAGCCCGGGGCTCCCTCCCGTTTAAAGGGTGAGAGGGGAGTTTGAGCTCAGGTAGGTCTCGAGAACTCCCCTGCTTATTTATGGCTAATGATGAGTTAGGAACTGCTATGAGAGATATATAGTTGACTAAGGGCCCTATCATACACCTGGCATGATAAGGCGCAAGACATGTTTGGCGCGATTTGTTGCTATTTTCAGACCAACGCAACCCTCATTTTCCCACATTGCTTAAATATTAAATCAATTTTCACCGCTTTGTGGACTCATGGTGCTTATGGTGGATGCTTTGTGTTCCTAAAATAGACTTCGCAATTGACCAGCATTAGTTGTGCGCCTTAAATGCCTATACATTGCTTAATACACACAGGATGTACAGCAATACACGAATATATTTACAAATGAAAAAGAATAAAAGGGTTAAAATGTTACAAAAAATATTATTTTCTACATTAATATAAAAACCACTGCCTCCATGGCTTCTTCATATTGGGGGGCTTTTTTCAGTTTATTCATGACAATTTGCTTTTGTATAACGTTATTATTATTAGCAGTATTATTTATTAAATGCATATTTATATTTGTTTTAATAAAAACAAGTTTAGATTAGCCCACCGGTCGGGTTTTGGAGACGTATGCATCATTATATGGGGCATAAGAATAGGACGCGTGTTTGGATATAACTCAATTTTTTGACCACACTTCGTTATTAATGTTCATTTATTTGTTTGCTGGTAATTAGAACTGAATTTAGAAATAGTTTTGAAACAAATCTTTCCACTTAACAAACAAAATTAAATATGTAGGGTGATGGATGTCTTCAGTGGAGTGCGTACAACACCGTTTTCTTATTCTCAAAAGTAAAGGAGTAAAGTAAAGAGTAAAAGTAATGTAAAGAGAAAAAAGGGGGCTCGTTCTTTATCCTCGCTGCAGATTGTCTGTTTAACTGTGTTCTCGCTAGTGAAGCATTCACTTTTTCCATATACAAATTCCTCCATGTAAATAGCAAATGCACCATGGCGCAACGCAACTGACTCTTAAAGGGAATGAGAGATGAGATTCTGATTCGTTTAATGCATGTTATGCTCAAAACACCCATAACTCATTAAGAGAATAAGCACAACCCTGTTAGACCTTGTGTCAGAACGCAAAGCGTATTTTTCCATCCTTAAAAAAGCAAAAGTGGATTCATACACGCTCTTAATGCTTTTGCGCCATGCGCTTTAGACTTTGCGCCAAGATCATTAAAATAGAACCCTAAGAGTTCATCTATGGTGCCTTTTTTTGGATTAGTGAATTCACTTATGTCGCATATCTTTGGACGGTGGAAGGAAACTGGGAAACCTAGGGGAAACCCACGTGAGCACGGGGAGAGCATGCAAACTCCAAACGAAAAAAAATAAAATAAAATAAAAAAATCACATCAACTTTGCTCTTGTTTTAGTCAATACATTTCGGTCCAAAAATCCAAAGATTTTTTTGTAAAAAGTATTTTAACACACCAAACAGACCTAAAAGCCTTGAAAGAAAGAAAGAATACAGACTTAATGGCCAATAAAAAATGTATAAAAACCATTACAATATTCACTCATTTTTTATATCGCCTGCAAAATAATCTCAAATACGGCATTAATATTCATTATACTGGCCTGCACGAGCAGCTTTATAAAGAGAAGCCCGGATGAGCTTGATGAGGGAGAAAAAAGTGGCCGGTAAAGAATTCATGAGTGTTGTCTGTTTATAGTGGAAACATGCGGTGGAGGTTTCGTGTAAACAGCCTGGATTACAGCCCTACTTCCTGTTTAGGCCAGCGTCCAGGGGCCGACTCACTACACTGCTACAGTGAAAGAAGTTTTTGGTAATGTGCCAAAACGCAAAACGATTCAATATGCCGTGTTTCAAAAAGTCAGGTTATGTTAAATTAATCACAAGATGTCCAATGTTTTGTTTCTGTCTACTAAAAATGTGTGCAAAGACATATTATGTTGTCAATGTCTTATTGGCTGAATGATCTACACCCAGTTAAACAACAGCACGATAAATTGAACGGACACTACTTCCATCCCTCAAAGCCTTGTTTTTTGTTTGCTCCAAACTAAATACAGCATTGACTTTGACTAAAATCAATTGCTATGTGTGTAAGAAAGTGTGTTTAGCTCTGGAGGAGAGTCAGCCAATACTGAAAACCCATCCAAAGACACTTGCTGTGGCCATATTGAACAGTCAGTCGTTTTAAAGTAGTATGTATACAGTGTTACATCCCTTACAGATCTCGCTTTTAAATGTATGATTTCTATAGGACAATAAGATATTTGTGTATATACAGTACATAAGATTTGTCAGTACCAATGCCAAAGCTGGAATTAACAAAAATTTGTTCATCCCAATGAATATGTTAGGGAAAAATATTGAATAAAATGCAATAAAAAAAAGACACACATTAAAAGAACCATAAAATTGTTGAATTTAGTTGAAATCTTGTAGTTTTAATTTATTTTTTTTTTTGCAAACCCTCATTTGAATTAAAATGTATTATTTTTCAATTTCTCAAAATGTTAAGGCTGGTTTATCACTCATGTGTCGAGCATTTATACTTCTGCATACTGTTAGTGTTGCTCTGCAATAACACTAACGCTAGCTGGCAGTGAGGTTTTTATGTTCCCCTGTGCTAAGTTTCTTAGCGGGTGTTTTGTTTTTCTAAATGCTACCTTAATGTATAAGTAGCTCAAACTCGCTCATTCAGAGGTGGGAACCTGCAGACGTGCAACAACATTAGTTTAGATTAGATTCAACTTTAATGTCATTACACATGTACAAGTACAAGGAAACGAAATGCAGTTTAGGTCTAACCACGAGTGCAAAAGCAGCAAGTGCAGGATACAGGTATAAGTTATAAAGTGCAGTTATAGAAAAACTATGGTGATATTTACAGATGGATGTACTATGAACATTATATACAGGTTGTATTAGCTATGAACAGAGTTTTACAACAGATGGATATATGTACAGGTTGCTATTAATAATCAGAAGTGTGCAGATGGATAAACATAATTACATAATTAGAAATGTATATGCACAGTGGGTGTGTACATAATTACAAATGTACATGTGCAGTGGGTATGTACAGTTCAATTTACATAATCATAATGTAAACTCAAAACAAAAGTTTCCATCTGGAGTTCCTTCATGGGAGTCGAAACTTGTAAACACTCGCTCTAACGGGTTTGTGTGGCTCTCAGCACCACCCACACTCGTCAGCGCTACCAAGCCGACCAATCCCAGAGCTTGCGCTACGTGTTGTTGCAAAATGTAGTTACATTTTTGAGAGGCGTCAGCCACGGCGAGGGCTACGCGACTGCGCGAAGGCTGCACCGGAGCATACGCATGCGCTTGATGCAGAAGTATAAATCAGCTTTTAGGTGACTACACTCTTATTTTAACGGTCCCGTGAAATGCTTTAAAATGTGCAATTTTTATTCAAAATTTTACATAATCTCAACATTAAAAAAATGAAGAGAAGGGGGGACATAAAATAGCTCTTCCCCTTTCAAGAAAAGTGGCAGAGCTCAAGCGCATCAAATGAAAAGCAAATGAGAAGCGTCTTGAAGGAATGGGGTATGTCAGATACTAGAGAGCAGTGCTTAATTTGAGTCGGATCTTGCCGGATCCTGTTACGGAAAATGTCATATATTCGTGTTTTGCGTTCTGGTATTATTTTAATTGATCTGGAATGAACTTGTGCATAATTGTGTGTGTGAGAGAAAGAGAGAATAGGAATGAGTGCAAGTGAAGGTTGTTTGGATTGTTTGTGAACATGACGGTATCACCATGTGCAAGTTAATGCAAAAGTCACGTTTAATTAGGCCTCAACAATATTTTCAGCCAATCATCTTTCTTACATTTACAATCACTCTGATTTGTTGGTGATTATTTTGCGCGCAGTGAGCAGTGAAAATAAATAATAGTGGCCAACCTAAATAATATTTGTATTTTCAACATGGCAAAGAGGCGGTATTTTCATTTTTAAATCCACGAGTAAATCTGATAATGAGCCTGATCAAAAGAGATCTCGAGACCATGGAACTGTGTCCCTGGATTAGGATAGCGAGAGACAGAAGCAAAGCAATCTCAAGTCAGCCAGAAAACATCAACACAACTTCTTGTAGATTAGATAGAGTGAGTCATTTAATTATTATTTTTTCACTTGGAAGTAAACTGAATGTCAGTGGTGTTAGTAAACTGAATAGTAATGAAGATTTATGTTTGTAGCTACACGTTTGTTTTTATCCATGATTGACCCATAAACAAAATAATTAAAGACGGTTTAGAAATTTGATGCTTTATTTGCGCTATCACTGTCACATGTTCCGTTGAAATTGTGTGGTGGGCGCCGGTCACAGTAACTTTTATTTTCTGGTTTTGTTCCAGAAAAGATTCATTTACAAACTAAGCAATGGGGTTGCCACATCGGAATGAACCACCAACTTATCCAGCACATGTTTTAAAGAGACTAAACCGAAAATAAAATGAATGAATGAATGAATGAAATTAAGCACTGCTAGAGAGCATTTGATTAGTCAAGATTTTATGAGAAATTGAAGTATGAGGTAACATGAAAAAAATTGTAGATCGATTTAGCGGGAAATGACAAACTTTGGATGTTTATATCAGTTTTATATTTTCTAAAACCAAATTGTGTCACTGTTTTGAAGCACACTAGCTATTAGATATTCTTAAAACTAACAGACTGAAGCTAACATCTATCTTTTATTTTAATTTCACAAGATTATGACTGTGTAATTGTTTAAACGAACCCAACACGTGCACAGCAAAATCCTCAGAGTAAAATATACTTAGTTCAGAGAGTATTTGGTCCCTCTTTAAATAAGGGCAAACAGGTTGGTAATAAGTAAAGCTGCTGTTTGTGGAGTTGCTTAATGATTCTCTGCTGAGATTTTGAGAGATTCAATGTATAATATTACAGCTGATTTCATCTAAGGCTCTGACTGAAGTCAGTTGTAGTTTTGTGTTTCTGTTTATTAACAGCAAGTGATCATCAGTGCTTAATCATCACCTAATTTATCCTTTCGTTGTCTCGTTAACTTGAGTAACTTTAACTCAATTTAGAGAGGGACCACATACTATCTAAACAGAGTAAATTTTACTCAGAGGATTTTGCTGTGTATTGTCTATATTCACTAAGAAATGAATAAAAAAATATTCATTTTCAAAGGGGATGTTCTCATTAATGCTGTGTGCACTGTATGTGTGATTGGCATGTATGCTGGGCTTCACTCACCTGTAAATAACACCCTTTGAATGCAGGAAGAACAGGCCTATGGCAATTTCTGCAGCATAAAACCTAAACACACACACACACACACACACACAAGAACATATCTTAATCATCCGAACGCAGCATACCAATAACTTTATGCATGATCAGAAGCCAGCGAGTTGGTCATTATCACAGAACGAACACCACCACAGAGTAGAAGGGTCCATAGAGTCTCAAAACTGACCAATCAGAATGAAGCATTCCAGAGATCTGCCTCATAAATAATAAAAAAGGCTGATAAAGGTGCGTTTTTTTCTGCTGAGAGTACAGAGACTAGAGCTCTGCCCTCGGAATAGACATAAGAGAGATAAAGCAAGCCTGATATCTGTTATTAATACGAGCACGCAGTAATCTTTTATTTATCAGGTGGCGTGTTTGTCTGTCCCATATTTTAGAGCAACATTTGAAGAGAATTAGCATTCATGTTCAGTGACTAATGCAGCTGGGGGTGGAGCAGGAAACAGGCCTCGCTACAGAGCCAGATTATGTCAAAAGATAACTTCTGTTTCCAGGCCACATCGGCAAACCAGCCTTCGGCTATCACCACTTGGAGAGCGAGCGAACGAGATGAATTCATCAAACATTTGCAAAACTACAAATCATTATACATCACAAAAATTTGATTCACTCACCACCTGCAGTCCAGTTATTCATGTGCTAAATCCGCTATACTACTGAGTACTCCTCCATTCTCTGGAGGAACACGAGTCCCACTTGAAAAACCTATATGTAAGAATTTTCTTCTATTAATCGCTTTTCTTTTTTGCCAGTGTGTGAACCGTTTTTATAAAATAAAACTGTTTCAAAAACTTTAAAAACGAGAACTTCCCCAAGGAAAGCCTTTAGGCTGCTTTTTATGTGTAGGCCACAGGGAAATCAAAAGAATATGACGTTTATATGTGCTCCAAAGAGTCTTTCTTCCTTTCTACGACACAAAATGAATTCTTATACAACGTTTAAGATAATGCCTAAAGAACTAGTGAGTCATGCAAAGGAAGGGGATTAACTCAGACTGTAGTCTCACAGAGTCACACACTGCAAAAAAAACACACTGCTTTTCTTACTTAGAGCTTTTGTCTCGTTTCTAGTTCAAATATCTTCAAATTGAAGAAGCATTAAAGGGCACCTATGATGAAAATCATCTTTTGGGAGCTGTTTGGACAGAACTGTGTGTAGGTGTAGTGTGTCCACAGTGAAATTGGGGTGATATAAAGACAATAAATCAATTTTGTTTATTTCCTGACAATAAAATAGGATCCAAATCCCTCCCATTTTGAGGCCGACCGCAACGTGACGTAGAAGTGCGGTTTTACCGAACACTGAATTGATTGACAGCCGCATATTAACATGTCTCCTTTGTAACGCGTGTAATCATATCATTAAGACAGCATGTGCGCAAATCAACTGGGATTAAAAGATCTGTTCAGCTCTCTGTGATCATTAATCATCATTAAATGTGATCAAGAATCAGTTTTACAAGTTTAAAACATTTTTAAAACAGTGCATGTTTGTAATAAATTACAGTGATTTTACCGTCTTTATCACCAAGCCGCATGTCATTACAATTATAAAAGAAGATGCTTCAATCCTGGCTTGTGGACGTTAAATCAGGTTTATTGTGTACATTAACATAACAGATATCCATACAGCAGTGGATATTAACGTGCATCACATCACATTTGTCGTGCAAAACAGTGTAAAAATGTGTAACGGCATTGTGTGTGACTCATCATCGGAGAAAGGCTTGAATTAACACCACAACAAATTCTTACCGCAACAACAAAACAACAAAGTTCTTACTGTAGTAGCATATTTCTCGCAAACGCTACATGAGATCTGCTTCCTTCATGTCTGTCACTGTGCTGTTTATCTGACACAGCAGAGGCGGAGATTGAGGCACACTCTGACAGGCACGTGGGAACAGTGGGCATGGAGAACTAGCATTAAAGGCAGAGGCAACAAAAACCGCAACATTGTGTTCAGAGCAGAAAATTATAATATCCAGAAAGGTATAATAAATAATCTGATGGGTGTTTTGAGGTGACTTTACAGACACATTCTGGAGACACAAAATATTTATCTTAAATCTTGAAAAAAGGGTAAAATAGGTCCACTTTAAGTAAAAATTTATCAAAAATTTTCCTAAAAATAATCTGCCAATGAGGTAAGCAAAATAATCTTGTTTTTGCTTTAAAATAAGAATATTTTATTTGCTTCATTGGCTGATTATATTGCTTGTTTTAAGGGAAAACTCACTTAATTTTGACTTATTATTTCTAAAAACAAGACAATGCTTCTTGATTTAAGAATATTTAGATATTTGGACTAAAAACAAGACTAAAACCCAAAGTAGAAAAAGCATTTTCAGTTTTATATAGTCTGAAGTCTCAAATCTACTTCATAATCAAACCATTATAACTGTGTCAGTTTTTCTGTGTGTTTATTGTGTTATTGAGAGGAAAATGTGCAGCACATATTTACATATTCATCTAATTGTCACTCTCAGCTATTTGGATGGCGTCTAGATGAGCTTTGTCAGTCTGCAACACTGCGAAGGTAATTCCAATCATTTTTATTTCAAAATTAGAAATAAAAAGAATGTCATGAAAAGAAAACAAAGTAATGTGATGGGTTTGTGGGAGACAGAGAAAGGTAAATCCAAGCAAATAATTCAATATAAAAAAAAAACTAAGGGAAAATTAAGACTTAAATCAAATGTACAGTAGACAAACATCAAATAAAGACTATAAATGGGAAGAAATTGAACAGAAGAAGGAACTTAAATACACAGACTAACAAACTAAAACTGCGTTTATAGAAGTGCGGTTTTGTTTTAAAGTAGCATTTTAAAATGAAAATGCTCTTTGTATATATTGCCGTTTTTACTGCATTGCAGAAAAAATATTTCCATTCACAATATGCAGCATAAGACCCAGGATACATGACCATTCACACTCACTGGGCATGCACATACTGTATTTTGCCAGGAACAAGTAATGGTTTAACGTCATATTATCATACCGGTCAACCGTCCTGTTTTTCCCAGGATTCTCCCGTATTTTACAATTCTATCCCGATATCATTTGGATTTCTCCCGTATTGGTATCCTCCCTATACGCAAACCATACCGCCGAACCACCACGGGACAGCCCTTGCTCTTATATGTGAATCTGTTCTTTGCTTTCATTTTACTTAGACATGAAAACACTTTGAAATAAACATAAAAACAGTGTGATTCCCTTCCTTTCCATTACAGGCGCCTTTGCCCCTTCTATGCAATCTTCAAAACAGTCGGTTCAAGTGGCGGTGCTTGACTGTCAGACGCGCTGTACTTGCGATTTGAAGCGCAGCAAAATTGGACACTCTGGGTTTTGGGAGCGTGTTTGAAAAGACATACACACATGATAATAATAATAACATCTAAACATGTCGGTCTTGGTGGGTTTTCTTTTAAACAACTAATTATATCTTAAATGATCATAAAAAAATTAGGAAAGCAATCGAATGTTTTCATTATAGATCTGTGCATTATAGATCTGTGTATCCCTTATTTTCACATCCCAATGTTGACAGGGGTATGAATATTATGGTCATATACTGTGTGCTCATATATAGAGTGGCTTGATGAATCAGGAAACAATGTACAATAATCCTCCGCAGACAACTCCATTTTCAAAGGTTTGTGTTTCAGTCCGTCTACACTAAATTCCAGCATTTCCAAAATAAAATGGGGCCTATAGCATTCTCAAAATGCTCTGTTTTTGCCTGTCAAAGACACTGGTGTAGTGTAGATGCTAGAAAACCGCAAGCATACATATTAGCATAAACGGCACCTGAAACCGAATACCTACTTTTTAAAACTAAAGCAATGTCCTCAGCGTTTTCCAAATTGCTCCAGATGCTGGAGTAGTTCGAACGTCAGACGTAACAGTAATAAAGCCTATACATTTTAAAATGAAAACGTACTAGGATAAGCACTGCCTAAATGGCAATAAGATGAACAGATAATGAGATAACTAAGATGGGAAGCAGAACAAAGGGAAAACTAGGTCAAAATGAGCACAAACAAAACAGACAATATACAGTCTTATCTGTTTACTTGTGCTTGAGTGTTCTGCAGTTCACTTAACAGCCACCAGTGTCACTACTAACAGGGGATTCTGAATGCTATACCCCTATAAAGATAAATTAAGTAATTAATAAATGATTGTAGTTTACTTTTATTTTTGGTTTCATTAGTGCATTCTCTGTAAAATGTATTACTTGCACATGCTTTTAAGCCCTGCCAATTCAAACCTTCAAGCAATTTTACACCAATCAAATGAATGCCAAAATGAAAGAGCTCATTATGAACATCACAAAGAAAAAGGTGCTAGCCACAAATTGAGTGCTCATTTGTGTCTACTCGCACTTAAGCAGAAAAATTAACTTTGCAAGTTTGAACATTCAAGCTATTTTTTTTACCATTCAAGTGCATGATGATGTGAAGGAACTCAAAAGTCAAAGCAAATTAGCAAGTGAAAAATCTGCCAGTTTTCACATGAATAAAAGCGTTTGTCAAATTAAAAATATTTTTAACTACTTAAATAAAACAAATCCTCCTGTGAGTGGTCATAATGCTTCCTTAATTTAGCTTGTACTATTCTAGATGACAGCAGAAACTTTGTATTACTAGATCTTCTCTCGCTTATTGCCTTTTTCATTATGAATCACTTGCTCATGTGTAAGTTGATTTGGATAAAAGAAATCTGTGGTCCCACTTCATTTTAGGTGTCCTAAACTAATATGTTCTTACACTGAAATGAATCATTTCTTACAATGTACACATTGTGTAAATACATGCTTTTACATTGTACTTATGATTGCTTAAATACCTGTATGTAATTAAATGTTTAAAGAGCCCCTATTTTGCATTTAAAAAGGTCATATTTTGGTTTTGGGGGTCTCCAACAACAGGCTGATATGCATGCAAGGTCAAAAAACTTTTATTGTCTTATAATATGCATTTATTTTTACCTAATTATCCCAGCGACTTCCATATGGCTCGTTAAGCGATTCATTTGTTCCCAAACTCCTCCTTAGCGCAAAGCTAATCTGCGCAGATTGGACCGATGACCCAGCCTGTTGTGATTGGTCGACAGCGTTCAGCGCAAGACAGAAAAAAATGTCCCCCACGGCTACAGTATGAAGTAGCAAAAAGTATATGGGAGCCCAATGCAGGAATACAATAAAGCAATGCAGATAAACACCAGCATATTAATCTACTTATAACATACAATTAAACACATATTCTGCAAACTACACAAAAAGAGGCAACAATTTTAATGACACTAACATGTTATGATCAGGGGGAAGAAAAAACTGATCCATATGAACTGTAATAGTTACTGACAAAGTCCCATACATAATAGTCTCTGCTGCTCCTTTTATAGCAAACGTCCGGCGAATCCCGCATTGCAGAGTAGGTTATTGTATCAAAAATCAGAAAAATGATAGGAACAAACACAGCACTAGGTTGGCTATACTGTGGTATTGTTGTAAAAATGAACTTTAATCGTTTATTCCCCGCAGTCGAATCTCCACCTGTCAGTGATTATCATCTTCACATCATGATCAGTCCCATGATTCCCAGTGCCTCCGCTAGTGTGTGGAGGAAAAGCATGTGCATGTACCTTATCGACGTCGATGCCATCAATCAAAAGATCCGAGCCCAACTCGATTAATTTATTTGTCTCTTGAGTCGACTATTATTTCGCTAAAGGATCAATAGTTTTAAACCCAGTGCACTTATAGATTTAAACCTCAGCTGGATGTTTTCATTCACTTAGTGCTGTGTTACACACTGCATGGAAGCTCATTTTCAAAAACCCATAATAGAGGCTCTTTAATAATGTATGTAATTAAATTTGTGATTAATAATAATAATTCCTGCCATTTATATAACTCTTTTCTAGACACTCAAAGCGCTTTACACATTTTTTTGGGGAATCTCCTCAACCACATCCAGTGTGCAGCATCCACGTGATGACATGATGGCAGCCATATTGCGCCAGACTGGACACCACACACCAGATAATTGGTGAAGAGGAGACAGAGTGATGAAGCCAATTATAATATAGGGATGTTAGGAGGCCATGATGGACAGAGGCCTTTGGGCAAATTTGGCCAGGATCCCGGGGTTAAACCCCTACTCTTTTTCGAAGGACATCCTGGGATTTTTAATGACCACAGAGATTTAGGACCTCGGTTTAACATCTCATCTAAAAGATGTTGCTCACTGAGCAGTATAGAGTCCCCATCAATATACTGGGGTGTTAGGACCCACACAGACCGTAGGTTGAGCGCCCCCCTGCTGGCCTCACTAAAACCAATTCCGGCAGCAACCTAGCTTTCCCATGTGGTCTCCTATCCAGGTACTGACCCGGCGCAGTCTGCTTAGCTTCAATTGACGACCATGTGAGAGTTGCAGAGAGCTAGCTGCTGGCAGACAGCTGCAATTACACTGTTGACCATCCCTTACACCTTAACCAACCCTTAAATCTACCCACACTACCAAACCAGTGCCAAACTCTACCCATATCCCACCTCAAGAGCACCAGAAGTGCTCAGCAATACATTATGAACAAAGTAAATAATTTTATTTATTTTTTTGATGCAAGTACATAGTAGTTAAGGCCACCTAATATAAAGTGGGACAGATTTCTTCATTTTAATTTTAAGTGGCATAGTGCCACATATACAGTTCATTTCTATGCATACGCTGAGCTTCATTCACACAACTCTGCGATGTAGATGCCACACTTAACATATGCCACATTTAGCTATTACCATCTGAGCTAATAGCAGCTAAATGGCTTTTTAATGTTTGTGTATATGTTGTACATAGCAAATGATTCATATGCAGAGAGAATTAGGGAGGAGGAGCAAATAAAGAAGAAAATGGTCATTTAATCTTCAGAATCAATAAGACCGACTCTCATTATGTCATAATATACGCAAATAAAAGCCTCTATCTAATCACAATGTACCTTTAAAATGCGGAAATCTGAATTTATTACACTATCAGCAACTAAAATGTGCTGCAAGTGTCCAGTGCTCTCCTCCTCATCGACTGCTCATAATCACCTTGACCTTTGAACTGCACTGAGCTCCATTTCCAACACAACCAACACAACGCTGTGCTCCTCCACAGAGACGGGCTAATTCTTTATGATAAAGGGCAGACAGCAAGCTGAAAGCCGAGCAAATAGAGATGAAGCTTGTTAGATGTTGAGGCAGAACGTGGCTCTGAGAGGAGATTTAACGCAAAGGTCAGCTCAGTCATCTACTGCCAAGGTGCCGTTCATACTGAGATCACCCTCAAATGCCTGACTGTTTGACTATGATTCTCTTTCATTCTCTTTCTTTCTGCAAATTAGCTACAAGATTTTTCACAGGAATTTAAGGTATATATACTAGTTACTATATAATAATAATAATAATAATAATAATAATAATAATAATATACACATGGTTTGCTGTAGTCTACCCTTTTTCAGATCTTATGTTAATTTAAACAATCATAAAACTTATTTAAAATGTTGTTTTTGAGAGGAGAGGGTGTGTGATTTTGAGGATAGCAACTTAAACGGACACTATTTGTGAATGTGTTTTTGTGCTGCTTTCATTGATTTTTTTTGGCCTTGTATAAGCAATTCATATTCTGTGGGATATTCATATGCTGCTATTTCATAGCTGCTAGTTCTTAAACTAATTTTTTGGTGAATTTTTACTTTCTATATGTAAAGTCAACATATTTTTCTTACTTTATTAGAGTATCAGCTTAATCTCATGAGGGAACATGTTTTACGTATTGTCAGAAAAGTGGATAATTCAAAATAAATTCACAGTTTCATTTAAAAGCACCTACTTTTCATTGAGGGATGAGCAAATCGTACTAAAATGTACAAATGAGGTCACACTAAATAATATGAATTAGTCACTATATCAAAAAGTTACAAAATTGTTGTGAGATTGTGTTGGATGTAATTGGTAATTAAATGTTTACAACAAGTTCAGTTTGAATTATTCTACAATATTGGTTTAGTACCGATCAAAAAATATAAACAATTGTTAAAAAAACGAATTCGTTTAGGAACAAAGAAAAGTGTTTTATTTGACTTGATAATTACATAATTTATTCTGTTATTCATTAAAGTAGTTTTGTATGCGCAATTGTGACGACCACATTCAACAACCAGATTAAAATTTCAGAACAAAATACATTTTTGGTCACATAAATGTGGTCAAAATACTAGAAACCAATCACGGGAGGCCTTGGAAAGTTGCTGTAGTGTCATCTAAATTTCTTAAATTCACTCTCATGTTTAAATGTGGTTGTCAATTCTGAAACTATACGGTTTGTACACGCTCAATCTATGTAAAATGTAACTCAATACTATTTATTTTGTTTACTGAACTGCTGTATAAAATTAATTCCCACAATGTCATGATTTTAACAGATGTGTGTGTGTTGAGCATCAATTAAGTCAACATTAGCACCTGTCAGCTTTAATTGTGGGGAAAACTGGATAATTGTCAGCTAATTTCATTTTCCGAGTTTAAAATCATTATTGGGGCGGCATCAAAATTGGTGACGTAGTATGAATTTGCCTGTCCAGTAATGACGCATCTGTTTCTCATTATTATTCATACAGTAGCTGAGTTTTCTTATCCTACGAGAAGGCACTGCTTCCTAATCATTCATGACAGCAATTGCTTTCTGGTGACAGACTGATATGGACAGACCTGCTAAGCAGTCGACCGATGGCACGCAGTATTTAGATAGTTCTGAAGGGTCGTAGGTGCTTGTTTCCATAATCCACAGGGTTTGTTGCATGGCTTTCCCCGCAATGCCATCAGGGCCGGTACAGCCAACCTCTATAAGTGCAGCAAGCATTTTTGTTGGGAGAGCTGTACAAGAGTTGGAGAATGGCAGACTTTGTCTTTTATCAGTTGAGTTTGTTACCATTCAGACATATCGCCTATCCATGCTGCTGTGTTCGTCTATGTTTAAAATCTCCTGTTTACCAGCAGGGCTAATGGTTGGAATAGATTGGGATAGAGACCTGCTGTACTGCTATCCACTGTGTCTGTGAAGTCCTCCTCATTTTTAGTGTTTATATAAACATGATTATCTTTATAATAATATAACAAACTGTGGTTATAAATTATATGAAATTACGAATAGCCTATCATATATGCAACAGCATTAAACTACTTAGTGTTTATTTCTTTGCATTTTATCTTTGTAAACTATAAAATAATGCATCACATTATATTTTGTGTCTTGATTTGTTTTTTAGTCTGAGCTGGTGAGCCGCCTGACAGTTGTTTAACCCCTCTTTTTCCCCCTTGCTTTGCCGGCCACGCCCATTCCTCCCTCTGCTCACAGTGCTCCATGCCCATCATGGAGCATTTTTTTTTTAATTCTGAGGTAGACTTGATCTAAAATAGGGGGTTTCATTACCCTTTAAGCAAAACAACAGGTGTAATACTATTGTCAATTAAATGCATCTATCATTTACCACTATGTAAAAAGAAGAAATAAAAAAGCTAAACATGACAATAGAAACAAGCTTTCTATATTTCCTCTCATCTCGCCTGAGATAACTCAACATCTCATCAAACCACAGGGGGGAGAAATGAATTGATGAAACGAGCTGCAGAAATAAAGATAAAAAGAAGAGAAAGACAGAAAGTCAGAGATGAGTTAAGCTGACCTGGCCTTCATACACCTAATTATGAATTATGCTGAATAGACAACTCACATCTCCAACAGGAGGGCACTGAGGAAGAGGAGGAGAAGGAGCTGCAGCAGCAAGTCTGGCCCAAACCATTCTGAGGTCACTTTGAAGTGACAACACAGCACAGCGGGAAACTCTTTCTGCCCTTTGATTGTCCCTCATTTCCACTCGTCATCCAATTGGGCAATAACAACCAGGGCACCTGTTCATTCTTCAGTATGTGTGTATGTGTGTGTGTGTGTGTGTGTGTGTGTGTGTGTGTGTGTGTGTGTGTGTGTGTGTGTGTGTGTGTGTGTGTGTGTGTGTGTGTGTGTGTGTGTGTGTGTGTGTGTGTGTGCTTGCTAGATATCCTCAACCACTCTAAAATCAATTTAACCACTCTCAAGTGAATGACCCTAAAACAGATGTAAATAGGGTCTGAAATGTTTTAAGATTGGCCACTTTTGACCATTTCTAGAGGCAGTCTGACTGCATTCATTGGGTAAACACTTATGGGGTTGAATGTGATGAGACTGTCACAAAACTTGGCCTACTTATCAAGCATGTGGGGCCCTGTACAATAAGGTGCAAGATGTGTTTGGCGTGATTTGTTGCTATTTTTTTTAGACCAGCGCAACCTTAATTTTCATGTTTTGCACCATGTTGTTTAAATAACAAATCCATTTGGTCTAAAATAAAGGTGTGTTAAGGCGCATTGTTGGTGCGTTGCTGTTTTGAAGAACTGAAATAGACCTCGCCACTGACCATCTAAAAGCAGGTCTAAAGTTATTTATGCACCTATGTGGGTTCAAACGCTTACACATAGCTTAATACACACAGGATGTACAGCATAAATACACAAATATCTTTACATATGAAAAGAATTAAAGGATTAAAATATTACAAAAAGTATTATTTTCTACATAAATATAAAAACCACTGCCTCCATGCCTTCTTCATGCCTCCATGGCTTTTTTTTTTCAGTTCAATCATGACTATTAGCATTGTGTAATGTTATTATTATTAGCAGTATTATTTATTAAATGCATATTTATATTTGTTTTAATAAAAACAAGTTTAGATTTGTCCACCTGTCAGATTTTGGGGACGTATGCATCAAAATATGGGGCATGAGAATAGGACGTGTGTTTGGATAGACCTCAGTTTTTTGAACACACTTTATTATTATTGTTTATTTATTCCTTTGCTGGAAATTAGAACTGAATTTAGAAATAGTTTTGAAACAAATCTGTAACAAACAAAATGAAATATGGCTAATGGATGTCTTTAGTGGAGTGCGTGCAACACCGTTTCCTTATCCACGAAAGTAAAGGAGTAAAGTAAACAATAAAACTAAAAAGAAAGTAAAGAGGCTGAATGGACGCGGCTCGTTCGTTATTCTCGAGCTGCAGATGGTCTATTTAACGGTTTTCTCGCTAGTGAAGTGTTCAGTTTTTTCACTTACAAATTCCGCCATGTAAATAGCAAATGCATCTTGGTGCGACGCAACTGACTCTTAAAGGAAATGTGAGATGAGACTCTGATTGGTTTAATGCACGTTATGCTAAAAACACACCCATAACTCATTAAGAGAATAAGCACAAACCTGTTAGACCTTGTGCCAGGGCGCAGAGCATATTTTTTCATCCTTAAACTAGAAAAAGTGGATTCGGACACGCCTTTAATACTTTTGAGCCATGCGCTTTAGACTTTGCGCCTAGATCATTAAAATAGAGCCTGTGATGTGTTATTGGAAATGCTGTGAGTAAGTGCACCAAAACAAGTTAATCAAACCTCGATGTCCTGTACCAAAACATATGAATAACAATAAAAAATCCACCCACATCCATTTTATCCATTTACATTTCTGCTCACAGATTGAAAAAACAATCAAAGACTGGCAACACAATCTTTAAAGTTATCAGAAACTCTCTAATAGATTAATTAACTAGTAAGCTTAAGGGCTAGTTCACCCAAAAAAATGAAAATGTACTCACAATTTACACTGCCTCAAATAATTCCAAACCTTTATCCATTTCTTTCGTTTACTGAATGCTAAAGAAGTTATTTTGAAGAAAGTTGAATTAAATTAACTCAATTAACTTTCTGATGTTGAATTTGTTGGCTTATTTCCTTTAAAAAAAAAATGGTAACTCATTGGCCACTCATCTCATTTTGGTTTTGACTGGATGAATCAAAAAGTGGCATATCCTTGTAGTGTGGCCACTTGATGGCGCTATGCGAAGACAGAGATGAAAGCTTTACTCACACAGCATGGGGCTCCTTAAACTTGCCGACCTGCTGGATATGGTACATGAGATCTCCACCATTGATGTATTCCATGACAAAGTACAGGCGGTCCTGCAGACACACACAGAGACCTGATAAGTGACCTGATAAGTGGGTAAGAGACAAGCACAGTACATTGAGAGCAGATGACAGATTGTTTTTCAGTTTTTCTGTAACTGAAATGTTTTTGATGACTCACTAAAAATAATCAGCTCAAATAATCGGATTGCATTGGTCACACTGAAACTGTTTGAAAGGTTAAAGGCAGAGGACAAATGCAGAGGAGTATGGATTATCATATTTCACTGAAAGGAATCTGCTCACATGAGTCACAAATTAAAATTGGACAGAATTATTCATGCTTTATGTTTGACAAAAGAACTACCCATCAAAATCAATTTGCTCAAGAAGCAGATTACACTGATATGTTTTGATATGCTAAACAGAAATGAATTGCTATGCTACAGTATACGATTTCGACTCAATGGACAAAGACAAGAGAAATATGAAAAAAAAAACAATCTCCATGATTTTGATTTAATAAAAATGATCAGGTTAATTTTTTTTAGGATTTGAACGACACTGGAAACATTTTTTAATCTTTTTCTAAAGCAAATAATCTTCTAAGAGGCATTCATTTAGGGCTAGTTGATGCCTGGTTCACTAGCAGAAATAATACATTTTGGAATTTGTAATTTGGTGTAAGAAATGTGACATTTCTTAAGGTGTTTTTACACTTGGTCCAATTGCCTGGTCTGAACCCAAGTTTGATTGTCCCCCCTTGCCACCTTCTTGGCTGGTTTGTGTTTATATTGTCTTTTTTCCTTTGAACCCCGGTACGCTTGTGTCATCGAGTTGCTGTTGTGTGTACATATGTTGCTAGGTGAAATGGAAAGATGTACGCACATCACGGTCATTCTGCTTTTACTAAATCTTTTAGTTTTGGTAACATACAGAGAGCAACTTGTGGCTATCTGCTGCGAAAATATTATTCAGTTCAATTCATATTTATTTCTATAGTGCTTTTACAATGTACATTGTGTCAAAGCAGCTTCACATAGAAGTTAAAATTAAATTAAAACGGTGTCAGTCCAGTTTTTAGAGTTTAAGTTCAGTTTAGTGTGGTTTAAATTTTATTGCTGAAAGTCCAAACACTGAAGAGCAAATCCATCGATGTGAAGCTCCACAAGTCCTAAACCAAGAAAGCCAGTGGCGACAGTGGCGAGTAACAAATTTCGCTAATTGACGAAAATGAAGGAAAAATCTAGAGAGAAACCAGACTCAGTTAGGCACGACCATTTCTCCTCTGGCCAAACTTCCTGTGCGGAGCTGCAGTCTACAGTAGGTGCCAGAGGCTGGAGAACACTGGACATCCATCGTGCAGAACTGCAGGTGTGAGCAGGTCACCAGAGGGTGATCAGGCTGGCCCACGGGATCAACGCAAAGACTTTCAGGAATTAAAACTTTCAGAACATCATGTCGTGTGTAGAAGTTGTTTTTGGAGGAGACAAGCAGAGATTATTGCTGTGCTTGCACTGGGTCTGTCCATCTTGTCACCAAAGTAGCATTAGGTGATACTCAGACAAACACACACAAATGAAAGTCATCAAAACTAAAGTTTGATGTTGAGTGGCGGTTCACTTCCATTATTTGGTTCGATTGATATCAAAAGTGAACCGGACCAGAGTTTGCACAAACCGTACTCCAGACAACCTCTTTCAGGCGGACTCGGGTATAGTTTGTGGGTGCGCACCAGAGTTCAGAAGACATCGTTCACACTAGCTAAACGTATTGTACTTTGATGTCAAACGAACCTAGGACCAAAACTGCTAATATGAAAGCACCCTTAGGCCCAATCCCAATTCTCCCCCTTAGCCCTTTCCCTTAACCCTACCCACTGATTTGCACGTTCACGTGAAGAGGTAGGGATGTCCCAATTCTTTTTAGCTTAAAGGCGTAGAGCTAAAGGAAAGGGCTAGATAGCCCTTGAAGCAAAGATTTTTCAGAACCACACTCGAAACCAAGGGGTACAAAAATTTCCCAGAGAACACCATCCACAACGGCAGCATGGCTGCACATGGTAGTAAGGAGATGCACAAATTAGTATTTTTTTGTCATTATTACAATTTTTTACAACAAACAAGTATATGTTGTAATACATTCATAGCGGCATTCGTGTTTTACCGTCATGCTTTAAAAAAAAAAAAAACGCTAAAATAAAAACCGCAAAATTTCAATATCTATAATCCATAATAATAACTCCAGTATAGCAGTCCCATACTTTCACATCTGTCACTCCATGACACTCCAATACCCTGTCAGAATAATCTAGTGGCTAAAAATGACCTCTTTACAGTGTCTGGTATAATGTTAATGCTGTTTTTGTTTGCTTACATAGATGAATATGGCCATGTTGTAAATGCACAGTACAGTTACGAGCTTATTGCCACATTATATCGTTATGATAACATGATATCGTTGCCTTCAGTGATTTCCTGAGGATGAATATGAAAAACGTAGAATTGGGATTGGGCCTTAAGGTTAGGTTTAGGGGTAGTTACAGGGTGAGAACATAGTTATTACCCAGTAATTGTGGAACTGGACTGTTAAACTATAAGCTTCCCAAATATTTATCCAAACCTCATAATCCTGATGTACTGACTACTGACTTAACAGTGAGATTGGTTGGTGGACTTGTGTGTGTATTGGTTTGCATGTATTGGATTTCTGTCACTCAGCCCCCCTGCAATTTACTTTTAGCGACACAGGCCTATAATACGTTTTTAACATATTCACACTGCGCATCCACACACAAATACACACGAGACAAATCCCAGGGCTAAAATCCAGAGATCAAAACACACTGGACGTCTTCATATCTGCAAGTTTCAGCCACAATTTCCCCGGGCTCCATTTTATTGGCTTTCTTCCTGTAATGATGAGGCTTATTTTGCATCAGTTGCGGATGGTGTAATTTCCTGCAGTGATGGTGGTGTGTGTGTGTGAATGAATGTGTGTGTGTGAGATGGTCAGGGGAATTAGAGTCAGGGAGGATTAAGAGACTGAAAGTGATGAAGAGTGCGAGGGGGAGACGGACTGCTAGGCAGCAGTGCTTAAAGGAAGTCCCATCACTGTCAGGACGAAAGAAGGCGGGCGGGAAAGAGTCTTTACCTCACTCCACTACACACCAACTACCTAAACCCTCACGACTACAACACATCAGCATACACAACCACATAAACACACACACAAACATCTGACTAACTCTCCATTATAGGCTTGAGGATAATCTACATGACTGCAGCTGTTTGGCAGGCAAATACCCCCTGTGACTGATCCCCTTCCATAAAGAAATCCCCTCCCAACACCCCGTTGGATATCTCGCCACTTTATTTGCTCTTAACAAACGTGTGTGTGTGTATGAAGGAGAAGATGACTTGGTGACGTAGCATCGCTTGAGATCCAATGCGTTTCCAGAAAAAGCAGGCATAAAAGAGCCTCGGCCATGTGACGTCACAATCTTTTCCTCCCCCAGAGTCTCCTCGGTTTCTGACTCAGTCCTCTCTATCTTTTGACTCTCACTTCCTGTCTCGATTTCTCCGTCTTTCGCTATCTTGCTGTCGGTGACAGGGGCTCATGCAGCGCTCAGTAGGATGTTGAGAGACGGCGATGCTGCCTGTCAAAGCTTCACTGCGGCCACAGATGAATGTGTGTTGTGCTGCCCCCCCCACCTCCCTGTGAGCATGTCACATTCACATGACCACACACACCATTCTTGTCGATGTACAAATAACTGCAGTCTCGAAGAAGAGTGTGGGGGATGGGGAGAGATGGATTTAAATACAGTATGTGTGTGTGCTTGTGTGTGTGTGGTCATGTGCAACAAAATGAAAAAATATAAAGTGACATGTGTGCCCACGCTTATGCTTATGTCAGAGAATGTACAATGGGAAAAATGAGAGGACTGCAAGGTAGACAAGGATGAGATCAAATGAGAGAAGAGGAGAGGAAAGACAAGAGGCAATGAAAACTAGAGCTATGTAGGTGAGGGAAGATAAGGAGATGAAATGAGAGAAGTAAAGAGGAGAAGAGATGAGAACAGACAAGAAGAGAAAATGAGAAGACAGGCAGGCAGAGGAGAGAAGACAATGAGGAGAGACAAGGAGATATGAGAGAAGGAGAGGAGAGTTGAGCAGGGGAGAATGGTTTAAACGAAAAGAGAAGTAAGAAGAGGAAAGCATGGGTGAAGTGTGGAGAGGAGACCAGATGAGACAAAACAAGAGAAAGTGGGACCATATGAGATGAGACAAGAGAAAGGGACGAGATAACAGAAAGAGATGTGACAAGGTGAGACGAGAGAAAATATGATAGGAGACAAGAAAGAGACTAGATGAGATGAGATGATGAAAGAGAAACATATGAGATGAGATGAGACAACAGAAAGAGACAAGATGAGATAAGAAAAAGGACGAGACAAGTTGAAACGAGATATCATGATATGAGACAAGAAAGAGACAAGATGAGATGACGGAAAAGATACGAGATGAGACAAGCGAAAGAGATGAGAGAAATAAATGAGACAAGAGCAAGTGAGATGAGACAAGCGAAAGGGACAAGATAATAGAAAGAGATGTGACAAGGTGAGACGAGAGAAAATATGATATGAGACAAGAAAGAGACTAGATGAGATGAGATGACGAAAGAGAAACATACAAGATGAGATGAGACAAGAGAAAGAGATGAGACAAGAGAAAGAGACAAGATGAAAAAAGAGAAAAATTACACAAGATGAGATTAGAAAATATTATATGAGACAGGAGAAAGATTTGAGATGAGAAGTGACAAGAACTAAACAAGAGAAAGAGACGAGATGAGAGAGAGATGAGAAAAGAGAAAGTGAGAGGAGAAGACAAGCAAAAGAGATGAGACGAGAAAGACAGATGAGATGAGAATAGACAAGAGAAAAAGATTAAATGAGAAAGAAATGAGACAAGAGAAAGAGATGAGACCATAGAAAGAGATGAAATAAGAGAAAAGGTGAAGGAAGTTGAGAGAGGAGAAATATGATGAGACAAGACAGAGACAAGATGAGATGAGAACAAAGATACAATTGAAAGTGAGACGAGATGAGATAATAGAAAGAGATGAGACAATAGAAAGAGACGAGATGAGATGAGAAAGTGAGACAAGAGAACATATGATATGAGACAAGAAAGACAAGATGAGACAAGAAAGTGATCTGATGACTCTAGACAAGAGAGAGATGAGAGAAATAGATGAGACAAGAGAAAGAAAATAAGACGATGAGACAAGTGAAAGAGATGAGACAAAAGAGACAATATGAGAGAATGAGATGAGACAATAGAAAGAGACAAGATGAAATAAGAGAAAAAGATGAGACAAGGTGAAACAAGAGAATATATGATATGAGACAAGAAAGAGGCAAGATGAGATGAGATAACAGAAGAAAAAGATACAAGATGAGACAAGTGAAAGAGATGAGATAAAAAAGAGATGTGATGACACTAGACGAGAGAATGAGATGAGAGATAAGAGAAAGAGATGAGACAAGAGAAAGAAGGTGAGATGAGGTGAGCCAAGTGAAAGAGATGAGACAATAGAAAGATACAAGATGAGATAAGAGAAAGAGATGAGACAAGGTGAGACAAGAGAAAATATGATATGAGACAAGAAAGAGACAAGATGAGATAACAGAAAAGAAAGATACAAAATGAGACAAGGGAAAGAGATGTGATGACACTAGACAAGAGAAAAAAAATGAGAAATAGATGAGACAAGAGAAAGAAGGTGAGACAAGATGGGACAAGTTAAAGTGATGAGACAAGAAAAAGAGATGAGACAACAGAAATAGACAAGATGAGATGAGAGAAAGAGATGAGACTAGGTGAGACAAGAGAAAATATGATACGAGAAAAGAAAGAGATAAGATGAGATGAGATAAGATAAGAGAAAGATAAGAGATGAGACAAAATAAAGATATGTGAGGACACTAGACAAGAGAAAGAGATGAGAGAAATAGAGACAAGAGAAAGTGAGACGAGATAAGACAAGTGAAAGAGATGAGATGAGACAAGAGACGAGATGAAATGAGACAAGAGAAAGAGACAGGGTGAGATGAGAAAATATGATATGAGACAAGAAAGAGACAAGATAAGATGAGAACAGAAGAGAAAGATACGAAATGAGACAAGCGAAAAAGATGAGACAAAATAAAGAAAGGTGATGCCACTAGACAAGAGAAAGAGATGGGTGAAATAGATGAGACAAGAGAAAGTGAGACAAGATGAGACAAGAGATGAGATAAAAGAGACAAGATGAGACAAGAGAAAGAGATGAGACAATAGAAAAAGACAAGATGAGATAAGAGAAACAGATGAGACAAGGTGAGAAGAGAAAATATGATATGAGACAAGAAAAAGGCAAAATGAGATGAGATAACAGAAGAGAAAGATACGAGATGAGACAGGCAAAAGAGAAGAGATAAGCGAAAGAGATAAGAGAAAAAGATGAGACAAGGGAAAGAAAGTGAGACGAGATGAAACCAAAGAGACGAGATGAGACAGAGGAAGAGACAAGATAAGAGAAAGAGATGAGACAAGGTGAGGGGAAAATATGATATGGGACAAGAAAAATACAAAATGACATGAGATGACGGAAGAGAACGATACGAGATGAGACATGCGAAAGAGAAGAGACAAGCAAAAGAGATGAGAGAAATATATGAGACAAGAGAAAGAAAGTTAGACGAGATGAGACAAGTGAAAGAGATGAGATGAGACAAAACCGACGAGATGAGAAAAGAGAAAGAGATTAATTCCCTTGATGAATAAAGGGACTAATCTGAAGGAAAATGAATGAATGAATGATATGAGAGGTGAGAAGGAGACATGGAAGAGAAAAGATGAGAGGAAATGGTATGAGGACAAGAAGAGACAAGAAAAAAAGACAACACAACAAAAAAAGAAAGGCGAAGATAGCAGAGGAGATGATACGAGAGAAGAGGAGAAGAAACAAGAACTGTAGTGGTAAGGACAAAAAGAGATATCATGAGATAACGCAAAGGCAAGATGAAATGAAATGAAGAGCAGAGAAGATAAGACAAGATGAGAGAAGACGAGAGGGGGCAAAACAAGGAAATAAGATGAACAGAGGAGACAAGGGAAGAAGAGTAATATAGATTATATGAAACAAGATGGGGTGTGTAAAAAAAGATTTTTGATGCTTGTGGAAATTATTTGCTTAAAAAGAGCAGAAAATATAATTCTTGATTTTCTTTGGCGATACTTCACTTATATTATGTTCAATTCACTTATATTTGTAAATAAAATTAATTTGATATTTTACAATGGCATAACTACTGATAGCAACTATACTGATATTTTAAAGAGCCCCTACTATGGGTTTTTGAAAATGAGCTTCTATGCAGTGTGTAACACAGAACTAAGTGAATGAAAACATCCAGCTGAGGTTTAAATCTGGAAGTGCACTGGGTTTAAAACTATTGATTCTTTAACAAAATAGTCGACTCAGAGTCGAATAAATGAATCGTGTTGGGTCCAGATCTTTTGCCTGAATGCATTGATGTCGATGTTTTCCGGTTTTGGTAAAACGTGAACGCGTATTTCCCTTCAGACGTTAGCGGAGTGCAGGGGATCACGGTACTGATCATGACATGAAGATGATGATCACTGACAGATGGAGATTCGACTGCGGGGAATAAACGATTAAAGTTGATTTTCACAACAATACCACAGTATAGCCAACCATGTGCTGTGTTTTTTCCTATAATTTTGTGATTTTTGATACAATAACCTACGCTGCAACGCGGGATTCGCTGGCCGTTTGCTATTAAAGGAAGGAGCAGCAGAGACTATTATGTATGGGACTTTGTCAGACTTTAACAGGGACTTTGTCAGCAACTGTGACAGTTCATATGGATGAGTTTTTTCTTCCCCTTGATCATAACATTTAAGTGTATTAAGAGTTGTTGCCTCATTTTGTATAGTTTGCTAAATATGTGTTTAATTGTGTGTTGTAAGTTGTAATGGCCCCGCACAGCTTGTAATCATGTATCTATTATAGACTAGTGCTTGTATTGTATCTCTCAGGTTAAATGTTTATGGGCAATTCACATATTGTGTTCAAAACCATGTTGAAAACGCGACACGTGCTTCTTCCTTTACCGGTTTGGGAACAAATGAACCGCAGAACAAATTATATGGGAGTCGTTGGGATAATTAGGCAAAAATAAATGCATATTATTAGACAATGAAGGTGCTTTTTGACCTTGCATGCATATCAGCATATTGTTGGAGACCCCCAAAGCCAAAATATGGCCTTTTATATGTAATGCAAAATAGGGGCTCTTTAAACAAAAGAGAGATGAGAAGTAGGGGTGTCAAAATTAATTGCTTCTTCGGTGCACCGCGATGCAGACGCGGACAATTCGGTATCGGTTCAGTAATAATCATAACCAGTTATTATGTACTTGCGTCATTTATGTAATATGCGCTTTGTCGCCATAGCTTACTACGGCGAGGGAGGCAAGCGTGAGTTTTTACCAACTACTTAAAAATGCAGAAACTGCACAATTTCACTGCGTGTGTGTTTGCTGGACAGTCTCTCACTGACACTTGCAGCAGAAGCCCCTATTTCACTGCGATTGAGAAAATGAAAGTAAACTCCATTTCTCTCTCTCACTGTGGTCCATTTGACCTGCTGGCGTGACTTTTCCTCTCCTCTCGGCTGTTACATCGATACTTCGAGCGCGTGTCTGCAGAGTGAGTTTTCTCCACCGCGTCTGGATCAGCTGTGATCGCCGCTGCCGTTTATCAGTGCCACTCTTCGGTGAACAGTGCCAGAGCATTAGAGCCAATCGCAGCCTTTTCTGTTGAGCACGTGACCAATCATAGGGGTGTAAGACAGAACTCGCTAGACAAGGCTCAGAAAGCGAGCGGGATATTTATATTTGTTTATTTGCTATAAATGCTCATGTTGTTCTGTGCATGTACTTGAGTTTTTAAAGGTACCGTTCATATATATGACTGTTTGCATAAAAGGACAAAATTGTATTCAAATAGTATATAAATATATGTATACATTTTAATGCAAGAATTGCTGTGCTGTGAAGAAAATATAAAACTGTGTATGGAAAGCATCGTCAATGCATCGTGATGCACTGATATATTGAATTGAACCCAATCGAAAGCATCATAATCGTAACCGAACCGTGACGCCAGTGTAGGTTCACACCTCTAATGAGGAGACAAAATGAGACAAGACTAAGAGACAACATGAAATCAGACAAGAGCAGAAAACACAAGAGATAAAAGGAAGAGATTAAACAAAAGTAAAACAAAGCAGACAAGAAAAGAATTCAAACAGAAGTCAAGAGATTAAACTAATAGACTAGACATGAAAAAATAAGAAGAGATTAGAAGGGGAAAGAAGAGATGAGAAGAAACCACATGAAAGATCAGCAGAGAACAAGTTGAGAAGAGATGAGGCAAGAGTAACAGGACAGATGAGAAATTATATTTTAAATAGAAAAGAGATAAGAAGAGACAAGATGAGACGACATGAGAGGAAAAGAGAAGAACAACATGAAATCAGACAAGAGCACAAAACACACAAAAGTCAGGAGAAGACATGAGACGAGAGCAAAACAGAAAAGACAAGAAGAGACTTCAAAACAGAAGACAAAGCTGATCAAACTTTCAGACAAGATAAGAGAAGACGAAAAGAAGAGATGAGAAGAAACAACATGAAAAGACTACAAAACAGAAGTACGCTGAATATGCGCTACCATTGTCTGAAAGCAGGAGTGCAGCTGAGTAAGGAACGGGGGTTTTCCTGACAAAGCCAGCACTCTCTTCTCCACCATAGTGCACTCGACATCATCGTCCTGGATCACCACATCCTTCTTCAGGATCTTTATGGCAAACAGCTCATCTGCTCCCTTCCTCTCAGCCAACATCACCTACAAAAAACGCAGAGAGAGTGAAGATAAGCAGGGATGTTCAGTGCCAAACACATAACTGAAGCAGCAGAGAAAGCAAGCAGAAAAAACATGAGCACAAAAACACAGTAACAGTGCATGAGCTTCATGTATTAGCAGAACAGACACTGGCTTTTGACTGTGAATCAATACAGTAGCGTTTACCCTCATTCTCAGCACGTTTAGAGCATGTTAGGCCAGAGAACAGCTGTGGTTGAAACACAGACAATACACTGCACAAAGATGAGAGGAACTGACGGACTGCAGAGACAAAGCTAGTCTGAGAACAATAAGGAACAGATCTGAGTGCCACACAATGACACGGTGAAAGAAATCGTGAGTGATGGGAGGGCAGATTTTAATTGTGCTCATTTTTAGGATCGAGTCTGAAGGTGGGAGTATTAAATAAACGGAAAGAGACAGACAAAAAAAGAAGGTAAGAGATAAAGACTACTTTGAGCAACAGATGTTCGGAAAGATTAAATAAATGTGCTAGAGACACAAGGTTAATGTCATAAGTGTTAATAATGTAAACAATAATGAAAACAACGCATAAACATTTTCATTGGCTGAAATCACTGCAATTGTTAAAACAGGCAATTATACAGTTGAAGTCAGAATTATTAGCCCCCCTTTGAATTTTTTTTTAAATTATGTTTAACAGAGCAAGGACATTTTCACAGTATGTCTGATAATATTTTTTTTTTTTGGAGAAGTCTTATTTGTTTTATTTTGGCAAGAATAAAAGCAGTTTTTAATTTTTTAAAAACCATTTTAAGGTCAATATTTATAGCCCCTTTAATCTATATTTTTTTTTCGATAGTCTACAGAACAAACCATCATTATACAATAACTTGCCTAATTACCCTAACCTGCCTAGTTAACCTAATTAACCTAGTTAAGCCTTTAAATGTCACTTTAAGCTGTATAGAAGTGTCTTGAAAAATATCTAGTCAAATATTATTTACTGTCATCATGGCAAAGATAAAATAAATCAGTTTTTAGAGATGAGTTATTAAAACTATTATGATTAGAAATGTGTTGAAAAAAAATCTCCTCTCCGTTAAACAGAAATTGGGGAAAAAATAAACAGGGGGGCTAATACTTCAGGGTGGCTAATAATTCTGACTTCAACTATATATATTTGACTTCAAAATGACAAAGACGGTTTTTAGGTAAATGCAACCTGCCAAAACAGAATTAACGGCAAATTAAACTTTAACGAAGCTGAATATGTTTTTAAAAGTGTCAATTAACATTACAAATATGAAAACTAAAGCTAGGTTTTAAAGTAAATATACTGATAATCTATATGACAGCAAATATATAATTAAAATAAAATAATGAAATATATTACATTTAAACTGAATATAAAAAACTCAATAATATGTATTATATACACATAAAATACACAGCTAAAATAAAAAATGTCCGGCAGCATTCGAGCCATTATCCACATTTAGAGGTCTGTTTAAACATTTTGTTATGATAGACCTAGACAAAATGAAATCAAACACTAGCTACACTTCCATCCACCTATTTTTATGCGCATTGTGGTTGATGGAAACACCAAGATGCGCATCAATTCTAAAAGTAGGATAAACTTTTTATTCGATAAAAAAATGATGTGCATAAACTACGATGGAAACACTTCTACCGAACAAGTTCCAGTATGTGCATTAAAAAAGTCATTTGATTTTGTTATAAGAGATCATGTGATGATACAAATGTGTGTGAATGGGCAAACCAGCAGGCTGAGCACATTGTAAAACATCTGAAATGTTGTTTTGGTCATTCTAAAACGCCTTAACCATTTCCGTATTAGTGTTATTATTAGTGGTGGGCCGTTATCGGCGTTAACGTGCTGTGTTAATGCGAGACTCTTATCGGGCGATAAAAAAATATCGCCGTTAATCTATTCTCAAAGTTGGGTTGGGAGCTGGGTCTATTCTACGCAAGCTATGGTGACTTTCACCTAGATATTTTAGCACGGATGTATACCTGGCCGGTGAGCAGTCTGACAAAAAAGTGCCCTCAAATCAAATCAAATGAAATCAAATCAGCAGGATGCCCTTCTGGATCTTCACTTACTTCGAAGACACTACTGACTACGTTAACATAGACATCTGTAATCTAGTTGTTTGCCTTAATAGACAATAATATAATTAAGGTGTTTACATAAAGTGCTTTCTTGTAAGAGTTTCCTGTAATTTTGGGTGACTAACTGCAGTTCAGCAGTTTCACTTTAACTCATGAACATTTCATTCATGCCCCCATGACAAACTGGGGTATTAGACGCAAATAAGGAGTGAGACTGGTGAGAGTGTTATGGAATTTAAAAACGCACGCCAAATGGAAAGAAAAAACCTCCGCATTTCGTGATGTGTGTGTGTGTGTGTGCGTGCGCTTTCGTGCGTGTGTGTGTGTGTGTGTGTGTGTGTGTGTGTGTGTGTGTGTGTGTGTGTGGTCCTTTACTGACAGCCGAGTGTGTGGATCTTGTCGGAAAAAAAAAAAAAAGTCCTACATGACGGTAATAGTATGATTGTGGTGTTTACTTCAATAATGCCACTAATATATGCAAACTCCACATCTTAATTCCATTTCTGTTTAGTTCAGTTATGGCTTTAGTTGGATTAAGGTAATCAAAAATCGCTGTTTCGAGCTTATGTAGGTCTACAGTTCAGTACAGTTAACTGAATAAACAGTTAGTAAACACAAGTACATCTTATTGAACATAATTTATTTTCATCACCAATTATCATAGTAGAACAGTTTCTCAAGCAGTTTGTGATGCATTTTGGAAACTGGAGATGAGCCCCTGGTCTAATGCCCACCTGGCTTGAGAAACCCGTTCTCAAAGACTTATATTTAGTTATATTAGTCAGTCATTATTCTGAATGCCTTCTGGCAGAATTCAAATGAGCCATTTTAATCTACATTAATCTAGATTAATTCCAAGATTACAATGAGATTAATCTAGATTTAAAAAATTAATCTATGCCCACCTATAGTTATTATATTATTAATTACTTCCAGGCATCTGATATCTTCAAATGCCACCACACGTTTATTGCATGTCGGCATTTGTCTTCTGATGCACAAGTAATTTATTAAATAAAGAAAAGATTCACACAGCTTCACCTACCGCAGCAAATTCATTCATTTTTACTGTTGATATTTGGTGCCAGTTATTCAGGAAGTGACAATTTTGTTCTTTTTGACTCTTTGGATGGAAACGCTGCTTTAGTTAAATCAAATTAATCAATTAATCAAAAAAAAAAAAATCAAAATCAACATTGAGAGCGGGCAACCCAGTGGCGC
Source organism: Danio kyathit (assembly GCA_903798195.1). NCBI lineage: Eukaryota > Metazoa > Chordata > Actinopteri > Cypriniformes > Danionidae > Danio > Danio kyathit. The sequence goes on along the minus strand of LR812521.1, from coordinate 45,827,697 downwards.
AGTAGGTAGTGCTGTTGCCTCACAGCAAGAACGTTGCTGGGTCGTAGGTTCGAACCTCGGCTGAGCTGGGTCAGTTGGCGTTTCTGTGTGGAGTTTGCATGTTCTCCCTGGGTTCGCGTGGGTTTCCTCCGGGTGCTCCGGTTTCCCCCACAGTCCAAAGACATGCAGTATAGGTGAATTGGGTAAGCTAAATTGTCCATAGTGAATGTGTGTGTGGAAGTTCCCAGAGATGGGTTGCGGCTGGAAGGGCATCCGCTGCGTAAAAATCGTGCTGGATAAGTTGGCGGTTCATTCCGCTGTGGCGACCCCGCAAGGGACAAAGCCGACAAGAAAATGAATGAATGAATGAACATTGAGAGCCTATAATCGATCACATTTTTACAGGTCAATTATTTCAATTACTTTCCCTACCGTGTGTGGAGTCACGTGACCCCACTCTGTTTATACTTGCAAGCATATGGTCCAGAGCACCCTTCATGCGGTCTATGGCTGACGCTGACACTTATGCGCACCTCACAAAAAATGTAACTACACGTTGTGATGACGCGTAGAGCAAGCTCTATGATTGGTCGCCTTGAAAGTGGTGATGAGCGTGGGCAGCACGGAGAGCAGCGAGCCAATTGAAACGAGTGTTTACAAGTGTGTCCAGTTCCAGTCCCTGATGATGATGATTGGAAGCTGCGCCAGAAATGCTTTGAGATGCCATATTTTCCATTACATACATTTTTTTATTTACATTAACCTCTCAGGCCCAAGGTGTTTTTTTTACATGCATTTTTTATTTCTCTTTGCTATTTGGGCTTATTTGAACCTAATTAGAATAAAAATCTAAGTATCATCTTTTGATATGATGTACTTTTAGAAAAAAATGATGTCCATATATGTGGACTCGTGGTCCAAATTTACATAAAACACTTTTTCCTGAATTTTCTTTTATGCATATTTAACAGAATTTTTTTTTACTTGCTTTGACTATCAGAGAGTAAAAAAAAATCTTTTTTGTTCCCATTTTGGACAGTTAAAAATAGCGTTTGGGACATTTCATATGCTGCAAAACAGTTGCAGGATGACATTGTATGTCTGTAACAAAATATAAAACCTTCAAACTATTTTAAATATCCACTTAAGAGCTAAAAATGTGCTCTCCACGTATGTGGACACTCGGGCCCTAGGAGGATAAAATATTTGTTTACAGAAGATGCATGTTATATTGTTATATAATGTTCTAAAATAAAATAATATTTACATGATATACAAGAGTTATTTTGTTTAGAAGAGATACTGCTTAATTTCTACTTTAATGTTTAATGAAAAACATTAAAAATATTTATTTTATTTCCAAAAGTGCAAGTTATTTATTTTCACTTATTTTATAAGAAAAAAAGTGACTGTTGGTTTTAGGTAATGTGTGTTTTAGTTTCAGTTCTTCAACGTTGATGTTCAATAAATAATCATAGATAGTAGATAGTGTGTGTTTCCTTCAATTGTTTTAAAATCAAGTAATGCACCCTGAATTCAAAACGAGGATTTTTACTGTACAAAACTTAAACTATGAGGGCAAAAAAATAAATAAATAATAATAATAATAATAATATTAACAATAATAATAATAATTCATTAATCGTAATTGAGTTAAAATGTTCAATTAATCAAGATTTTAATTTTAGGCCAAATCACACAGCCCTATGACAAAGCAGAAGAAATCTATTTGTTCGGTATTAAACTCCAGTGTTTTGTAAATGGATTTTTTTAATGGTTTTATTGTGTTATTAAATTCATTAAAATAATATACATTTTCAAAAAATTTGAATACATTAGTAAATACGGTTGAAGTAATTTTTTTCTCTTTATTTATAAATATCATTAAATAAATTAGGGAATTACCCATGGAAACTTTAATGTAATACAGTTTGCTATATTTACTTTCGGCCCACAGCTCTCAATCAAGCTTGAATTTTGGCCCATCATAAGAAAAAGTTTGGGCACCCCTGCTCTAAACAGCACACACACATGGCGCTTGACTTACTAGACTGCATCCATATGCAAATCAAGCACGTTTTTCAGAAACAAGACTGTAGTTAAACATTTTCAAAACCGTGCAGCTTTTAAAATAACAAGCTACATTTTTTAACAGAAAGCATGACAGTAAACAAACACAATCTCCTAAAATACTCTGTCTTATGTACTGTATATGTAACACCAGAAAGTGTGAACTTCTTTGCTATGAATCTCTTCATGTAAATAAACCAAAGTTACTAATCTTGAATTTGTAGAAAGAGCATCTTGGCAGTATTAGGGTTTCTAGTATGTAAACTACAGCTTCAGAATAGTTTCTCTAACACTGTGGTCCATGCATGTGTATATGTGTGTGTGCGTGTGATTTTAAACCCAATCCAATATGCCTGACACAGCCACACAGCACTTCTTGTCACCAAACCAATAGTGCTTCATCAGTGTGTGAAAGCATCTCTCAAATACCTCATTCTGCGTCAAGGTCACACACACAGAAAATCCTGACAGAGGGAAAGCAATGCTTGAAGAAACTTTACGGACAGCCTGGCTCTGCCTTTTTTGCTCTCTCTTGAAATGAAATGCACATATTGAAATGAGCGGAGTTATTTCAGTGTAAAGGCAGCCCCAGATGGACACCTTGTGACTGGCGATGGGAAAAGAGAAGCGATACACTTCAACATTACAGAGGACACCATCTGCTCCTCACAAGCTCTACACCCTAACACACACACACGGACGCACACACACGCACATTACTCTAGCAGCATAGCAAGCAGGTCATATCTATTCCAAGGCATTCATTACTGCTGCATACCTGTTTAGAAAATCGCACATCAAACAAAAGGTACACGAGTGCTCGAAAGTCTCAAGGACGGCGTCAGCTAGTGCAGACGGCACAAAAGTGTCTGCTGGGCTCTGGATGAGAACTGCTCCAGGATCAGCACATTCAAGGACAGAATCTGATCAATGATCAAGTCTCCCGCTGTGAGATCTGCATCAAACCCATGAAAATCACACAACTGGACTTTGTGAAAGTGCACATCTGTCAGCTTTTGAAGCTCCCTCTGCTGAACGCACATCATTATGGGGCACAGCGGTCTGCAACTTCTTTTTACATTTTAAAAACACTGTGCCATGTCAATACCACCAGTGCACCATTTACACTTAAATAAGCTTTTTTTTCACAGTAAAAATCATTATAAGGTTTCTAAAAACATCATGATCACATACTTCAAACGTAAAAATATGCAAGATATTAAGACAATCTTGAAGATTTAAACAAAATTCGCTTAAAAGACTAAATGAAATCCCTTATTTTTAATAATTTTCCAGCTCAAACATATACTTTTAAAGCTGACAAATTACACAATTGCTTAAACAAAGTCCCTTTCAAGGAAAGTCTGTTCACTCAGTGGCCATATTTATGCCTCTGGGCAGTTCATTTAAGACCAAAGTCCTATGCAAATAATTGGGAGAATCCTGATATTTCAAAAACTGCTCATTGAAACTGCAATTAAATTATACTCAGTAACAGAACCTGAAGTGACCAGTACTGTTATTGTTGTTGCTAAAGCACTAATTACTATTAAAACATGTTGTTTGTGGTTTGCTTCCAGTTTGAGATTAGCCAAAGTCCCTTTAAGGCAAGTCATTTCACTCTGCGGCCATCTTTGCAACGCCTCTCGGGTATGCTCGGGCATTATGTCTAAATGTGGAAACATCAAATTCCCCAAAACTGTTAGGCAAGCTTACGATTACATTACATATTTGGAATCACAGATAAGGTTAAACAACAACTGTCTCATAAGTTTAGTTTCTAAAAGATGTCAGAATCAAACAAAATCGGCATATTTTCGGGTTGCCCAAACTAATGCGCACTCGAAAAAACGAGATCAAGACACAAACCACGTTTATGGCTGTTCTACACACATCCTCTGGATAACGCTTTGTCAGATCGCACTGCTCTTCTAAAGTAATTCACAATTTAGTCTTGATGGTGAATCTCCTCCAGAAATGACTGTGACTTTGTTTACAAGTTTGTGGGTGTTTGAGTAGTTACGGTCATGTGATGTGCGTTTGACAGCATGGACTGTACCTCGCATTCATTTCATACAGATTACAAAACCTGAAATCTTTTGTTTTCAAGTGCATTTGGTTCATTTAAAAGCACAGAATTCAAGCTTTATTTGGGCATTCTTATGTCTGTGAAGCAAGTACTCACTGAGATTCCAGTGTGTTTGTTGTCCACCAAACTGTCGTAAAAGCACACGTCTGGTCTGAGCTTCTTTCCCAGAGAAACGTCAATCTATAGCTATCGACGCCTGGTTCCTGAAGTAGTAAGCGGGGCTTCATTCCCCATATTGACCGTTACATTTTTCCCTATTCAAAACTATTCAAGTGACACATCTTGTGTATTCTATAGTCTTTGGATTAGCACCAATCTTCTTTTAATTGCTAATCAGATAATGCATTCACAATTTTTTATACAGTCTATGCTTTATAAACATTGGAAGAACAAAGACAGAACTCAGATCAAAGAGATGACACTGGATGTGATGTAATTTCTCATTTCAAAATAAAAACAGGCATACAGTACGCTTGCCATGATGACGAGTGTACAGATCCCCTCCCCGAAGAACCGCCTCACTATAACCATTGGCAGTGACCATCAACCCGAACTTTACCTCATTCATAGGAATGTGAAAAAGTGGTACGGTATGGTTCGGTTCCGAACCGAACCATACCGTACTGTACCACTCAGTGAAAACGGGCCATTTGTTGGAGCAATGTGATGGACTACAATATGTTATTTGAGTTTCATGTGAATGGGCAGAGTTAAACATCTTTTTATGCTGTGACTCCCTGATTAGTGGATTTTTCTGTAAAGCCTTATGGGTAATGTAGTTTTTCTGCATAAATTCCACTATTTAATAAAATAGTTTTTAATACTGTACAAGTCAATGTGAACAGATGGGTTCAACAAAATGTCATACAATTGATTAGCCACTGCAGAGCACACAACAGGTTTGTCAATAAAGGTCTTTATCAGTGATTTATTAAAATTACAGTTTTAACTTTCAGAAACAGAACTGTTGTGCTCTTTTTTATTTAATTTGATTATCAATTAAAACGTTTCATGTAGTTCTTTTCATTATTAAAGTCATTAAAGTCCATATAAGCCTGAAGTTAACTGACTTTATTTCGTCATTGTGATGTATTTCCAGTTAAAACAGAATACCAAATATTGATGAAAGATTTCCAGTACATTTTGTTTTTTTTTTACTCAAGAGGACTTTATGTTCCTTGTAATTTTTTCAGACCTTTTTTTGCTACCAGAAAACACTTGAGCCCTGAATGAGGAATGTTTAGATCAGGAAACAAATACTGATTAACACAATTATTTACCCTTCCTATTTTATCTACAGTCTATGAAACTGCAGAGCAGAACAGGGTCTTGTACAGACATTTGTGTATGACGTTTGGTTGCCTCTGGGACTAAACGTACACGACCGAACTGGACAGGTCACTCCATCACACACGGCAGTGAAGTTGACATTTTGTTTGTCGTGGCGTTCGCGACATCAAACGACATCTCGGTTAATGATGCTGACAGAGGTCTGGCACTACTGTAAACCTCAACATATCAATATCATTTTTAAATCCTGTCGCCATGGCAACTGGCAGCAGCTGGCACATGACGATGCCCACTCACCCTCCTGCCTCCCCTCTCGCTGTCTTTTAGCTCTGCGGCCCGCTAATCTTAGTTGTTCAGAGTGACCACACAAATCTAGATTACCTGCTGCTCGAAGCATCAGCGAGGCTACGTGATACCGGAGATTATACCAGCTCCAGTTTTGGATCCAGCCTAATATCCAAGATTTCCAATGAAATCTGTAATAGGGCTGCACAATATATCGTTTTAGTATTGATATTGCAATGTGCGAATCTGCAATTGTCACATCGCAAGCAATTTCAAGTGGATTCAAGTGATTTTAAGTAAGGGGGGGGGGGGGGGTTCTCGGGATCTGCCTGAGCTCAAACTCCCCTCTCCCCCTGAAAACAGGAGGGAGCCCGAAGTTCGAGGATCTTATGAGCGCAGGGCTCCCTCTCAGGACAGCATGTCAAACAAGCTTTATTACCAATCATCAGCTAAGTGTGAACTCTTGAAACCATTTGGACACAAGAAATGATCAAATGTGCCAATTTAACAATGAAAATATGTGTTTAATCATGTAAACAATGAAGTCTATAGAGTGTTATTTTACAATTATTGAATTTCTGTAAATCAATACTATTAGATTCCACCGAAAACCATAAATCGATATTTATTTCGTTGTCATCTGCGTTTAATTTATTTTATTTTGTATATATATATTTAGAATTTAGTACATTTTATGCAGAAGCACTCAACAAATCATCCCAATCAATGCAAAATTAGGAATTATTTCCAAATGGTCATTTTGAAATGAAAATATTCATATCGCAATATATAATCACAGAAAAACATAATATTGCAATGTCATTTTTTTCCAATATCGTGCAGCCCTACATTATAATCATGAACACAGAATGTAATCGCTTAAATCATGTTTATCTAAGCCTGAAAACTTGCATTCATTACTTGTATGATTTTATCATCTCAGATTTACAAATTTCTGCAGTATTGACATTTACTTGGACTTATAGTATACTATGGGGCAATTAAATGCTTACTTTTGAATGGCTGATGAACAAAATAATTAAGAATTTCTAATTTGAACTATAAAACCACAGCTAAAGTAGTTCTTGAAGGCATTACTGTTTCATATCACTACTCTGAATGATTTCAGTTACTTCACATCCTACAACTAGCAAAAAAATCCAATAAAAATAAAACAAAATTCATAAATTGAGATGCTTAAGAAAATTGACCCACACACACGTGACAGTTAAGGACAAAAACAGACAAATAAATTGAAATGCCACATCTGATCTGTGTCTTTAGGTGTGTTAACCATGGTACAAGTTGAATAATTAACTCCAGTCAAATGTATTATTAGAAAACAATTCACCTCGGGTGTGCTAATTCTACTAATTCAATAGTCTGTCGTTATTTTTCTATACATAATAACCTCTGATAACCATGTTACTGTTAATTGTGAAGTAGAATTAGGGCTGCACAATATATCATTTCAGCATCAATGTTGCTATGTGCGCATCCACAATAATCACATCTCAGGATTTACAATCTTGAGTCTGGATTATAGTTGACCAGGTGCCACAAAACACAGGATTTTTAGAGGCACTGCTAAGATTAACCATAATAAAGTAAAGGTTAATCACTTGCATGTGCTTTTTAAGGCCTGTGATGAAGCATTTCATAAGAGTTTAAAACATTTGGGCACAAGAAATTATGACTTTTGGTGGCATAACAAAGATTAATTGCATTTAATTATTTATACAATGAAGATGATATATTGTTCATTTACATTTAAAAAAAATAAGTTTATTTAGAATTTCTCCAAATATCTGCATTTCAAACCTAAAACAAGATTATTTTGCTAACCACACTGGCAGATTATTTAGCTTGTTTTAAGGAAAATCTCACTTTATTTTGTCTTATTATTTCTGAAAGTGAATCTATATTAATACATCTATTGTTTATTTATATTTTTTTGATATTAGATATAGAAAAAGTCAAAAAGAGAATTCAGACTATCTGGTGAAACTGTATTCATATAGCAATATTTAATCGCAAAAATATTGTCATTTTATTTTTTTCAATACCATGCAGCCCTAAGTAGAATCATGTTTTCTTCCAGCAAAGCAGTTTGAAATTAAATGCATCATGAATATATATACATACAGTTGAAGTCAGAATTATTAGCCCCCCTGAATTATTAGCCCCCCAATTATTTTCCCCAATTTCTGTTTAATGGAGAGAAGATTTTTTAACACATTTCTAAACATAATAGTTTTAATAACTCATCTCTAATAATAATTTATTTTATCATTGCCATGATGACAGTAAATAATATTTGACTAGATATTTTTCAAGACACTTCTATACAGCTTAAAGTGACATTTAAAGGCTTAACTAGGTTAATTAGGTTAATTAGGCAGGTTAGGGTAATTAGGCAAGTTATTGTATAACAATGGTTTGTTCTGTAGACTATCGAAAAAATATAGCTTAAAGGGGCTAATAATTTTGACCTTAAAATGGCTATTAAAAAATTTAAAACTGCTTTTATTCTAGCCAAAATAAAACAAATAAGACTTTCTCCAGAAAAAAAAATATTATCAGACATACAGTTAAACATAATTTGGGAAATATTTGAAACAGAAAATAAAAATCAAAAAGGGGCTAATAATTCTGACTTTAACTATATATATATATATATATATATATATAGGACAGGGCTTACCTTTCCAAAGCTACCCTTCCCCAGAACCATGAGGAAATTGAAGTCGGACAGTTTCATGCGGTCCCGGTTGCCATTGCTGTCGAATTTGGAGATGGCATTGGAGGAGGAGCCATCTGTTTTGCTGGGACCGATTTTAGCTCTCTGTTGGGAAAGAGCAAAAGGAAACAAAAAGCTTATGTTAAAGTGGGATCATGAAAGACAGACACATAATGTTCAATGTTGATCATGTTTATTTCTAGCAATGTGGTGACTTTCATTGGACTTCCGTTGTTTTTGTACTAAACCAATTCATGTTTCAATGTTTCATTCTCAGTGGCGCTGGGAAGAAACATGCATGTTGCATGTGTGAGTGCACGACATAGTGTTTTTATTAACCGTGTACTTGTGTCTTGCATTCTGTCTACTGTGGATAAGTTACAGTTCAAATGACAGTGTGTGTGTGTCACGCATCACACACATCACAAGATTAATTCTGATTGGATATTTACCAAAATACATCCCTCAATCACATTCCTGTCTCATTTTTATTAGTCAATGAAAATGTCAGTATATTTTTATTATAGTTGTCATCATCATCACTTAATTTTTTATTTAGTTTTCAACATTAGAAACTTGTTCGTCACAAAAATTATGACGAAAAATTTTCGTCAACAAAATTAACACTGTTCTGGAGGCTGTAATAAATTATCTAATGGGTATTATGAGCTGAAAACTTACATGTGTCTGAAAGTTACAGACACATTCTGGAGACACCAAAAGCTTATCTTACATCTTGTAAAAGGAGTAAAATAGGTGCCCATCTTATGGGGTGTTTTAAAAATTTGTCTGAACTACTTTTAATTATGTAGCTAGATTAAAATATCAACTATAAACTAATTTAACCATGAAAGCAATCCAATCGCATGTGTTTTTTTACTGCCTCTGGAAGAGGTAAAAAAGTTGGCATGCTTAAAACTTTGTAGCCCCCATATTTATTCATCCACTTGTGATAAGAATGCCAAAAACGCCTCTTACTGTAAATAGCAGGATTAAATATCACCAATGAACGAGAAAGCAATATGAAGTAAAGGGCAGTAATATAACAAGTGAGAGAGCGAATAAGAGCACAAAGACACCAAGTCATTGCGAATCATGAGCAAACAACAATCCCATATGTCTCCCCAATGACCATCTTATCTTTATTTCTTCTTATTTTTTCCGAACTGTTAGCTGGTCTCCACAATATTGGTCATTTCAAGTTTTACTATCCTGCTGGGGACATTTTGGCCTTACAATGCCGCCAAATCCTGACCTACACAACCACACACACACAAACAAACCTGGTTTGTTTGTCTCTGTAGATGTTACTGAATTTCTTAAGCAGGTCTATTCATCACTTCGCTGCTAAATCTGTCAAACACATGATTCAGCAGACGCCGAGTAAACCTGTCACCCGGACTTGCAGATCAAGCATTTTTTTGCCTATTGTGTGCACGCGTGAAAGAGACAGCATGTATCTGTAATACAAAGCAAGATATTAAATATGTCTTTGGCAGGGTTTGTAAAGCAGCTCTAAAGTGTTTGTTAGACACAGAGGAAGTGGGTGTGTGTCTCTCGCTCTCTCCGGGTGAACGTTTAGTTTCTGGCAGGGATCTCGCTGGCCAAGCTGGCATGCCACGGACTGACAGACGGCCTGTGTAAATGTCTGTGGTTTCTTCTGTGTTAAGTGTGTGTGCGGCGCGGTCACAGGCTGAAGGGAAGTGTACTGCCGATTTTCTTGTTCGCCAACTTTCCCCTTCACAGTCCACTGAGAACTGATCCATTATCTACAGCTGTGAGCCAATCACACCTACAGCAGCCTAGCCACAGGTCTCTCTCACACACACACATGCACATACACACACATCATACTGTCTCGCACAAATGCACTAAAAGCTTTTCTCATTCACAACACGTTTGAGCAGCACACTATACAATACAGTGTGTCACAATTACTCACATATTTTGTTTGTTATGCTCTGTATGTACCATTTAACCAGAATATTTTTCCTATTTGAAAAAAAAAAACTATTTCAAGCAAACCTAAAACAAGATCTTTTACTTGGGAAGAGAAATGCATTTTGATATGACTGATGATTAACCAGTACCACTTTTTTGTATCCGCCCAATACAAACAAACATCGGCGAGCGATTAAGTAGTCGAAAATCTTCTCTCCTTTACCCGTTTTATACTGCTCGTTCTGTGTGCGCGAGACAGACAGTCTCACATGCTTCTGCAGACCCCCAGAGATCCGCACCTTTTTGCATCAGGCCGGGGTTTCTAAATCTACTAAAATGTCCGGGATTTGATTTTACTTTCGAAGCTGTGGTTAATTTTATGCGCACAGCCGTGAGAGATATATTAGATAATTAATTATTTAATCTAAACGCTTCAGAAAAACTTTGCTAAATACTCGGAGAGGACAACATTACATCTAAATTGGCTGCAGAACATTTGTACACCAAATGGGTAATCAACACATTTGTATTTAAATAATCTACACGTTTTATTCTTGTAATTATTATAATTTTTTGAGATATTGTCTGTTTTTTATTTATGTTTTCTGTCATTTATTTCTCATTTGCTGTTTATTTTATTAACTTGATGATGTCAATATACATATTTTATATATGCTTTAATAGTGTTTAGAAGAGAAATAGCATAAAAGAGAAATAGTGGATGTTTTTTTTTTTTAATTTCAACAGTTTTTTTTTACTTCAACCCATTCAAAAGAAAAAAAATTCAAAACAGATAATAATAAAAATAGTGATAAAAATCTAATTATGTTTTGTTTGTCCCATATAGTTAACTATTTATGTGATGTGGGTAAAAGGTGTGTTTCAATCTGGCCACCACTGCAATTTCAAACCCATGGGAAGCATTGCTAACTAATTTTTTAAATATCTATGAATTATTTATTTGATTATTTAATGATTTAAAGCCGTGTCTTGAATACTTATCCAAGTTTGTTTTTTTAATTCCTAGGTATGGCGACGCAGTGGCGCAGTAGGTAGTGCTGTCGCCTCACAGCAAGAAGGTCTCTGGTTCCAGCCTCGGCTGGGTCAGTTGGCGTTTCTGTGTGGAATTGCATGTTCTCATTGCGTTCGCGTGTGTTTCCTCCGGATGCTCCGGTTTCCCCCACAGTCCAAAGACATGCGGTACAGGTGAATTGGGTAGGCTAAATTGTCCGTAGTGTATGAGTGTGAATGAGTGTGTGTGGATGTTTCCCAGATATGGGTTGCGGCTGGAAGGGCATCCGCTGCGTAAAAAACGTGCTGGATAAGTTGGCGGTTCATTCTGCTGTGGCGACCCCGGATAAATAAAGGGACTAAGCTGAAAAGAAAATGAATAAATGAATGATAATTCCCAGGTTCTTCTGGTTGACACATTTGCCGAATTTTCCTTGCCAATTTCCTAAGCCAATTGTAATCATTTTCTGGTACAATTTGGAATTTCCCCAACCCTTGCAGAGCCCCGTGTTCGTGTGGGTTTCCTCCGGGTGCTTCGGTTTTCCCAAACATGTTCAAAAACATGTGCCATAAGTGAATTGAGTGAACTAAATTGGCCGTAGTGTATAAGAGTGAGTGTGAATGCAAGAGTGTATGGGTGTTTCCCAGTACTGGGTTGTGGCCGGAAGGGCATCTGCTGTGTAAAACATATACCGGAAAAGTTGGCGGTTCATTCTGCTGTGGCAACCCCTGATAAATAAGGGACAAAACCGATGGAAAATGAATGAATGAATTCACCAAAATTGTTGTTTATACAGTAGTTTTGCTCTTATGTGTATGTATTACATATACATAATAAATATACATGCATACCATACCAGTCAACATTGGGATGTAAAACTAAGGGATCTAAAATAACCCACCCCATTAGAAAATGAAAACATTAGAAAAATAAAAAATAATAATAAAAAATAAAAGGTTTAGCCTACTAAAATCAATAGCCTAGACCCAGTCTTAAAATCTCATTCACTTTTTAGTCACTGCATTTAAATATTGATTAAAATTGTATTGAATTTTTATTTGACAGATTTTAGACAAACTGTACAAAAATACAAGTATCCCACTCAAAATAAACTATAAAGCTACTATAGTTATTTAGTGAGGAGCAGCGAATCTCTCATTTTGATACAGTTGTGTTTGAAGTGTCACTTTAAGAATACATATAGATTTCATCTATAATGAAAGCATTTGATTACTTTCATAACTGTTCATGTTTATTTAAAACAAAATTACTTGTGTTTAACATACAACACACCAGGACGGACATGTTTACATACAGTTTTATCAAGTGTATTTGTGTTTAAAAACACACCCAAATCCAAAAGTCCCCACTTTCGCTCTTCTTCAAATCGAGTGTACAGAAGCTGATCTGGCAACAACAGCCCCTTTCACACATACAGACCTTTCCAGAAAATTACCAGCAATTTAACGGAAAGGTCTGTATGTGTGAACGGGCCCTTTTTGAAAATACCGGTAAATTCGTTCGGGCAATTTCTGGAAAGAGATGTTGAAATATTACCGGTAATTTGCCGGAATGCTGCTCTGTGTGAACACAGAAGGAAAATTGCCAGTTCACGCTTAGAATGCGCTGACGTGAAACGTCTACTCCAGCCAATCAGAACACTCACGCATTCACATCCGTGCTGTTTATGAAAATAAAAGTCTTTGAATATTTTTACAGACATATTTAGCTGCTAGATTTTAGTCAGATAACATTTCTATGTTCCTTTTACTGTAATGCCAACTGTGTAAAAAATTATTGATAAAATGCTTATGATAAACTGCTGTTTGTTTACCTTTAAGCTCTGCTTCCTTCAGTTGCTTGATGAGTGTGCACGTGAAGCAGCCGGTGAGCGCCAGCACACACACATATTATGTACATCTCGACATCCGAAAGTGTTCCTCTAAATGTTTTCATCGAAGTTGCTCACAATACTTATCCATTCACAGGGTTTGAAATGTAGTCACATGTTTACAAATACAGGTCATTTCTGGTTAATGATGTCAGAATTTACCGGTATTTTGGAATTTATGTGTGAATGATCTTTTCTGGAAAAATTCTGCAACATTCTTGCGCTTTTTTGAATTTACCGGTAAAGTCGATCCGGAAATTTTCCGGATATTTACCAGTATCACTGTGTGAAAGTGGCTAATGTCTTTAAACAGAGCACGTCTGTCAATCAGCAACGTTACATGAATTAACCAACACGGAGGGCGACAACGCATAGCTTTAATGGAAATGAAGTGAATACGGCCGTTTCAATATTAATTTCAAGGTGCTTTCAAGCCAAAATGAAGCGAAAGCATAATATTATATCATTATTATATCACATTTGAGATCGGCTGTTTGATGTTACTTTCACTTTTCATTGAAAGGTAAAAAAAAAGGAGGAGTAATAAGGGAAAATACCTAAATGGAATGATAGCGGGATAAAATGGGAAAATATGGGAGAATCATGGCAAAAACAGGAGGGTTGACTGGTATCACACACACTCATATATCATTGTCAAAATAATATTACTCTTTTATTATGGACACGATTAATCTTTGCCCAGCACTAATTTAAACATGTCCTTGTATTGACAGAAAAAAAACATAAGCAATGATAATAAAATTTGATGCAAGTGCCACCAGGCTACAGTACATCTCAGTAAAAGCAACTATTTAATTCGTCAACAGCCATTTAATGCAGTGCACACACATCTCTTACAGTACATATGCCGTAGACGCGCTGTGATGTACAAGGGGTGACTGTAATTGACAATATGCTGAGTTGATTTCAGTTCATGCATCTTTACAATCATTCCAAATGAATTTCTGCATCCCTCTCACTTCTCCCAAGATTCCTCTGTTATTTACCAGCAGAATGAAGGTGTAGGATTGCCTGGGTCCCTCGGCCCATCCCACACACTGCTGTCTCTCTGCCCTCATGGAGTACATTCAATTTTAATTTCTAAACTGCTGCCATATTGTGAGGCTGGCATGAAGCTCAGTCTAGCATAGAATTCCATTAACCCACTCCCTACTGTTCAGACGGCGCACTTCACACCGTCCCTGCAGACAAACATGCAGCACTCACATGTCCCCGCTATTAGGACTTTTCTCATTTAAAAGGAGACACATGATATCTTTTCATGTTTAAGTGCTGTAATCTGTTCCCTGGTGCATCTACCAATCCAAAAAATGTGAAAAAGGCCAACCCTGTAACTTTGGTTTTAATAAACGGGCTGATTTTGCTTCCAGATATAGTATAGAAAGAGGATCTTATTATATATTACCAATAATCTGCACATTTCCACCCACAGTTTGCCATTTCTGTTTACTCATTGTAGCAGCTGGAGATTACCATGTTTACCATGTTATGTTTAGCAGAAAAACATTACAAATGTTGTAGAGTATGTACTACAACCATAAGAACAAACATCTAAGCCACTGAGGACATTCTGATTGAATACACAAACACTGCATTTTTGTGCCCACCTAAATATGACACCCGAGATTTATTTTACATATTAACAGTGTTTAACACACAGTTATTAATTCTAATAAGTTCTATTGGATTAATTCTCCTTTAGTTACTAGTTTTATTGACAGGATGATGTCTGATCACGTGCTCCAAAAAGCCATTGAGGAGGTTGATGTCATGATAGCATTGGGTGTACATGTGTATTGACTTGGTCAATCTGAAAAAAAAAAAAATCTTATTTTGTTTTATTCAAATGCACAGATTTATCAAATAAAAAACACGCATTTATTTACAAAAAAACACTCACAACAGGCACTGGAACATCAAAACGCAGACAGGACAGGACAGGGAGTGACAACAATACAATACCAGCCAATGAACTAAACACACTCAGATATACAGTGCATCCGGAAAGTATTCATAGCGCTTCACTTTTTTTTCTACATTTTTTTATGTTATAGCCTTATTCCAAAATGGATTAAATTCATTTATTTCCTCAAAATTCTACACACAATACCCCATAATGACAATGTGAAAAAAGATTTTTTAAAATTGTTAAAAATTTATTAAAAATCACAAACCTGAAAAATCAGAAATACAGCCTTTGCTCAATACTTTGTTGATGCAACTTTGGCAGCAATTACAGCCTCAAGTCTTTTTGAGTATGATGCCACAAGCTTGGCACACCTGTCTTTGGGAATTTTTGCCCATTTCTCTTTGCAGTACCTCTCAAGCTCTATCAGGTTGGAAGCGACTGTGTACAGACATTTTCAGATCTCCCCAGAGATGTTCAATAGGATTTGGGTCTGGGCTCTGGCTGGGCCACTCAAGGGCATTCACCGATTTGTTGTGAAGCCATACCATTGATATTTTGGCGATGTGCTTTGGGTCATTGTCCTGCTGGAAGATGAACAGTCACCCCAGTCTGAGTTCAAGAGCACTCTGAAGCAGGTTTTCATTCAGGATGTCTCCGTACATTGCTGCATTCATCTTTCCCTCTATCCTGACTAGTCTTCCAGTTCCTGCTGCTGAATAACATCACCACAGCATGATGCTGCCACCACCATGCTTCACTGTAGGGATGGTATTAGCCGGGTGATGAGCGGTGACTGGTTTTCTTCAAACGTAACGCCCGGCATTCACTCCAAAGAGTTCAATTTTAGTCTCATCAGACCAGAGAATTGTGTTTCTTATGGTCTGAGAGTCCTTCAGATGCCTTTTAACAAATTCCAGGGGGGAGTGGCTTCCGTCTACCATACAGGCCTGATTGGTGGATTGCTGCACAGATAGTTGTCCTTCTGTAAGGTTTTTCTCTCTCCACAGAAGAACGCTGAGCTGAAATTTTTCTGTAACCTTCCCCAGCCTTGTGCCTCAGGACAATCCTGTCTCGAAGATCTACAGACAATTCCTTTGTCTTCATGCTTGGTTTGTGCTTTGACATGCATTGTCAACCCTGGGACCCTATATAGACAGGTGAATGCCTTTTCAAATCATGTCTAATCAACTGAATTTACCACAGGTGAACTCCAATTAAGCTGCTGAAACATCTCAAGAGTGATCAGTGGAAACACAATGTACCTGAGCTCAATTTAGAGCTTCACTGCAAAGGCTGTGAATACTTATGTACATGTGATTTTTCAGGTTTTTTTATTTTATTTTATTTAAATTTGCAACAATTTAAAAAAATGTTTTTCACATTGTCATTATGGGGTATTGTGTGTAGAATTTTGAGGAAATAAATGAATTTAATCCATTTTGAAATAAGGCTGTAACATAAAAAATGTGGGAAAAGTGAAGCGCTATGAATACTTTTCGGATGCACTGTGAATACACAAGACATGATTGAACTGGTAACAAACAGGGGAGAGACACAGGTAAAACTAATGAAACTAATGAATAGCGGGGAAAACTGAAAGAAATCACATGACTATAACATAAATCACATAGAACACAACACATAACACAACAAACACATGGCACACAACACAACAAAGACAACAGATTGTGACACATTGGTGATTCCAAATATGAAACTTAATAACAAATATAGTATCTGACTAGCTAAAATAACTGATCTGTGAATGTTTACATATTCTGGGGACACCAGAGATTTGTTTTACATCTTATGAAAAAAGCATGATATGACTCCTTTAAAGAAATAAAATTATCCTGATATGAATTATCCATCATTGTTCACTCTCTTGTTGGTCTTTCTTTTGTAAAAGATACAATGAGAAATTTAGAATAATGTTCAGGCTGCTCTGTTCAGTACAATTATAATGAATGGGAACCGGAGCTCAAGCTTCAAAAAGCACTTAGAAGCTTCATATATTATGAAAGGCAAGAAGTTATTCATTGAAATCCTTGGCATAAGAACTGCTCCAGCTTTTGAGATTTTTAAGCCAAATCTTTTCAAAGAAACCATTCAACAGCCAGAGGTGTAAAGAGTACCTGAAAACCATACTTGAGTAAAAGTACAGATACCTTACTGTAAAATTACTCCATTACAAGTTACAAGTCACCAATTCAAATAAGACTTGAGTAAAAGTATTAAAGTATCCGATTTTAAAAGAACTTAAGTATTTTACTCATACTGAATGTAGGCTCAAAGAGCACCAAGAAAGGTTTATTTTCCTAATATATAAATTAAATTTAACACCTCAATGTTTCAAAATGGCAGAACAAAATATATTTAAAAATAGAACAAAAAGTCTCAGTCACACTCAAATGTTCAAAAAAGGCACAAACAATTTATCAACAAAAAAAAAAAAGTAGTAAAACGTAGTAAAAAAAATCAGAGCTGACTTTGATGTGATTCATCTCTCAGTATCAGAGGGGGGCAATATTTTTTATTTTGAGTAGTTTTGTAAACAGTATGTGTTGAGCAGTAATTTAATGCTGGGCGTGTCATCGTGATTGACAGCTGTGATTGACAGTTTCTCAAAGCAGACGCCGGAGCTTCGGCAGGAGACTGAAGTGTTATTATTCCATTTCTGTGTTATTTTACCATGATAAAATGAGTTGCTCAGCAGTAAACTAGAGTTTCTGACATACAGGATCTGGTGAAACACTGTTTTATTCGTTAGGGTCAGGGGGCTTTATCAGTTATTTGATACACGCCTAACCACCCAGATAGCAAAATACACTCGGGCCAGTTCCGGCTACACTCTCGCCTGCCGGAGACTTACCCCTCGGCCCGACTCCGTCTGCTGTACCTACTCGCGCACATTACTCGCGGGCCGATCCGGCTCGGATGCGGCAGCGTCGGCTCGCTAACGGCCGCCGCATCTGGCCCGATTGACTCGGGCAGTGTGTCCATAGGCATCCAGTCAGATCCGGCGGCCGTTAGCGAGCCGACGCTGCCGCATCCGAGCCGGATTGGCCCGCGAGTAATGTGCGCTGCGGCCTGGAGCTGGCGCGATTAAATCTTCATTATATAAACCGCACCTTTGTTAACGTTATTACAACCATTTGTGTTGATAAAACAGCAAACCAGGCTCCTATGTAAACGCAAAGTGTACATTAGCGAGCCTTTGTTATAGTGCAGACACCGGCGGTCAAGTGAGCAGTTCGGGGGCGTGGTTGATTTGATGTAGAAGCGTTTGGTTGGAAGCTTGATTCCGCAGCTCCTCCTCTGGCTCCATCAGGCAGTCCTTCTGCGCATGCCCAGGCTCCAATTTCAGCAGTCTTCTGCCACAGTTTGTGTCCGTCACGAGGCGTTTTTTCCTTCACAGCGTTTAATGGAAAATGGCGCTGTCGCGTCGTCCATATTTTATACAGTCATTGGCACAATTACAATGTAACGAGTAACGGTAAGCATCTGTTCAAATGTAGTGGAGTAAAAAGTACATATATTCAATCAAAAATGTAGTCAAGTAAAGAGTAAAAGTTGCTTATATTTTTGATACTCAGTACAAGTACAAAGTAGCCAAAAAAATACTTAAGTAAAGTAACGAAGTCCATTTACTCAAGTACTTTACACCACTGTCAACAGCTTAGCTGTTCACTAATTGAACGCATCTGTTTTTCATGACTTCAGCTAACATTCTAGTTATCAATATTTCAGTGACTCCAGGAAAGGACTGCAGGCGAACGACTTGAATTTTGTTCTGTTCCTTTTCCACACAAGTCACATGTACAATGTGCATTTTATATTGATTTACACTGCATGTTTTTTAATATTTAATTACATTTGCATTTTGTATAATTAAAAAAATTTCAGATTTTAATTTAAATAGATTTGAGCCCAATCTCGTTGGAAATATGTTCCACTGCCTACATTTTGGCAAAACATGAAATACGTAAGCTCCGGGTGAGTTTTGTTGCACGTTTCAGATGACAAATCCACTAGAGGGCACTGTTTGCATTATTGCGAATCTGAAATTCATTACTTACAGTGAGATACATTTCGTTGTACGTTGCAGATACACGTCCTTATTGTACACGTCCACAAGACTACAGAATTTGTCAGATCACCAAGCAAACCACAGACTTAAACCTTTCCCTAAACCCAACTAACAGTGCTTTCCAAAGCAAATGTAAGACAAAATACACTTTTGCCACATAATTTTACTTACATAATTTTTACATTGCTTTTATCTAATTTGTGGAACTGTGCTTTACTGGACTCAAGCTGTCATTCAATACCATACAATGTAAGCTACCTTGCAAACTGATCACAACTGAAAAAATTGTCCATATGGAGATAAATATGTAATGCAAACCTATATGATTAGTATTAATAGACACGAGTGGTGGGAATCACAGGAAACTCACATGACATTACACAATATTTTGCACCAATAATGATTTATCATGATATCAGCAATTCTGTGATATATCAGAGGTCAAAGTAGAATTACCAGACTGGTTCAAGCAGATAAAAAGGGCAACAGCATTCAGAATTTGGAGTCAACAACATGAACGCACGGATCCATCCTGCCTTGTATCAATGGTTCAGGCTGGTGGTGATGGTACTGTAATGGTGTGGGGGATATTTTCTTGGCACACTTTGGGCCCATTAGTACCAGTTAAGCATTGTGTCAACGCCACAGCCTACCTGAGTATTGTTGCTGATCATGTCTATCTCTTGATGACCACAGTGTAATTTCAGCAGTATACAGCGCCATGTCATACAGTGCGAATCATCTCAGACTGGTTTCTTGAACATGACAATGAGTTCACTGTACTCAAATGGCCTCCACAGTCACCAGATCTCAATCCAATAGAGCACCTTTGTGATGTGGTGGAATGGGAGATTCGCATCATGCAGCAATCTGCAGCAACTGCGTGATGCTATCATGTCAAAATAGACCAAAATCTTTGAGGAACATTTCCGGTACCTTGTTGAATCTATGCCACGAAGGATTATGGCAGTTCGGAAGGCAAACAGGGGTCCTACCCAGTACTAGTAAGGTGTTCCTAATAAAGTGGCCGGCGAGTGTATCCCTTTTATTAACAGGACATTTTATATAATTGCAACAAGCGCACAGCTGTCAAACAAGCTTGGAAATGCTGATGTGCAGAGAGCAGTTTCTGACTAAAAAGGTCACATTTCATGCAATTAATCAATGCATCAGCATCATAATTTTGTACAAATTACATTTAACAAAAAACTGTCGAATTAGCAATTTATTGCTTTCTAGTTATCTGTAAACTTAATTAGTACACAAATTAGTAATCCCTATAGTAAATAAAAACTTGAAACTAGTTTTAACTTGATTAATTTGTAAAGTAAACTTAGTAAAACTTAATTAGTAGACACATATTTAGCCCTGCGTGTACTGCAGCAAAAGCGAGAAGGGTATAAACAGAGGTTGGAGCCAGCTCCAAGTGGGTAGGAGTTGAGCTCTAAGTGGGCTGTACAAACCTGGAGTTTTTATTTATTTATTATCTTGTACTTGACACGGAGTCCAATATTGTGCTTTATGAATGTCTACACCTACCCAACCCTAAACCCAGCCTCACAGTAACCTGTTGTGTTTTTTTTTAACGTCTACACCTAGCCCAACCCTAAACCCAATCTCACAGTAACCTGTTGTTTTATTAATGTGTACTTCACCTACACCACAACCCAACATATTTGTGGCGTAAGTCTCTCCCACTTGGAGGTCACCCAACCTACTTGTGGCGTAAAACCTCCCACTTGGAGGTCTCTAGGTTGCAGCGATACCTACTTGGCCAAAGCAGTAAACAACTGCAGTGCAAGACTGATAAATTAATTTAGGCCCCGTTTACACTAATACGTTTTAGTTTTAAAACGGCGCTTTAGTATAAAAACGATCCGCGTCCACACTAGCGTTTCCCCCAGCGTTTCTGAACAACTCTGCATCTACATTAAACCGCTGAAAACACACATGACCCACCCACACACACACACACACACACACACACACACACTTTGGAATGCGCTGCAGCGTGCTTTGAGCACATACCCATATGTTCATCAAGGATCTACCACTGGATCTAATCTCACTATATTTGTTAAACGTGATATTTAATTTATCTTGTTGTCTATATCTAACAACATATTCCCCGACTTTGATCTTTTGACTCTATTACTTATTCTCAGGTAACGTGTTCTGGCTGAGCGCAAAGATAAGTTCATATATTAATTAATGTAACCACGTACACAGATTCTGCACATTGACTGATTGCTTGCCTTTATTTCCTATAATATAAACTTATTGTACGTTATACTTTTATAATGGCCATTATTGATTAATGAGAATGAAAGGAGGCAGTTATGTTATAGGCTCCGTTTTGTTATAAATATGCATACAGTGAAGCTGACGCTCATATAAATATGCAGCTACACCACACCTCAACATTTTTGATGTCTGTTAAGTTAATATCAAAATGAAAATAGCAGTTCCTCACATCATGTTTTCATTTTATTGTTAAGAAAGTGAAACAACGTAGCCAGTGTGATGTGAATGAGGTTATAAAGTACACTGTTGCCTTTGAAGATTTACCCAACGTGTCCTTGTTTGTTTTCCATATCAAACTTGCTAAGTCGGTACTTACAAGGAGAGGATGCAGAACTGAACTGTGTGTAGACTACTTAATATTGAGAAAAAAAGCCCCAATCAGATAGGCGAATGTCTGCAGCCCCGCCTCCATTTTCAGATGTCTCCGTTTCCCCCCATCCACACTGACACGGAGCAGCAGCGTTTTAGAATGAAAACGGCCTCTTTTTTTCAGTTTTGTTCAGTTTTCGGCGCTCGAAAACTCCGGTGTAGTGTGGATGTCACGGTTGTGGATCTGTCTGTTCCTCTGGTGTATGTGTGTGTGTGCGTGTTCATGTGTGTGGGTGTGGGTGTGTCTTCACGGCGTGGCTGTCTGTTGTGTTTACATGTCATAAGCTGGGTGGTCACATGCTCTGTTGCTATCAGTAACCTCAGCTGTTAGCACTCCACAGGTGCAGCGCATTACTGCACCTATATCTGTTCAGCATTCCCGTTTTACGTTGTCAGTTCGTTGTGGTTCACGTCTGTGTCTGTTTCTTGTTAGGCAGCTCTCGCTGAATCCGCTGGTGGTGAGTCATCATAGAGTCTGTTGCCTTTAGACTTGTCAAACACGGCTTTGTTTCTGTGTTTACCGCTGTTTGCACTGATGACACCTACAAGAGATTCACTCTGTTTTGCTGCTCTAAAGAACTATTACCGCTGTTAAGCATGGTCGACTTCCTTGAGAGATGCACCATTGCTCTACCCCTTCCCTCGATATCTGGTGAGATATCGGTGAGAGACTTCACTCTGGATCTGTTGCTCTGAAGAACTATTACCGCTGTTTAGCGTGTTGATTTCCTCGAGCTCTGGTGAGATCTATACCAGTTGTTATTTCCTGTTATCTCTGTTAATAAATCAATTTGCATTCACTTGCGCTTGGGTCTCCTGCGAATTTGTGACAGTGGATGGATGGCGTAACCGTAGCAAAACTTATGCGTTTTAAAACTAAAACGCATTAGTGTAAACGGCGCCTGAGATCTTTTGTACATTTAAATAAATATCAATTCTTGGTGCTAGAGTATTGATAATGTATCGCAGGCAGAAATATCCTGATATATCACCATATAGATATTTTGTCCCACCCCTAATAGACACCGTTAGTTGTTTTGTAGTATTTATTTTGTGTTCTGCAAAGAACTGCACAATTATTATTTCATTATCCATTGATAATATGTCCCTGTAAATACCATTAGTGTGAA
Organism: Danio kyathit; assembly: GCA_903798195.1. Taxonomy (NCBI): domain Eukaryota; kingdom Metazoa; phylum Chordata; class Actinopteri; order Cypriniformes; family Danionidae; genus Danio; species Danio kyathit. The sequence goes on along the minus strand of LR812521.1, from coordinate 45,804,577 downwards.
AATAAACAAAAGTTGTTGATGTCATACTGCCCTGCAGTGTTCATTCTACCTAGAAACTGCAGCCAAACATGTTTTTGTTTTTTCACAAAAATGTCTGAAACAAGTATTTCCAATAAGCCTGTGCTTTGTAACCACCTTAAAAAGGAGCAACCAGCACATTATTCAAAATTCCTCCATTGGTGCTCCACAGTAGGAAAAAAAAATCCTACACAATTAAAGGGTACCTATTTTAACCATTTTTTCAAGATTTAAAGATTTGTGTCTCCAGTATGTGTCTGTAAAGTTTCAGCTCAAAACACCCATCAGATTATTTATTATACCTTTCAGAACATTATAGTTTTCTGCTCTCAACACAATATAGCTACCGTTACTACGGAGACATGTTAATACGTGGCTGTCAATCAAAATAAGAGGGATTTGGATCCTAACGTCAAGAAATGTATAAAAAAAAAAAAAAAACTTATTGTGTTTATATCCCTCCAACATGACTGTGGACACACTATACTACACACAGTTCTGTCCAAACAGCTTCCAAAAGATGATTTTCATCATAGGTGCCCTTTAAAAACACAGGAGACAGAGTAAATGATCCCAAAATCTTTCTTTTTATCCAAATTCTCCCTTTAAACTTCATAAGCTCTATACGTTTTCCTCGTGTCTGGCTCTGAAGGTCGTGGCTGTGTGTAGGTCTGTGTGCAGGACATGTGGCCTCTGGGGAAAAGCCATTTGAGAAGCTCTGTCTCCCCGTCAAAGCCACAAGTTGAGTGGCTGCATTGATCTCTGCTCACACACACACACACACAATATAGAGTACGCACATAAAATGCTCTCAACCTCCTCCTCCTCCTCCATCGATTGCTGGGCGTCAACAAGCGATTAGCTCTGTATCCAGCAAAGAGCCTCATCACTGGACGATGGCAGTGTTTCTTTTGTAAAAGACAAACATCTCAGCCTTATTCAGCTCTGCACACACACATACACACACGCACACACTCGAACAGACATCACGCGCCCTTGTGGTGATAACTTTTATTTGTCTGATCCAGAACGGGCAGAGTGAAGGAGAGAGAGAGAATGAGGAGGGAGGGATTGAAAAGGAAAGGAAACAAATGCTAATGTGGGTAGATTTCCACTGAGCTCAATGCCTCGCTTTCACCGCGCTTCACTGCACACAAATACCGTCATTTCAGCGCAGCGGTGCGGAGGGTGGAGAGAGAATGGATGGGGGGAAAAAAATAATAAATAGAGCAAAACAGAGAAGGGAAGTCATTTGTTTGCGGTAGTGAGATGTGGAGGGAGCTGGTGATATCCTGACAGGTCAAATTGCAGGTGAATAAAAGTTGAAGAGATGCTATCAACAGGAGGAGAGGCAATGCAAGGCAATACACAGCTGGTGAATAGGGTAAAAGATGAGCTTATACAGTATTTATCACCATATTCTGATGTTATGAATTGAATTTTTTTTTTTGTGTTACAAGTTTTAAATTACTTTTGAATACGCAAATAAGGCATCATTTCATTAAATATCCACTAATTTGCATATTTTTATAGCACAAAAGTCTGAACACTGAATGACATATAAGAGTCAAACATTTTTGTCTTTTTTTTAACTTCAGAATTCAGATAATACTGCGAAAAAGCTAAATATAATGACTTTCAAAAAATATTTCATCTCTTTATTAGTTTTACAAATGTACAATAGAATGTTGTATATAGCATGTAGCCAGCCTGGTGAAAAGGGTGGTTCTTTTATCTCAAAAAATGGACCTTTTTGCAGTTAATCACCTCATTGTCTATTTAATTGTGAAATTTAAATACTGTATTTATAGTGACAAGCACTATTTAGCTGGATTAGCTTGTTGGATAGTCATCATAACCACACTTTTTAATGTCCCAAAAAATATTTCCTAAAGATTTAGAATAAAGAAATATGAATTAAGTACTTATTTTTCAAATACAAATTTATTACATCATATATCACTAGAAAAAAATAGGAATCTGTTTTACATTAAAAATTGTATCTATTGTCATTTATTAGGCCAATTACAAACTAGCCAATATATTCAACTTTCCTCAGTCAGAATTTGGCCCTTTGAATAATAAAAAATGTAAACACAACAACAACCACAACCACAACCACAACAACAACAACAACAACAACAACAACAACAACTATAATAATAATAATAATAATAATAATAATAATAATAATAATAATAATAATAAAAAAAATCGCAGTAGTAGCAGTAGATCTTCATGATTTTTCTAGCCTCTCCTTTAGAAGGTGCATTTGAAAATTCATGGATAACAACAATAGCCAAATTAGTATTCAAATTAATTTTAAAATGGGTCACTTTTGGTGCTTCACTCCTTTCATTGGTCATTTTTTGCTTCAAGAATAAGGTCCAAAATTTAGAATAAAAGTTACTTGTAAAATCTTTTCTCCATTTAAAAACAATACAGTAGCGAAAGATGAATTCTCTTACATCAGCTTGTATGTTTTCTTGCACAGCTGGTTGTTGGACTCATGGAAAAGTATTGTTTGCAATGGCAAAAACTGATTAGAAGTCACACTAAAGCGACAGCCAACAGAGGATTCTGTTAGGTCAGGGGTGTCCAAACTCGGTCCTGGAGGGCACGTGTCCAGGAGAGTTTAGCTCCAACTCTAATCAAACGCACCTGAACAGATAATCAAGCACTTACTTGATATACTAGAAACTTCCTGGCAGGTGTGTTGAAGCAAGTTGGAGATAAACTCTCCAGGACACCGGCCCTCCAGGACACAGCTTGGACATCCCTGCGTTAGGTCTTAAAGACTTTTCCGATGGGTTATTTTCACTATTTATGATGGCATAGCAGTCAAAATAGGACAAATGAGCTCATGTATAGGACAAATTCTGGACCTTTGTTAGTAAGGGGTGGGTCTTCCGAACCACCCGAACCCATACTGGCTGTAAGCCTGTATGAATGTATCCCTCTGTTAAAAGCACCAGAATACAGATATCAATAAAACTGTGTGTATGTAACTGCTGCTGAAGTGGAGAATAAAAGATTGGCTAATAAGTCCATAAGAAAAAAAAAAACTCGGCTTGAGAAAACGGCCTTCATAAACGTGTTGTAACTGAAATCTACAGACAGAAATGGATAAAGTGCGAGAAAAGAAAGCCTTTAAAATGTGTTTTCCAAAAAGCTCAAAACTGACAGCAACCTGAAAAGTGTTTTTGCTTGCATTGTCTTGCCTTAACAGTTCTGATTACACCTCTTGTCAAGCACGCACGCACACACGCACGCACACACATTCATACACACAAATACTACCACAAAAAAAAACCTAGCAATAATACAGTTTTCATACAGAAAGGCTCAAGGAAGTGTTCACCAGAATTAGCAATACTAACATTCAAGATAATTATTAATCACTCAGCAGTTTTCTGATCCTACTTGGCATTCAATGGCTTTTTTAAAGCTTGATTTCAATGTTTTTGTTAAATATTCCTGCTTTTTATAATTCGATTTTGATTGAAGACTAAACGTGTTAAGAATTTATGCTGTCTAATCGTTAATATAGAGTTGCCTAGATTAGCTTAACTATTTTGAGGTGAAAACATGAGCTGACAGGTGACACGGTGGGTCAGTGGTTAGCACTGTCGCCTCACAGCAAGGAGGTTGCTAGTTTCAGTCCATGCTGGGTCAGTTGGCATTTCTGTGTGGAGTTTGCATGTTCTCCCCGTGTTTGAGTCGGTTTCTCAAGGTGCTCCGGTTTCCCCTATAGTCCAAAACATGTGCCATAGGTGAATTGAATACGCTAAATTGACCGTAGTGCATGAGTATGTATGGGTGTTTCCCAGTACTGGGTTATGGCTGGAAGTGCATCCGCTGTGTAAAACATATGCTGGATAAGTTGGCGGTTCATTCTGCTGTGGTGACCCCTTATAAATAAAGATGTTTTCACACTGCATGACTATCTGAGGTAGCATTCAGTCAGTGCTGTGTTTACACTGCAAGTTTGATAGGTGACAGGGGGTTTCACACTGTATGACTTTATAATAGGAAGAATCGCCGGCAACGTTGTCTGAGCAATTAGCTACATCTTACAACCAAACACACGCGAGAAGTGACATGGAAACATCGCAATGTCACATAGTCTATATTTTGTTATTAACTACGTAATGAGAAAGAAGCCTTTAGTGGGGTAGAAAATGTACTCATTTTTCTCACCTGGCTTTGAAGGGAATTAGCAATTTCTCTCAAACTTTTTTCTTTTTCAACCCGGTTGTGATATTACTCAGATGAAATGTCAAACAGACACGGGTGCTTCTGCCAAATTTACACTAGTTTTTCTTCCATTTCTTGGTTGGAAATAAACTGAAAAGAAGCACTTTTAACTTTTTCCCAACTTCCCACTGGCCTGAAGATACCCATACTAGTGGATGCTGCTCTCTCATTGGCTGTAGGTAATCGTCAATGTTATTTTCAATCAGAACACATTTCACATGGCATGATTTGAATTGCCGACAGCTCCAGATAACAATAATGCTAAATATCTGGGTGTCAGCGACTCATCTGCGATTCTTTCAGATGGCGTCTTTGACAGCTCACACTGTGTGATTGTCACTCGCGTGAACGAGCACTGATTTGTCAGTGATTTCAGGCATTTGTCTGATTTGTCAAATCCTGTCAAAATTGGGGCTAAAATCATGTGGTCTAAACTCATTAATAAACATTAGGCAGGTCAAAAACACATCTTTAATGCTGTAGATAAAAAGTCACTTAGTTTTGGATGGCCTGAGTAAATGAACAGCAAATGATCATTCAGAATATTCCTTTAAATAGTGTGCAGCTTTGCAAGTGCAGTTTTAAACCGTTTATGTAACATTTCATTTTTGAGTAATGCGATGGATTCTGATTAAAAAATACAAAACAGTGTCACGTCATTGACCCGTGGGCAAGTCGAGCCCATTGAGACGCTGGTATCCATATAAAACAGGAGTTGATCCAAAATGAATGTGAGATAATGAGTCATTTCCCTTTCTCTGTTTTCATGCTGAGCCAAATCTGGCTATAACTCACGACGCAGGAACAGAAGCTGATGTGAAGCTGCAGCTCTGAGCATCATGTGAAGTGTGTGTTCTGCTCCTACACGAACAGGAACACGAGTGACTGATGCGGATCTTGAGGGAGGTTTGCTGGTCAGTCTGTGCGTACAAGTGAAGCCTCTGGCAGTTAAAGCTGGACACAGATTCGGCCTTAAAGGAGACATATTACGCCCCTTTTCATAAGTTCTCAAATAAATCTCTGGTAGACCCAGAATGTGTCTGTGAAATTTCAGCTCAAAACATCCCACCGCTCAAACCCCCTATTTGAAAGATGTCAGCAAATGTCTATAAGTCAACATAAAAAACACAATTTTTATGTATGTCTCTGTAAATGCATAAGCTATTGTTTTGGAGAAGAGAGTTACATGCAGCCTTACATGTTCAAACGTCAGACAATGGGCCCTATCATACATCCAGTGCAATACGGCGTAAGATGTGTTTGGCGTGATTTGCTGCTATTTTCAGACCAGTGCAACACTAATTTTCCAGTTTTGCGTCACACTTTTTAAATAGCAAATCTATTTGCACCACTTTGTGGCCTCATGGGTGTGTCGGTCTAGAAAGGAGGTGTGTTAAGGCGCATTGTTGGCTCTATTGCTAACTAAAATAGACTGCGCAATTGAGAAGCTAAAAGCAGGTCTAAAGTTCAGAGCAGAGCACATTAGTTATGCGTCTTAAACGTGTACACATTGCTTAATACACACAGAATATCTTTACATATAAAAAAATAAATGAAAGGATTAAAAAGATTATTTTCTACATAAATATAAAACCACTGCCTACATGCAATCATGACAGTTTGCTTTTGTATAATGTTATTATTATTATTATTTGTAGTAGTAGTAGTATTTATTATAAGCATATCTATATTTGTTTTGATAAAAATAAGCTTAGATTTGTCCACCTGTTGGGTTTTGGACTATATGGGGCATAAGAATAGGATGCGTGTTTGGCTATAACTAAGTTGAATAACTTCGTTATTATTGCTCATTTACTCGTTTGCTTGAAATTAGAACTGAATTTAGAAATGGTTTTGAAATATCTTTGCGCTTAACAAACAAAATTAAATATGTAGGCTAATGGATGTCTTCAGTAGAGTGCATCCAACACCGTTTCCTGATCCACGAAAGTAAAGGAGTAAAGAGTAAAAGTAAAGAGAAAGTAAAGAAGCCGAATGGAGGAGGCTCATTTTTTATCCTCGCTGCAGATGGTCAGTTTAACCGTTTTCTCGCTAGTGAAGCGTTCAGTTTTGCCATGGCTGATGCAACTGACTCTTAAAGGGAATGAGAGATGAGACTCTGATTGGTTTAATGTACGTTATGCTCAAAACACACCCTTAACTCATTAAGAGAATAAGCACAACCCTGGTACACCATTCGCCATGGAGCAGAGCGTATTTTCCCATCCTTAAAATAGCATGCGATTTAGACTCTGCACCTAGATCATTAAAATAGATCCCAATGATGAAGAGAAAAACTGGAAGTTGGAAAGCTGAAACATCTAGACTGAACCAGGACATTTCTGTATGATTAGTGGATGTATTTATTAAGTCATTGATAAGTAAATTTGACTAATACAACTACTATAACAGCCACAGAGGTCATTCTGACTATTCATATAAGTACTGAATTGAAGTTTTGTGATACTTTATTTACATTTGAAACTTCTATTGATATTTTAGACTTTAAATTTAAATGTCTGTCATCATATTTTATGATTTTATTCACCTCAAAATACAGACTTATTTTGTAATATAGCCTATAATTGTGTTAATAGAGTTTTTAGACCTCCCCTTAAGGTGTGATCATCACTTTGTCCTACAATCGGGTGAGCAAAAGTTTTCTCACCGCAGTAAATATGATGATGAAATTTTAAAAGACATGCAAAAGTTATGAAGTAAAGTTATGTTTTGCAATCATAAATCTATATTTCTGTTAGCAGAAAGTTGCTAGGCAACAGAGGCACACATATTCAAAGTCAAGGGGAAACGTAGCAGACACTGAAATGCTTGCAGTCAATTTGACTGTTTTAGCCATTCAGGCTAGAAATACTCAGAACTCTTTTGTGCTTTATAATTTTAATAAAATAATGTTAGAATTAAATATATGGTAAATATGGTCTTATAGTCATATCAGTTTTATTTTAAACAAATCAATAAAAATTTGTTTAAAAAGCAAGTAAATTGCAAAAATTAAAACGGTAAAAATGAATGCCTCTGTAGTTCTAGTGTTAAACTCATAGACATTGATTGATGAGCATAAGGTGCTGTTCACATATAGCATCTTAAATCATGTGGAAATCATGTAAATAAAGGTGTGTCTCTTCCTTTACCATTTTAAACGTACTTTGCATTTGCGCTCCCGTGGCGTCTGTCATTGCAAGGCAACTGCCAACCATTTTCTCAGAAAATAACAAACTGACAAACCATTGCTGCAGCTCTGATACAAGTTTCCTTTATAGAAAAAAACTAAAAAACTTTGTAATGTTTGGTTGTGTTGCATTTGCTTGAGGTAATTAGTCTACTGTTATTAATCAGCTGTGTATATTCCAGACCAAGTATGAAGCTGATTAGTTCTAGTCACATGACTCGTTGTGCGCTTGGGGCATTCTGAAAAGTTGAGATGTTTTCGCCTAGAAAAACGCATGAGTGTCGCTCCCACAAGAAAGTGCGGATGCAAAAGACGCAATATGTGATTGGCCCTGTTCCAATATTCAGGCCTTTGCAAATCAACATTAAACTATTAGTATATTTCACCCATCTTTACAGACATACTTGACAATAGAAATTCTGAAATACATTGATGAGTTTTTTGTTTATTTTAACATCCTAGTTACACAATTCCCTTGTGTTTTGTATATTATTAGCCTCAATAACCATAACCTAAATAGCCAGGTCCGTCACGTTTTTAGGTCTTTTCTTAATTTGCTTGCATTTTTTGTAATTGCATGTGCTTTCTTATAAGGCAGTGAGTTAAGCTCTCTCAGCCACCATGCATTTGGAAACTTTCTCCAAATAATAACAGTGGCATACTTGTCCAGGAAGTTGAAATGGTGATAGTGACCCATCCTTTAGACCAGGGATCACCAAACTTCTTCCTGGAGGTCCAGTGTCCTGCAGATTTTAGCTTCAACCCTAATCAAACCCACCTGACCAAGCTAATCAAGGTCTTAGGTATACTTGAAACACCCAGGCAGGTGTGTTGAGGCAAATTGGAGCTAAACCCTGCAGGGCACCAGACCTCCAGGAATGAGATTGGTGACCCCTGCTTTAGACTGATCCTCATTGATGAAACAGTGTCACGTAAAAAAATATATATTTACATATTATGCCCAAATATGTAATGCTTTACTGACATTCTATGTCACATTTAATTCACAAATGAAATTCCGCCACAATGTCCTGGTTAACACTGATGTCAGGAGTCTATGGAGACTCTTATGTTCATTGGCACCTTCAACAACAGCATTTATAATGTTTTTTGGCAGACACTGTAAACTTCCAGCTGTTAACAGCGAGTAAACAGAAATGGAGAACTGCTGCTGCTCACTCAGGGAAATACATCTGTGTTCAAGCACCTTATAAAAGCAGAATTTGCATAATATGTCCCTTTTAATGAGCTCAATATGAGCACCAACAGGCCAGTCTTTCATCTGCTCTGACCACACAGACCTCATCGAGAGGAATGGACTCTCTAGCCTTTTCTACATCCTTCAAATACAGCCTGCTTCTTCCCTTCACAAACACTTGCTGGGAATGCAGGGTCATTCATTCCCAGCCAGCAACAATCGAAGAGCTGAGATCTGAACAAGACACCAGATGTGATGCTAATCTTCGAGAGAATTGCTCTAAAGCCAGTGAGCTGCCGACAGCGTCAGGGCTTTAAGGCATTGAGGACTACATTGTGCTGCCTTTCAAGTTCCATTATTATTAATATTATTATTATTATTATTATTATTATTATTATTATTATTATTATTATTATTATTAATTAGGTAAACCTTTATTTTGATGGTCCCTATTGCACATTTTTTGACAAAAAAAATCCAGATTTTCAAAACATGTTACTGTTATTTTTTTTTTACAGTAAATTACATTAGTATCACCTTACAGGATTTAGCTGTAAAAATTCAGTTATGTGTTGTATTTATAATTTTATTGTGAAATTACAGCAAATTACTGTAAACATATATATCTTTTGCATGTTAGTTTTAAGAATTCAAACTCTTTATTTCATTCAACATAGACATTAATACAAAAGAACTTTTATGCTAGTATTGGCACTTTTTTGATATTTAGAAAAAACTGAATGTTATTGCTGCCCCAAAAACAACTTGGTTCCATCTTCAAAAATAACTTGAAAGAAAATCATCCTGTTTTAAAGTGACATGTCAAATTTTCATTTTTAGGTGCACTGCACCTTTATTTAATTTTATAAGGTTAACATGGAAATATAAAATAATTTTTAATGAACATGACTTTGTGCCAAAAACATAATAAACTGGAACCAGAACACTGTTGATGAACACACATGAAACCAAACACTATTAAACACCCAAAATGATTTCAAAGTCAGGGTAAATGTCAGAATGAGTAGCCGAGGAAAGCCTACTTCATAGTAAAATATAGTTATTCTACAAGATAATATTGTGAAATAACAGTAATTGACTTACAACACAGTTTATTGTGAACAAAATCACAGTAAATTACTTTGAACTACCTTACAGTAATTTGCTGTGAATTTTCATACAGTATTTTATTGTGAAAGTAATGCAATTATTAGACAAATAATTTACTGTGAATTTAAGCTCCAATTGTTTAGTGTAAAAGTTGCATTGCAACTACATGCCAATTACTTCTCATTTGAGTCTTAGTAGACTGTCTGCTTAATATCTGCTGATACTGCTCCTTCAACAGAAATTTAACTGACTATTAAAAACTTTGCAAGTACATGTCCACTTACACTAACCCTAACCCCAACTCTAACCCCAACCTAACAGTCTACTTATAATCTAATGAGAATTAGTTGGCATGTAGATGCAATGTAACTTATATTCAATAAAATGTGTTAAAGAGACCATCAAAATAAAGTGATACCTATTATTATTATGTAATACAATACTCAAGTACTTGAATGTTCATTTATTAAAGGCACCACATTTAGTTTCTAAATATTATAATTACAATATTCATCTGATATGCACTGATTGTATTGCAAAACTACACAGCTAATACATTTAGTAAAACAGATTTGAATGTAAGTTTAAGTTTAAAGTAAGATTTTAGACTGTCAGGACAACAGTTATTATCAATATTTTCATCATGTTGTTGCTATAATGTGATGATGATGATTAAATGGTTGTATAACATAGAAAATAATTGATTTTAAATATGATTTTAAATTTTTTGCATTGTTTGTTTATTACATGTTTATTATGATTCAATGAAATTACATATTGTTATTATTATTATTATTATTATTCATAATAATAAGAATAATAATTAAAATGTTTGTAATATCTTAAAGTTTTTGTTATTAATGTTTTATTAACTACTATTAGGGCTGTGTGATTAATCGAAATTGAATCACAATTTGAAATGTTGCAATTAGTTAAATCGCAAGAGGCTGCAATATGAAATATACTGTATATGTATTATTTAATTTCCCCTGCCCAGAGCAAATGCGTGACAACAGGTGTTCTGGCATTTTATCCTACCTGTCAGATTATGCTCCCAACACTGTATTTGAATGGTTCTGAGGTTAAGGTTAGGGATTAGGTAGGTTAGGACGATATTACAGCTTCATATCACACTGATCTACATTTAAAATTACACTGGTTGCAAAATCTGATGGGTAGCATATTGCGTCATCAAAATGTGCTACGTACTTTTTGAGTGGAAGGTAAGACAATCTGACAAGGTAGGACAAATCTACAGATCACCGGCTGTGTGCGACAGCCTTACTAGCCAATTAAGTGAGCACACTTTCGATCTGCCCAATCAAAATTGCGCAACCGAACTACGCCCACAATAAAAAAAGAAAACAAACAGGAAAACACTGACAAGTAATAATGGCATCTGCTGCTTCATTAGCATTATAGACAAATTAATATTAAAAAAACCCAGCATTGGTAGGAATATTTTGGTTTTAAAGTCACAGACACCAAACAAAAACAGGTAATTTTTAAGAGCTGTCACAGAATTGTTGCCACAGCTCACAGATTATTGAGCTGATGCTTGACTACAAAATTAAATCGTAAATCAAACGCTATATCTGTTAAAAAATAAATAAATAAATAAATAAATAAATAAATTTAAAAAATAATAAATAAATAAAAAAAAATAAAAAAAATAAAAAAAATCGCAATTAGATATTTTCCCCAAATCGCACAGCCCTAATTACTATATTAGTGTATCCATTCACTACCTAGTCTTCATTTATTACATTCATATAACCTGAAGTAGTTAATATATCCATTATTATTATTATTATTATTATTATTATTATTATTATTATTATTATTATTATTATTATTAATATTGATACTATTACTACTACTACTACAACTATTATTAATAATAATAATGATGTTAATAATAATAATAATAATAATAATTATACAACGTAAAATTACAGACTGAAATAATTACATTTCATTGCATTGTCAATCGTGTAACTTGTTTATAGTACTGTTAATAATATTAACAGTATTTATAATAATAATAATAATAATAATAATAATAATAATAATTACATTTCTGCAATGTCAGTATTGTTTAAATAATGCTAGTATTAAAAAAACAAGAGTTAACGAGTTAATAAGAGTCCAGAGGTTTCTCCTCCTTGGTTTGTGCCTTGCCAGGCCATCAGATGAGCTACAGATTGACCATTTCTCACATTTTGCATAATGCATCACACTAGGAAAACTGCCAGCTCAGACACACACACACACACACACAGTGCACAACCTCGCACTGGGCTGTTCATAAATAATACCATCATGCACTAGGTCCACAGCTGGGTTTGCTCGCGGGACGTCTGAATTATGCAGAGACCTGCACAGTCCATGCCCCTTCAAACACACACACACACACACACACACACACACACACACACACACACACACACACACACACACACACACACACATGTACCCAACATACATGTCACCCACATTACATTCACGCACCAAAAGGCACAAACTGACTGTCGAGACCATTTTCACCTATCAACTTAGTGTGAAACACTGCTGAACTAACAAGCACTATATGCTCTTCGATCACAAACCAGGGGAAAGTGGACTTTAAAAACATCACCATATCAATTGATGATAAAAAAAAGCCTAGAGATCAGGAGCTTTTGCTGGCACTTCTCAGTCAATTCTATTCTGTATTCAGATTAGGACATGAGGAGCAGAATGCAGGTTGATGTGAGTGTGATTACTTCAGGAGGACGTTGGGATTTGCCAATGTGTTATTTATGCCAGATTTTTCCAGCGAGTGATATATGCTTTATGCACAAAGATCTCTCTCACTTTCTTTCCAACATTGTGCCTGCTTTTTAGACAGTTGAGAGACTCAAATTCAACATGAAATTAACAGTGCGTCAAATAGTACTTCTTTTTTAGATTCTACATAGTTTTATTAGTCATCATGATTCAAACAGGTTATTCCTGATAAAGAAAATGTTTTTTGTTTTTTTCCTTCACTTTGTCAATTGATGAAGTTTTTTCCTCGCCACTGTCGCCACTGGCTTGCTCTGATCGGGACTTGTGGAGATGCGCTTCAATGAATTTGCTCTTCAGTGATTGAACTTTTAGAAATTCAATTTAAAGCACACTGAACTGAACTAAACTGAACTTTACCTCTAAAATCTGGACTTTACTAGAACTATGTTAAGCGCTTTGACACAATCTACATTGTAAAAAGCGCTATTTAAGTAAACATGAATTGAATTTCTTTATGATAATTTTTAATATGTTTTACTAGCTAAACAATCTTTTTCTTTTCTCATCACTTTCTTTTATTGTACATTTTTACCTCTCTCCTGCTAAATTTAGACTCCATTTTGTTCAGTAACACTGTCGCATCCTATAGAATGTTTTAGATATTTAAAAAATATATGGACAAAACATAAAAAATAACACACACACTACAATAAAAAATGAAAAGCCTTAGAATTTTAACTGAGGATGTTCTTGCTATAAGGACAAAAAAGACAAAAAATAAAATAAATAAATACCACATACCAAACCAAGCAATTAAAAAGAGACCCACCCAAAACAATTTATAAACTAAAAAAACCAGCTCAGACAGTAGCCAATTGCCTACTAATTTCATCGGCTGACGCTGCTATGATGATCTTCAGCCCCATGTGAATCGGGCATTAGTGACTGAACTTGGGGTATTCTTGAGACGAAACAAAATAACAAACACAACAAAGCAGAATAAAACAGTGAAAAGAAACAAAACAAATAAAAAAAAACACAATCCAATCCAAAGAATAAAAATGTTCTTGATATAAGGAGACAAAACAAACTAACAAAATACAAGAAAAGCAAGATGACACAAAAACAAAAAAACTAACAAACAAAAATAAATTCCTAAATAATAATAAATACATTCTAGGCTTTAAAAAAATACAACAAACCAAAAAATACAACAAGCCAAAAGAAAAAAGGTTGCAACTAAGGGTGCTTTCACATATGTGGTTCGGTTCATTTGGTCCGGACCAAAGGCAACAAATGATACATTGTAGCATTTTTCTGCCGTTTTGGGTCCCTTTCACACCACACTGATTGCTTTGGTCAGAACCAGTTGAAACGAACCAAAATGCAGTCATGTGACAAAATCTACATCACTCACTGGCCAGATGTTATTGAACGCATTTCCTAAACTGCTTTTCAATTGGTCAGAATTCACGTGGAACTACCGCAAATAAACAAACGGGCGGACACACAATGTCGCTGCGCTGGCTGACGCAGTATCCCTGGTCATAGTATACTATGTAGTTTGTATGCATCACTTTAGACAAACTATACATTTCGAGAATGAAGGGCGGCTGGGGCTGGAAACAATGTTTTAATGCATTGCAATCGGCGAAAGCATTAGGAGAAGGCGTGAAATAATTTAGCTAAACTGCGACATGGTCATCTTTCGGAAATATCACCAATGATCCATCAGGTAATGTTTCTCCCTCCCTCCCTCCCTCCCTCCCTCCCTCTCTCCCTCTCTCTCTCTCTCTCTCTTTCTGTTTAAAACTGTTGGTAAAGCGCTGTCAACAAATATTTTTCCTCCAAACCCCATAAGATAGACATCGCACTACGGCAGCTGAATTAGTCCAAAAAGGGGCAGTACTTTTTGCGGTTGGGTCTGTTTTAGTTTGGATCACGTTCTCACCACAAACAAACTGCTCCAGGGTTCGTTTGAAAGCGTACCGAGACCACCTCTTCAAGCAGGTCTCGGTACGCTTTTTTGGTGCGCTTTTGGTGCGCACCAGAGTGCAATTGCTACGTTCTCACCTGCCCAAACGAACCGCACCAAGAGGGAAAACGAACTCTAGTGCGATTCAACCGAACTAAATAAGGCAGGTGTGAAAGCACCCTAAATTTGTGGTGGATTTTTAGGCAAAAACAAAGTAAAATAAATAAAATATATATATATACCGCACAAATAGGATTTTGAAAACAACTAAAATAAAAACTAAAATTACAATGAGCAAAAATTAAAATAAAACTTAAAACAAAGCGTCGGCACCAATAGCCCAATGGTTAGTGCGCCGACATATAGCACCAAGGTGCTCACGGCGACCCGAGTTCAATTCCCAGCAAGGTCCTTTGCCAATCCTTCCCCTATCTCTGCTCTACACACTTTCCTGTCTATAAAATCTCTACTGTCCAATCCCAATAAAGGTGAAAACCCCTAAAAAATAATTATAAAAAAAAACAAAAAACAAAGCAAAACTGTTCCCAAGAAACAGATCTGTTCATGGAATGCCATAAAATGGTTTAGTATAGGTTTGACTTAGGTTTGACTTCAAGCAGGAATGAAAATATAGGTAAACTCACAACAAAAAAAGCAGGTGAACAAACACACACACGCTCACCTCAAACTTCTGTCGGAGTTCCTCGTTGCCCTCTTCTCCCTCAGGTGGGACAGGTACATTGAAGTACTCGCCCTCTTCCTGACTGAGCAGCTTAAACCTGCATGTATGAGTTTGACAGACAGAAAATAAGACACAGTCAGATGAGTGCAGCATCACACATGTCTCAGCAACAGAAACGTTAAACCCTGCTCCCGCTACCTGCTGTAGATACTACTCCTAAATCGACACATTTCATGAAATTACCTCAGCTCATTTAAACCATTCATACGCATACAGTTTGACTCTCAGCGGGGACGACCTTGACTATGATCATGTGTGGAGAGGAATCCAGCCGCTTTGAGTCGCCCCCAAACAGCTTTCAGGCATCTGAGGGACAGCATGATACCACGTCTCACATTTAGCTCGACTAACATCTGCGCTTACAGATAGCAGAAAATCAGCTTCCTGTTTAATGCTGTGAGCGGACCTTCCGCGTGTTCAAAAATCAACAGACCCACCACTGAACGCACGCTGGGTTTGCACCTCCTTTATTGCTACTGATGTGCTAGGAGGCCGTGTGTGTGTATGTCTCTGTCTGTGTGTATCTGAGGGTACATGAGTGAATGTGTGTGGGTGCATGAGTGAGTGTGAATGCATATATGTGTGGGTGGATGAGTGAGTTCATGTGTCTGCATGTCTGTGTCTGCATGTGTGTGTGCGTGAATGAGTGAGTAAGTGAATGCGTATGTCTGCATGCATGTGTGTGTGCGTGTTTGTGTGGAGATGAGTCATGGCTGCAGTGCCCCCCCACTCTCCCTCTTTCCACATCTAGACCTCCAGAGGCTTTATAATTTGTGTGAGTGTCTTCATTACATTGAGAGAAATTAGAAAGAGCAAGAGAATGACAGAATGATGATTTTTCTAATATGGAAGGTAATGTGATATATATCAAGCAATCTGACATGTTGTAGTCGTATCTATAATACTGGATCACCAAACACTTTTAATTAAGATACCAGCTTTTTCATCCAGAATTCTGCTTTTTCTGTCTATGCTCCATAAGAGATTCATGGTTCATTGCATGTGTAATCTGTGCATCACTTACTTGAAAATATTGTATAAGTACTTGTGCATATAAGTACAAGTCTGTTTTTTATGAAAAATTGTAAATGATTTAAGAGCTAATTATAACTTGTATCGTATTTAGATTTTTTGTTCTTGTGTTTGTTTGTTTTTTCTGTGATGTTATGTAGTTTTTGGCATATATGTTTTCTGCTGCTGAACTTGACTAGGGCTTGCTGATAGTAGATATTCTGCGTTTCAATGGGACTCTCCTGGTTAAAAATAAAATTAAAATTAAAGGCTGCACAGTGGCGCAGTGGGTAGCACGATCGCCTCATAGCTAGAAGGTCGCTGGTTCGAGCCTCGGGTCAGTTGGCATTTCTGTGTGGAGTTTACATGTTCTACCCGTGTTTGTGTGGGTTTCCTCCGGGTGCTCCGGTTTCCCCCACAGTCCAAAGACATGCGGTACAGGTGAATTGGGTAGGCTAAATTGTCCGTAGTGGATGTGTGTGAATGAGTGTGTACAGTATATGCTTCCCAGAGATGGGTTGCAGCTGAAAGAGCATCCGCTGCGTAAAACATATGCTGAATAAGTTGGCAGTTCATTCCGCTGTGGCGACCCCAGATTAATAAAGGGACTAAGCCGAAAGAAAATGAATGAAAATAAAATAAAATAAAATAAAAAGTACCATGCTGTCATTGTGGAATACTGCATATTATTAGTAATTTGAAGCAAAATTACAAATTTTGCACATACTCTAAAATAAATACTGGATGACGACAAAAACGGGTTGGGGTTTCGTAAACATTTTGAAATGTAAATAGAAAATAAAGAAAAATAAATAAATAAAATCAAATAAAATAATTACCCCCACAAGTCCAAAGACATGTGGTATAGGTGAATTGGGTAAGCGAAATTGTCCGTAGTGTACTGTATGTGTGTGAATGAGAGTGTATGAGTGTTTCCCAGTGATGGGTTCCGGCTGGAAGGGCAGCCATATCCATTATCCATTGATAAGTTGGAGGTTCATTCCACTGTGGCGACCCCAGATTAATAAAGGGACTAAGCCGAAAAGATAATGAATGAATGAATGAGTGAATGAATTAAAATAATTCCCAGTATTGGGTTGCGGCTGGATGGGCATCCACTGCGTAAGCATTAGCTGGAATATGATGGAATATGATAAGATGTTTTCTTTCACTGTGGCGCCCTCTGATAAATAAGGGACTAAACTAAACTAAAATAAATCATAATTCACGTTATTAATAGAAATTTATAATATAAAGGTACTGTGTTTTCATTGTGGAATACTGCAAATTATTGGTATCTTGAAGCATTGTATTTGTTTACAATACAAAATAAATACTCTAAAATAAATATTGGACGAGGACAATAATGGGGTGGGGCTTCGTAAACATTTTGAAGTGTGTGATTGGATAGCTTTTGCACTACAGCAAAAATAAATAAATAAATAAATAAATAAATAAAATAAAATAATAATAATAAAAAATAATAATAAATTAAATTAAATTAAATAATTCCCAGTATTGGGTTGCAGCTGGAAAGGCATCCACTGTGTAAAACATATGCTGGAATAGTTGGACATACATTTATTCCGCTGTGGTGACCACTGATAAATAAGGGACTAAAACAAAACGAAACGAAACAAAACAAAACAAAACAAAACAAAACAAAACAAAACAAAACAAAACAAAACAAAACCAAACAAAACAAAACAAAACAAAACAAAACAAAAAACAAAACCTCACATGCTTCATGCTTTATGACTTTAACAGTTTAAAAGTTGCTCTTTAAGGACATCCGTCCTTCTGACATTCACTCTATTCCCATTCTCAAACTCAGTGTCCCCTGCAAGCATGAATGAGTGCTGTGGTGAGACAGTGACAGCTCTGACAAAGACACTGGTGATCGCGTGGATCTGTCCTGACTGAAGGTTCACTGGGGAGCAAAACATCTCGCCTTTAATCTGATGCTCTGCGCTTGACTGTCAGGTGGCAGAACCCAGTCATCACAGTCACTCAGAGGCTCATAACAGCAACAAAACCTCCCAAACACCTTCATAAAACATACACGCATCTCATCAAACCATCTTATAAAAGTCACATGTGCAGAGAGGAGACACCACCTATAGATACCAACAGGGATGTGTTCTATCATCACTGACTCTAAAAATATCAAAACTAAAACAGAGAAACAAAGACAAAACTTGCAAACCTTATGAATCAGTCATCTGTCACTGTGAACAGACCCTACTAGTAGATAAATGTATAATAATGAATGATAAATGAGTCTGGGTGATTGGAACAGTGTTTGGGCGCAACTGTAAGACTGAAAATTAAATCATATTAACCCACTGTATAGCAAATAAAGTCCCATTTTTTTGTTTACACCAAAACATTATTTATTCTGAGTGTGGCTCACACAAGTGAGTGGGCTTGACAAACCACCTGTAGAAAACACACACTTTCATCTCTCTGACACGTTAACCAACACTTACACCAGTTTTTGCACCAGACATATTTTTACAATCCCTCCATATTAAAAATGAATAAATGAATGAATGAATGAAGGAAGGAAGGAAGGAAGGAAGGAAGGAAGGAAGGAAGGAAGGAAGGAAGGAAGGAACGAACGAACGAACGAACGAACGAACGAATAAACGTAATGGGCATTTATGCTTCACATAGGTGAGTGGGCTTGACAAACCACCCGTGGAAACACTCTTTACTCTCTTTCTTAGCACTACCAGTTCCTTTGTATATTTAGCACTACTTGAGTGTATTGCCTCTTTTTGTTGAATTGCTGAATACCTCTTGAATCCTAAGTCGCTTAGGACAGGGGTGTCCAAACTCAGTCCTGGAGGGCCGGTGTCCTGCAGATTTTAGCTCCAACTTGTCTCAACACACCTGCAAGGATGTTTCTAGAAAGCCTGTAAGAGCTTGATTAGCTACCCCAGGTGTGTCTGATTAGTTATTGTGTAATAATGGTTTGTTCTGTAGACTATCGAAAAAAAATGAGCTTAAAGAGGCTAATAATTTTGTCCCGAAAAGGGTTTTTAAAAAATTTAAAACTGCTTTTATTTTAGCCTGAAATAAAACAAATAAGACTTTCTCCAGAAGAAAAAAATATTATTAAACATACTGTTAAAATGTCCTTGCTCTGTTAAACATCATTTGGGAAATATTTAAAAAAGAAAAAAAAATTCAAAGTGGAGCTAAAAATTCTGACTTCAACTGTATATATACTTGCAATAATGTACAATGTTATTAGTTGGGTTGGTAATTACTACAAGATATTTCAGTCAAGACATTTTTAAAAAGAGACAAATAAAGAGGCTGAAAAAAGAATCTAACAACTGACAGAGAGAACATAAATGAGTGAGCAAAGATTTCCTCTCAAAGTGGATATGACCTTTCTCTTATGATTCAGTTCTGTCACATTACCTACATGTTTAAGCTTTCACATCGGGGCTCATGCTGAGGCAAAAATACACAAACCCTGGCTGACAAGATGGGCGTTTAGAGGCATTTGAGCAGGCAAGTGACTGTGTGTGAGCAGAAAACAGCAGTGGAGAGCCCTCAGATGAAGAGCACTACTGAGGGTGGAGGATAGACAGGCTGAGGACTTCTGAAAGAGCAAGAGTCTTCAATCCAGCGGAGACGAGGGCCGACTCAAACTGTTAGACGCGTATGAAACTGCTGCACATCTGCAAACTACTGTGATGTGCAATGCAGTTTATCATTTATTATAACAGTGTACTTGGGTGTTTAGTAGACATATTCATAACAACCATTTTTAGGGTGTTTTCTTTTTGGTTTGGTACTATAATGCATGAAGAAATTAGTGATGTATTAACTGTTGCATGTGTAAAATGTTAAAAATTACACAATATATATTGGAATCAATAATGTACAGTGCTCAGCATAATTGAGTACACGCTATTTTGAAAATGAATATTTTAATCCATTTCTCAGTGAATATAGGCAATGTATTTTGGTGCATTTAAACAAAACAGATTTATTAAACAGATATATTTATTCAAATAATATTTAATATTTAAGTTAAGTTAATACAATTAAATTCATGCAAAACATTGCAAAAAAAAAATTACAAACTACAAAAATTCAACTAATATTTTCACTTTTTTTCCTTCTCTTGATTTTTCCTTTTTTTTTGTTTAAATTTGTATTTAATATTTTTCTATAACATATACATTTGGGTGTACTAGTTTTTTGGACTGTTATCATAAGTTATTTTGTTAGATAAGCTCCAAATTTGGCTTCAGCACTGACTAACCTAATGTATATGCACAAATATAATATTGTATAGCTTCTTATTAAAAATATTAATTTAAAAGAGAGATTTGTGAGGGGTGTACTTATTTATGCTGAGCACTGTATATATAAATTGCAACGATCTGAATATCATATGCAGGTTAAGGATGGCAAACATCTGATGGTCTTGTGCTGTTCACTGTTTATATTTACTTTAGTACCATTTATTAAATTATAATCATTAGAATAATGGATAATACTTGGACAATTGATTCATTGGTTAAATAATTGACAAATTACTGAATTAGAAAATAATCATTAGCTGCTGTACTACATGTAAAGAGTGTAATATTAGGCACTTATAAGCCTACTGTATAAATCTACTGTAAAACCCAAAAAGTTAGGGTAACTCAAACCATTTGAGGAAACCGATTGCAACAGACTTTAAGTTCAAAAACTAATCCTAATGAGTACTGTGAACTTAATCCATTTGAGTAAATGAAGAAATTTAAGCACAGTAAAACCCAATAAATGAAGAGAACTCAAACCAACTGAGTACTGTAAAACCCAATAAGTTAAGGCAACTCAAACCGCTTGAGGAAACCAATTGCTACAAACCAGTTGAGTTAAAAAAACGAATCTATATGAGTACTGAGAACTTACTCCATTTCAGTTAAAGTAATGAGGTATTTAATTAACTAATTACCTTCAACACTGAGTTCAAAACTCATTTCAAATGAGTAGAATTAACTTCTAGTCAATTTTGAGTTAACTATACTCATTTCATTTGATAAAGTTGGGTTTTACAGTGTATACACAAATCTCTCCATTTTGCATGAAGAATTCAATAAATATGTTATATTAATTTAAAAAAGGATTACAATGCGAGAATGTAATTCAAATTTCAAACAAAATTAATAAAATAGTGAAATCTATAAAAATAAACACAAAAAAACACATTTTTCTACAAAAATTCCATGACTTTTCCATGAATTTTCCAAGACTTTTAAGTAAATTGTCATGATCTAATGTTTCATGCAATATTTACCATATGCATGATAAAAGTAAAACAATGCATGTTCAAATTTATTACAGCATATCGTGATACACACAACAATCTAGTTTCAATTTATATTTATATCTATGTAAAATTGATTTAGATAATGCTTACACCGCACTAATAATGTCAGAGTCTGTCATTAAGGACAGTAAAGAAGCCATGTCAAAATTCCATAAGGTTTTCCATGACCGTATGAACGCTGTAATAATTGTTGAGTGAACCATTGAATAATACCATTAAAATATTAATATTTTATTACTGAACATTTTTATTTCCCATGCTGTAAACATACCAAACCATGACTTCAAAACTAATCTAATAGCATTGTTCTTTTGTGTGTATGTGTATGTGTGTGTGTGTGTGTGTGTGTGTGGGGGGGGGGGGGGGATTACAGCCTAATTAGAATAACTTGATCAGTATGTGGCAACCAAAAATGAATGCATTCACACTTAAATTCAAACCAAATACACAGATTACAAGGTCATACTTGCCATTCACATACTTTTAATTAGCTTTTAATATGCTTTTCTTATTTAGAGGTTATGATTTGTTTCTAGTCCAAACATCAAAAAATTCTTAAATAAAAAGTATTTTCTATTCAAGTAAACTTTTACTGTTTTGTTTAAGTCCAATTTAAGTGAGATTTCTCAGAAAACAAGCTAAAACAATACACCAACAGGTTAAGTAAAATAATTGCATTTCAAAAGGAAAACAATATTATTTTACTTAGTGCCCATTGGCAGACTATTTAGCTTTTTTTAAGGAAAAAGACACTTGATTTTGACTTATTATTTCTGAAAACAAAATCTATTTTCACTTGATTTACAGTAAGATTTTTTTTTCTGCATAAAAACAAGACAAAAACTCTAAGATGCATGTTCATAACATCACATCACATGAATTTGTTCATTCAATAGTACTCTCATGAGATGCACATAGTCATGGAAGATGAATTTGAATGCGTGTTAATACCAGGTGAATAAGGTAATGTGTCTCAGCTGACCACTTGTGCTCAGGTCACTCAATGCGCATGATAATACCATGTAAAAACAGGACACTAGAGAGTACACGCAATCGATCTGCCCATGGAGACTTCCTCATTTCCACTGATGCAAATGTACATTTTAGCAGGCTTCCTTACCATCCGTCCACTCCTTGCTTCTGAAGCTCTGAGATGCCAAAAGAAAGAGAGCCCATAAAGTCGTTCCGGCTGGTCAAGTCCCAGTCCCAGATCTCCACAGACAGCCTGCGGTCCTTGTCAGACTCCTTCAGATTACTGTAAGACACAGAGCGCAGGAGGGAGGAGGACAGAGACAATGAGAGATCAAGCTGCACATTTGAGTTTGCATTTCCAAGACAAACAAATGACTGTTACTTTGGCACGGCCACCGATGGTCAGAAACAGACTGAGAGGATTCTTACAATGTGAAGGTCTCGTTCCACGTGGGATTCAGGCAGCATTTGATGGTCTTGGTCTTCTGTTTGCTCTCGCTCTTGGGGTCAGGGATGAGTTTTAGTTTGACGTAGGGGTCAGATAGGCCATTGGGGTCCATGGGTACCAGGTTCTTTGCCTCTTTAACTGTAATGCAAATAGGTATACGTTACAAACACATAAGGAAATCATGACTAGTATTTCAGAGGTTTAGTTCTTTTTAGTGTGCAATCAGTAGCAATGTTTCCATCCAAAAATGTGAATTAACTTAATGCGCAAAACTGGAATATCGCATAAAAGCAGGGTTTTGCAGGTTTCATCAAGTCAAATTTAACCCTTTACCGCATGGTGTTTCCCTGCCACTGTTTCTTTAAGACCAACGTTTCAATTTTTTTGTTGGAAAGAGAAGACCATAGCTTAGCCAATGATGTGCTTTGGTCAAGTCACATGACATGCAGTGTTTTTTTTGTAGCACGATTTCTGACAGACTGGTGTTTATTGTGAGTAGTTGCTGAATGCAAATGTAAACGTTAATAAAAAACAAAGGATCAAATTATGTCAGATCCACAAAAAAATCTGAAACATCACCTATGATGACATGTTCACAACTCAAAAAAGTTTTTATTAAATTAGTTGTTTGTAAATCGATCAAATGTATGTGTTGCCAAATGACAACACTGTCCAGTAGTGGAATTGTGTGGAAACTGTGTGGAACTCAATTGTGTTTACATGTTTTAAGAGACTCTTTTTGCATTTAGAAATTGTAATTAAATAAGATTCGATAACGATTAACATGATTGCACACAATCAAACTTTAGTAACTTGTTGGCTGTTGTGTGAACAAAAATGTGAACAAAGAAGGACTTAACTAATCAGTAAATTAATGTAATAGTCTTCAAACAGGGTTTCTGCAGGTTTCACCAAGTTAAATTTAAGACTTCAAGACATTTTTAAGACCATTATGAATATAATTTTAGACTCATAAAGGGCTAAACGCTAAGGAATTTTTCAAATGGCCCAGATTGAAAGGTTTTTTATTTGCCCTATCGAAAATAATAATAATTTAATACATTTAATCATACAATAATAATTTAATAATAAAAAATTAAATATTTTTGATATTTCTTAAATATTGTGCAAAAAAACCAAGCTCTACTTGTGTCCACTTGTATGCCACTTTTTTCCAACATTAATTCTCTTTAAAATAAATTTTTTTTTTTAAATGAACAAATATTTTAAAAGTTTTCAAAACTATAGTAAGCTAAATCTATGCAAAGCAATCTGTCCAGGTTGGTGTCCTCAGCACTATGAAGCACTTTTAAACAAATGTTATGGTAAGGAAAATAATTAAACTATTATGGTAAATAGAGTTAAAAGCTGCCTTTTTAAATAAATTGTTTAAAGTTTTATTGAGATGGATGAACCTGTTTAAAAAAAAGATTTAAGGTCGGCGCCAATAACCTAGTGGTTAAGTGCGCCGACACATAGTACCATAATGCTCACGGAGACCTGAGTTCGATTCCCGGCTCAAGGTCCTTTGCCAGCCCTTTCCCTCTCATCTTCTACCAATACTTTCCTGTCTGTAACCTCCACTGTCCTATCCACATTAAAGGTGAAAAACAATAAAAAAATATATATTTTTTTAAATATTTAAGACGCAAAACACAATATTTCATTAAATTTAAGACTTTTTAAGGCCTAAAATTTAGATTTAAGACATTTTAAGACTTTTTAAGACCTCGCGGACACCATGTCAAAAGATAAATGGCTCTGGCAAATATCAAAATTTAAAAGAAAAATGTAGTTTATGGAAATGCTGTTGTTATTTATTTATTTTCTTCTCAAAAATAATGAATGTTTAATATGTTGTGATTGAAAATAAAGCTCTTTCCACCAAAAATTATTTTCTTAACTCTCCCGAAGTAAAAAGAAATGGTATTGTGCCGCCTAAAATGAATATGTCTGAAAACAAAGCACCTTTTAATTTATGCAAAACAAACTGCTCCACATGAGCATTTTTTTCGTCACCGGCTTACAATATATATATATATATATATATATATATATATATATATATATATATATATATATATATATATATATATATATATATAAACAATAATATTTAATTCAAATGTATAATTAATCCAGAGAAACTAAGAATTTTCAAATTATCTTATTTTTTTCCATCCTGTATCTACTGTAAATAGTTACTCAAGTTGTAAAGATGTCACATATTTCTGAAACAAAAAGATACTGAAAAAAAATGCTCAGGGTTGAATGTCAAGCTTTTGATAAAATCCTCACGTCAACCCTTTAACCCTTAAAAGCAATAACTGCGGACCCAGATGTGAGTGAATGGCTGTCAGTCATTTATACTTGCGTCTCATGAGCCCTCAGGGCCCGTGGGGGGCTCAGATGCACACAGACTATCCCAGTAATTGGGGTTGACCTCGGCACTTGACCAGTACAACAATTAATGCAGGAGGCTGCTGCGGCCTTGAGATTTGTGGCTAGTGTAATTTCCATAATGAGTGGTGTGTGAAGGTAGGCTTAGCTGTTCATTAAGACACGGCGTATTGCAGCACTGAGACAGAGAAAGAGAGAGATGAGCTTCTGCATCAACCAGAGCGGGGTTTATTTTGGCCAGTTAATAAACCTTACACAAAATGTTTAGAAAGACCTGCGTACTTTTTCAAAAGGCACACATTTTTAACAAACGAGTTCAAATTGCTATATCAAAAGTAAATATTTATTAGATCACCATCTCCACGCCAGATTAATAAGATCCAGCCCCGGACATTAGATCTTGTCAGAAAATGCCTGTTTCTCCAGGTATCTGGACAAGTCAGCAGAGTTTCCAGTACCCAAACCTGTTAACCAGTATTCAACTGAATTAACCGTCTCCTATAAATATAGGAGTTAACTGAGAAAACCAGAGAGGAGAAAGCAGGAGAAGTAATAATGATAAAGAAAGAGCAGAGTTTATTGAATAATCTTAGTTGTGTATGATTCAATGCTCAGACTTCGTCTACAGTAAATCCAACAAGTGTTATTATACCACAAGCAACAGCAATGGAAAATTACTGCTTCACAACATTGTCCAAAGACAATACAGACCTTGAAATGGAGACATTCTCTTATATCTTACTCTTGAAAACAAGTGTCGCTTGAATCCACAGTCATAAGATTATAATAATATGGAAAAATGAAATAATAATAATAAAGCAATATAGGAAATAATAATAATAAAACATAAACACATAATAAAGTGACAAATAATAATCAATAATAATCAAATCATTAACTAATGATCAATACAATTATATAATGATAATATAATATTAATATATAATGATAATATAATGACCATATGATTAATTAAAATACTGAAATGAAGAATAAATAAATAAAAACAAATGAAAATAAAACACAACACAAATGAATAGTTGCTTTCTTGAAACAACACGCACATAAGTTTGCTACAAAGATTCTCAGATCCTTAGTTAGATTCTTCATATTGTTTCCATTTTTGTACTTTTTAGGTACTAAATTGAACCCTCTAGGTACAAATGTGTGCTTTTTGAAAAAGTACTGCCTTGTCTTCGCAAAGCACGTGCTCTCATGAATAATTAAATACCAGGGTCTTCTCATAGGAAAAGAAAATTCAGCTATGAATAATAATGAGAAACCGACGCGTCATCATTCCACTAGCAGATATGAGTTGCGTCACCGATTTTGATCCCACCCCAAAAATTCTTTTAAACTCAGAAGATCAAATTAGCTAAAAAAAAGCTCAAAATTATCCAGTTTTCCCCACAATTTAAGCTAACAGTAGCTAACGTTGTCTTAACTGATGCTCAACTCGCACAAATCTGTAAAAAATTTCCAAAAGTACTCCAGGGTGTCTTGAACTTTTAAATAAAAGGGGAGAAATGAATGGCATTTATTTATTCCCAAGTATGTGGAAAAGGGGAACATTGAATGTTCAGTTAATTTTTTTAATTTCCATTTGCACCATACAGTCTGAAAACTGAAATAGTGTCACATTCAGGGATGGGCAGTATTTATGATACATATATTTCAAATACGAATTTCAAATACAAAATAGTATTTTGTAATTTGTATTTGACAGATTTGATGAAAATGGCTTAATATTCATTCATTCATTTTCTTTTTGGCTTGGTCCCTTTATTAATCCGGGCTCGCCACAGCGGAATGCACCGCCAACTTATCCAGCACGTTTTTACGCAGCGGATGCACTTCCAGCTGCAACCCATCTCTGGGAAACATCCACACACACACATTCATACTCATACACTACGGACAATTTAGCCTACCCAATTCACCTATAGTCTTTGGACTGTGGGGGAAACCGGAGCACCCGGAGGAAACCCACACGAACACAGGGAGAAAATGCAAACTCCACACAGAAACGCCAACTGACCCAGCCGAGGCTCGAACCAGCGACCATCTTGCTGTGAGGCGACAGCACTACCTACTGTGCCACTGCGTCGCCCATGGCTTAATATTTTGTATCAAAATACTTTAGTGTCTTTTGTAGCTTCAAAATACTGGTAAAATCCTTTGCAAGAAGTCTACAGTACATGATGAAATCTTAAAAATGAGGCCTCTGATTGGTTCTTTCTCAGTTATTTGCTTAAGCTGGAGATCAGAACACAAAACTGTTTTATTTTTAAGAAGGTAGTCAATGATCGGAGTATGGATGGAAATTATGCTTAAAGAGATAATAGACAAATGGTGAAGATATTTAGGAGCAAGTCAACAACCATTGAATATAGTATACTGAGCAATGCTCAGTTAAGACCATAAATATATATTGGCTGTAGTACAATTCATCTTCTTTGCTTAAGAAATGAGATGGAATAAAATATCAGTCCTGAATATCAGAATGAGGAGCTTCAGAACATCATCAATCTCAGTCTCAGTGCCTCAGATGCAGAAATATAAAACACCTAAATATGGTGTACTGGTGTTTTTTAAGAGGGTAAACTGAGACTTTTCCTGTTAGAGAAGAACTGAAAGAATCTTGGGAAAATGAGTATACTGTACAAATAATGGATGGATTGATATTTGTAACTCAAAGAGAAACACAAGTTACCTTTGGGTTACAAGTCCAACTATCTAACCATTAGGCCACAACTTCCCCCTATACTGTAGGTGAACAAAGTGGCAGAAAAAAGTTGTTGCTATACCAAACATTGTTTACTTCCCTTAAGTCAGTTTAATGGTGAAGGGATTGATCCAATAGGCCTGTTGATGGAAGGTTTGTGAAGAAACTTCATGCTCCATTTTGGAGTATTTTTAAAATACAAAAATACAGTATTTTATTTTGATACATTTATGGCTGCTGTATTCTGTAGTTTATTTTGACACATTTAAAATTGATGTATTTGGTATTTTATTGCCCATGCCTGGTTACATTCATAATGCTATCAATCTGATAACA
This sequence comes from Danio kyathit, assembly GCA_903798195.1. Classification (NCBI taxonomy): domain Eukaryota; kingdom Metazoa; phylum Chordata; class Actinopteri; order Cypriniformes; family Danionidae; genus Danio; species Danio kyathit. The sequence continues at coordinate 45,776,082 of LR812521.1, read as the reverse complement.
AAAATTATCATTAAGATACTGTAGTAGCATTGATATTCCAACAGTTAAGGCTGAAAGAAAATAATTAAAGGGAAAGTTCACCCAGTTTGAGTTTCTATCTTCGGTGTAAACAAAATTTTGAAGTCTGTTGGAAACTAGTAGACATTGATGTCCATAGTATTTTTTTTCTACTATGGATGCCCCATTTTTCCCAGGATTCTCCAGCATTTTACAATTATATCCCGCTATCATCCCGTAAAGGTATTTTCCCGTATTTCTCCCATATTTTTAATACGTCTATGAAGGTTGGCAATACATATTAAACCTCCCTATATCCAACCCATACCACCAAACCATTAGCGGGCACCCCTTGCTCTTAAATGTGAATCTGTTCTCATTCATTTATTCATTCATTTTCTTTTCGGCTTAGTCCCTTTATTAATCTGGGGTCGCCACAGTGGAATAAACCGCCAACTTATCCAGCAAATGTTTTACACAGCGGATGCTCTTCCAGCTGCAACTCATCTCTGGGAAACATCCATAAACACTCCTTCACACACACACACACACTACGGACAATTTAGCCTACCCAATTCACCTATACAGCATGATTTTTGGACTTGTGGGGGAAACCTGAGCACCTAGAGGAAACCCACGCGAACACGGGGAGAACATGCAAACTCCACACAGAAACGCCAACTGACCCAGCCAAGGCTCGAACCAGCGACCTTCTTGCTGTGAGGCGATTGTGCTACCTACTGCACCACCATGTTGCCATGAATCTGTTCTGTGCTTTAATTTTACTTAGGCATGAAAACACTTTGAAATATACAGCTGCGGGATTCCCTTAATTTCCATTACAGGCGATGTCGCCCCTCCTATGCAATCCTTAAAACAGTCAGTTAATGTAGCGGTGTGTGACTGTCAGACGTGCTCCATAGTGATAAACAGACGGTGCTTCCCAAAAGGATTCTGTACACACATAAAAGTGGACACTCTGGGTTTTGGGTGCATGTTTGAATAGACAAACACATATACAGTATAATAATACATAATAATAATAATAATAATAATAAATAATAATAATAATAATAATAATAATAATAATAATAATAATTAGTGGTGTAACGGATCACAAATCTGCAGTTCGGATCCCACTACGGATTTTTAGTCACGGATCGGACCATTTTTCGGATCGGCAAAAAAGTGAGGAGGCAAATGTCATTTGCTTTACATTTATATAAAAATATTACTGCAAAAAAAACATTGCTTTTAACAAACAGAACTTAGAATCTGTAATGTTAATAAAAATAAAAATCAAGAAAGAACCAGCTGAAAAAAGAAAAGTATTCAATATGAAATATGATCTTTGCTACTGTTGCTGATAATGATAAATATAGAAACGTAACATCTTGTACAACAGATCATATTTATCTTCAATCAATGATTCAACAATTCACACATAAAACTTCCTGTTTTATTATACTGTAGGTTTATTATTTTTTAAAACATTCAGTGACATAATTTTGATGGTTGTTTGTCACCATCTGTTGGTTACACAATGTAATTGCTTTCACCAGCATCAAAAATTCACCACCGTCATGTTTTATTAAACGGTGATCTTTACCATAAACATCAGTGTTTTTTATCTGAACTATAAAATGGTCTCCCAGCACTTATGTGTTATTTAATTGTGCGGTGGATGGCAGAGGGGTGTCGCGGACGAAAGTGAAGAGGGTTGGGGAGTCGCGAAAGAAACTGAAAGTGAACACCGGACGGGTGAGGAGGGGGATCGGTAAAATGAGGTGCCGATCAGATTTCAGAGGTGCCGGATCCGGAGTGTTCCGGCACAAACTAAGCCCTGGGTAGGTCCCACCACAACTTTTACCATCATCATCATATCTTACAGGGAAGCCAAAATGCTTTTTTGCACGTGATTTAAATGACGCGTGAGGCGATCTCTCTGCAATGGTTTTAAATGTTGGATTAACCGACAAATTCAAAATAAATTATTGTGATCCGTTTCACCCCTAATAATAATAATAATAATAACCACATCTGAACATGTCAACCTTAGTGGGTTTTCTTTTAAACACAACAAATTTTGTCTTAAATGAGCATAAACAGTTAGCAAAGCAATCGAATGCTTTCATAATAGATCTGTGCAGTGACCCCTCTGTTATTTAATGTCATCAAAGGAAAAATCTAAATGAGAGATTCATTCGCTGCTCTTTAATCAGAATGTTTAAATTATACACTGAAGAAAAGGTTCATGAGATTTGATAACTTGATTCAATTTCTTTATAATAGCTATTCATTTTAACAGGCTAAACTGTTTCATTTATTTGCAGCTTTGTAAATAATAATAATAATAATAATAATAATAATAATAATAATAATAATAATAATAATAATAATAATAATAAATTGGGGGGTTATCCCTTATTTTTACATCCCAATGTTCACAGGTATGTATGGATGTCATGTGCTACATTCTTCAAAATATCTTCTTTTGTGTTCAACAGAGTAGAGAAAACGTACTCTCAAGTCTTTAGAACCACTTGAGGCTGAGTAAATGGTGAGGAAATTGTCATTTTTTTGGGTGAACTAACCCTTTAATGCTTCTGGGAATAATTAAGCAGCGCTGCCACCTCTTGGTTAAAAACAACACTGCAGCTCAACACCAAATGATAGATTTATAAAACGATAAAGGAGCATTCAGAGCTCACAACAGACCTTGAAGCCGATTTAAGGCAAGATTTCTTCACAAAGTAAGATTCATTCACAGAAATAAACCGCACAACAAGCGCTAACAACATACTAAACAGGGTCACCCAGGGTTCCTCACTAACATTTATCAACCTGCAAGTGCTCTGCTGGTCAAATAGAGTGCAAGTGTGGGAAAGATGAGGTGGAAAGGACCTTTTAAAGGCAGAGCGGTCGCTCCATTTCCATGCAGGTATTGGTCAATTCATTAGCTTTAAGTGACAGGCCTTTGAAATGCGCGACAGGAAGTGGCCTCATTCATCTTACTGTACGCTCAGCAGATCTGCAGTGCCGTTGCGTGACATTAAATTATAAAGGACAGCGTGATGGATTAAAAATGTCTTTTGCGCTCAGGGCTGTCTGTGCCTCGCTTCTTTACATGGTGCAGCTCAGCTCATTAGCCGCTAGCGGGCTAAAGGCTGTTAGTTAATTCTACAGGCTCGCGGGGTGAAATGGCCCAGGATTGAGCTTGAAGAGAGGGACGCTTGGCTGAATATGGAGCAGTGTGCTGAGGCTAATGTCACACACATATATATATATATACACCCACAGCTGCACGGATCCAGGCCTACTTCCATACAGTAAAAAAAAGCATTAAAGGATAGTTTAAGCAAAAATACATATCTGTTATCACTTGCTCATTCTCATGTTGTTACATTTTAACATCTGCTTTATAATAAACCTTATGCAGATTTTACATTCATAATAGTAAATTTTCAAATTGCAAGCCAGTATTTATAGCATTTATACAAGAGATTAACAATTACAATTCCAGATTCACTTAACATATATAATTTGCACGACCTTTAAAATGTATAATCTAGTAAATTTCTAAATTGCTGTTTTCATATTATTTTGCCCTCTTCTAAATTTCTTTTCTATTATATATCTATTAGATGATCTATTGATATCTCTTTCATTTTTGTTTGATTTCTGGTGTTTTTTTTTTTCTATTGTTTCTCTTGTTTTTCATTCTTTATTGGCACCATTGTAAATAGTCTAATGATTATTATTGTAAATGATGTGTACCAAATGTATCTTTGTTATACAATAAATGTAAAAAAATAAATAAATAAAAAAGACACACACATTTTTGTTTGTTTTTGGTATGTTGTTCTATATCCCATTGACTCCAATTAAGTGTACAATACGGATCAAAACGTTTAAATAATAATAATAATAATAATAATAATAAGCTGGATTAGAATGACCTGAGGGTGAATAATGACGAGAACTCAAAATTGTTTTTAAATTGAGGTCCTGGGACACTGCACAGAAATGTTTGAAAACAAAGAATAAAAAAGGAAATATAAAACAATAAATTACCAAATTAGTTAATATAATAATATGAAAAAACATTATTAAGATGAATAAATGTTTATACATTATATACATGTATGTTAATATAACAAAGATTTTGATTTGATTTATTTATTTCGAACAGAAAGATCATACACAAAACAATTCTTTAAACAAAATACATTTCAACATGGCCGAAATGGAGCGGGATGAAGCACAAACTTATTATTTTACCCACCCCATTACCACACACATTATTTGTTTATTACTTCAACTTCTTTTTCTTATCTCTTCTTTTTACATGAGACATATGAGCTTTACATGAGACATATTTTATCCTTTTGGCATCTTTGACATATTATATTTTATATCATAAACCCAAAAAATACATAGCATTGCAAACAGCCTTTAATTGAAATTTCATCATACCTTTCTCATTTTGTTCTTTTTCAATCGCCTCTATTTATCAGCATATTTCTTTAATTATATATAGTTATTTTTTTCCCCAATTTCTGTTTAATGAATTGGAGATTTCTTCAACACATTTCTAAACATAATAGTTTGAATAACTCATTTCTAATTACTGATTTCTTTTATCTTTGCCATGATGACAGAAATAATATTCTACTAGATATTTTTCAAAGTGACATTTAAAGACTTAACTAGGTTAATTAGGTTAACTAGGCAGGTTAGGGTAATTAGGCAAGTTATTGTATAACGATGGTTTGTTCTGTAGACTATCGGAAAAATATATATAATATAATAATAATTTTGACCTTAAAATGGCTTTTAAAAAATAAAAACTGCTTTTATTCTAGCCGAAGTAAAAAAATAAGACTTTCTCCAGAAGAAAAAATATTATCAGACATACTGTGAAAATTTCCTTGCTCTGTTAAACATCATTTGGGAAATATTTTAAAAAGATATATATATATTTATTTTTTATTTTATTTTTTTTGTAAATTTTCCATAGCTTTACAATCACCTCTATTAATCACTCTATTCCTTTAATAATATATATTTATACAACCTTTTAAATTGGTTAACATCCTGACATTGTTTGAGAATCTGATGGAATCTATCGTCTTTTCATTTTTTGTTATTTTTGTTTTTGAGGCATAACCTCAACACCTTCCCAGAGATTGGTTGCGGCTGGAAGGGCATCCGCTGCGTAAAAACGTGCTGGATAAGTTGGCGGTTCATTCCGCTGTGGCGACCCCGGATTAATAAAGGGACTAAGCCGAAAAGAAAATGAATGAATGAACCTCAACACCAGCACGCGCCAGCATAATAAATACACAAAAATAGAAGTTATTTAATTAAATAATACGAATAAAATAGTAAAACATTTTCTTTAGACAAATAAATGTACATTTATGTAAAACTAACAAAGTAGTGAATAACTTCATAGAAATAATATATTAATTATTATATAATTATAATAATTAATGCAAAAATGTGATAAAATATGATTTAAAAATATTTAAATAATATTGGATTTAAATATGTTATGATTAGAAATAAATTATAAACAATTACATTTATGAAAAACAAATCAATACAAAAGTAATATCTTTAATAGAGCCTAAATATTTTCATAACATATTGGGATCCCTTGCTCAAGCATTGTAATATTTAAGGGGCCGTGCCATCTAAAAGACTGAATATCTCAGTCTTTAACTGCTATTGGATCAATTTTCTCTTCATTTGTCTTCCAGAAAACTCATTTAATTGAGCTAATCTTCTGCTCTGAAAAGACAACTAAGTGGAACTAAGTGGAAATTAGAACCAAGTGCAAATTCCCCATGGATATAATAGTTTAATATCACAGATATAATAAAAATTAAGTGCAAATTTATCATGGATATAATTTAATAAACAGTTTGAAAAGTGACTTTCTTGAAAAAATTATTGTATTAAGTGTGAAGAGTTTACAAAAGATCATGTTACAGGGACAGTTTACCCCAAAACAACAATTCTGCACTCTTAAAAATAAATTTCACTGCAAAAAAGAGTTTTTTTTAGATCATGTTCTTCACGTTAAGAAAAAATGCATACTTTAGGAATCAATCAGTGAAAGGGTCTATAGAGAACCAAAATGTTTCTTCTATGGTACAGGTGTCAAACTCAGTTCCTGGAGGGCCAAAGCTCTGCACAGTTTAGCTTTATCCTAATTAAACATAACCGTTTAAACTAAATGAGTCCTTGAAGCTTGTTTGAAATCTACAGGCAAGTGTGTTGAACTAAACTTTGCAGGCCTGCAGCTCTCCAACTGAGTTTGACACTCCTGTTCTATGGCAGTAAAAAGCCTATTTTGAATTTTCATTCTACATTTTTAAGAGTTAGTCATAATTTATCCTTCACTTGTATGTTTTTCTAATTTTGAAAATATAAACACTATAATAATTTACATTTGCACAATTTTTTTTCAAAAATCTACAATAAATGCATTATAGAATGACATATTTCAAGACTTTTAAAAGACATACAATAGCAATGTGTACTGAACACACCAAAATCTAAAGTAGTGTTTATGCAAATCATGCAGTTCTCAAATCATTCGTGAAGCTGGTGGTCAGACATTTGAAAAATCAAGTGCCGCTGGTTTTCATGCATCTCATTCAGTGACTCTTTTTGATTTGAGACCTGCATAATATAAATTGCATGTGTGCTTTATAAAGTGAATAACGAACCATGAATTGTTGCGTTCCGAAAACAGATGGGAAGCTCTTAAAAATGCATTCAATGGAAAATCAGCATATAGTTTGAGAAGCAAATTGCCGAACAACACACGGAGCGCAGAGAAGTCTGGAGGTTCTTATCTCAAGTATTTCTTGCTAAGGCAATAATGCCCTCTGCTGGACAATAAAAACATTACATTTTTTTTCTTTTTCCCTCCTCACTGGCTATAATTGTAGAGCATATCCTCATGTGCTTGTGTTTGTTTAGAGGTGATTCTATTCATGCCAAAAAGAGACAGAAAAACTAAGGGTGCATCTCAATCAGCTTCCTTGTTCCATAGTCAGGACACTGTTCATGGAGTCAGCCATTTTAAGGAAACACTCCACACTTTATTTTTTCAAATAGGCTCATTGTACAACTTTAGCTTAGCTTAGTATTATTGAATCAAATTAGAATCTCACTCAAAAAATGATTTTATCAAAGTTTTGATAAAATTCCTATTTAAAACTTGATTCTTCTGTATAGCTCATTGTGTATCAAGACTGACAGAAAATAAAACATTTTCATTTTCTCTGTCAGGGGTTATCAAACTTTTTAGCCTGCGACCGCCAAAATAACAATGCCAGTGACTTGCGACCCCCAATATTCTTTGAGGTGGTTATAGATATATAAACCTTGCACACAATGGCGCACACACAACAATAGGCCCAAATCTATTCTTGGTTAAAATTTTGGAGAATGCCATTTGGAGACTATCCTCCATGTTCAGTCGTGGCCTGTATTTATTTTTAATTTAATTTAATTAAAGTGCCATAAAGGTGTCAAGGTTTAACCTTGTGCCATGAAATCAATGTGCTGCATCTGATGCTTTTGCTGTGTCTTTTTAATATAACATAATCACCCCAGGGGTTGCAAAAAATAAAAAAATCGAAAGGCTGATTGCTTTTTAATTTGCATAATCTTTTAAAATGTTTATCATTAACATGTTAACAATGTTACTATTAACTACTATTTTGTTCTTCAGCAGATTATGGATAAAATATGGTCATTCTAATAATTTAATAAAATGGATTTGATTTTTGGAAATAATAGTAATATTATGCAGCGCTGTTACCTTGTTCATTTTCTGTCGTCTTACTACATGATGTAACAACAGAAGAGTTATATCATTTCTGAGCAAGATGCTAATTTGATTTACTGATCTATGCTAAGCTAAGTTAAAAGTGCTCCCGCTAGACCTGGAGATCAGCTGAATGGGTTGAAAACTGGTAAAACTCTTTACCTCTAGGTGACTTGTAAAATGAGCCCATTTCCAGAAAAAGTGGAATGTTCCTTTTTAGTGGAATGTTCTCGATCACAAAATTCTTCGAGTGTACTTAGACATTTTCCCTGAAAAGTCCTAAAATGCATGTAAAAATCGGAGAGCTTAAGTGCTCACTAGGTTAACAGAAGGTCTGAAGAGAAAAACATGAAACATGTTATCAAACTCAAACATAACGACAAATGTTTTTAAAAAAATTATTTATATACATTTACTTATTTATATTTATTTGTAATTGAACAATTAGACATGTGCAGAAAAATCTACAAACTACATTTGTAATTTATTCATGGTTGAAATGTTGCTGGTGCATGAAACAGTCAAATTATTAATCTATAATCTACTTATAAAAACTTTATAAAATTTCAAAATTATCAGTTCTTAAATTGTTTATAAATTCCATTATGATGTAAAAGGAGCACGTTCTCATGTAATACTGTCTTAATGTGTAGTGAACTAAAGTCTTTACTGTCCTTACCAGTGCCCGAATTTGTGTGCACAACCTACTGATTTATGACCTCAGAAGCGAGAGCTGATTGAGACGCACCCTAAGTGTGCTTTCTTGTGTTGCCATGGACATCTGTAATGCAATAGTTGTTTGAGTACGCCTATAGAATTTCGCAATGAGCTTGACTGTATCGAAATCAATCATTCTGCAGTTTGGACATCAGAGATCATTTGTTATTCTTTGTTCCCTTCTTTTCTCAGTGCTGTTGTCCTTTTTGCTTTTACTTTTGTACTATACTAAACTGTTACAATATAATTAGCCACATTCTGATGCAATTTTAAGGCAAAAACAAATTTGAAATAACACTGAAAACAAGAGGCGTCACATTACACAGTTATTGATAACCTTAACGTAAAAAAAAAAAAATAACAACTGATGTTGATGTTAATACTACACATTTTTTTAAGATATAATCCAGCGCCAGTTAATCTATGTATTCTAGTTGATATATTAATAAAAGTAAAATGTCACTGGAGATTATTGTTGCATGTTTGTGCATAAAGAATACATTGGTACAAGGTGAAAAGCGATTAGTTATTTCACTCTAAAAAAGAAAGTAAACCTGTTGTAACTCAGACATTTCAAGTTGATATAATTTAAATGATTTTGCATATGTTCATTTACATAATAATATTAAGACAGGTTTACTCGCTTTAAGTAAAGTCAACTTATCACTTTAAAAAGAACAGATTTACTCACTTCTTAAAGTCAACTAATTATTATAAAGCAACTGGTTTACTCACTTTTTCAAGTAGTCAACTAAAAGCTTTTTATACTTAATGTGTAAATTTGTAATGTAAAGTGCAAATGTGTAATTCTTACAAGTTCTCTCCCTAGTGAGCTTTTTTTTTTAACCTTTATTTCCAACCCACCTGACAAAGACCCAAACTGCACCTGAATTAGTAAAAATCTTTCTTTTAAACTGTGAATGCATACAAAAACCAAGAAAAGGGATACAGTATCATTTCATGCTGTCAATCCAGTTCGGTGCAGACACCTTACACTTACTAAAACAGCCTAATAAAAAATGTAATTATACTCGACATTGTATCTAGACTTTGTTTCTTATGATTCTATTTGCAAGTGTGCAAAACTGATGCCACTGGTGTTGTGAGCTTTATTGATGTAGTGGATTGTGGACTGAGGCCTGGATCTGTGCAGCTGCATGTGTGTATATGCAACATTAGCCCCAACACACATCACTGAACGTGAATGCTCTACATTCAGCCATGTGTCCCTCTTTTCAGTCCATAATTAGATAACCTGATTACACTGCACATCGTGTTTACACTTTGCTGGTTATCTGTGTATTTGTACGTCTGGGGAACTTGAGATTTGAGATTTTGCATATTATTTACAGCATATCCTATAATATTTTTTTCTTCTGTATAAAGTTTTATTTGTTTTATTTCGCCTAGAATAAAAGCAGTTTTTAATAATAAAAAAACATTTTAATGACAACATTATTAGTCCCCTTTAGCAGTATTAATTTTCAATTCTCTACAGAACAAACCATCCTAAGACAATTATTTCCCAATAATTACTCTAACTTGCCTAATTAACCTAGTAGTGTGACCATGGAAAAGATTAAAGAAATCGGTTAGAAATTAGTTAACTAGAAGAAATTAGTTATAAAAAATTATGTTTAGAAATGTGTTGAAAAAAATCTCCTCTCCATTAAACAGAAATTTAGGAAAAAAATAAACAGGGGGGCTAATAATTTTTTTTTTAATAACTTTATTTTAAGCTTTTTATATATATATATATATATATATATATACACACACACAGAACAAGAACAAACATTGGCTCGTACTTTAGACATACAAAAGACAATATAAAAAAAAAAAAAAAAGACAAAAAACACATCATAGTCACAAAACATACAATCAAAATTAGAGAGGGTGTATAGCTTAAACCTCAGAGGGGTCACTGAATTGCTCGAGATGTAAATTTGTCAAATAAATCAAGAAATTGATCCCAAGTAGCCAAAAAATTTCTCATGGAACTGGTCTGCAAAAATCGAAGTCTTTCCATCTGAATAACAGACATCATATCAGAAATCCAGTTCTGGAATGAGGGGGGTAAAGGTGATTTCCAATTATTAAGCAATAGTCTTTTAGCCACCACCATGCCTTGCATTAAAGATTCTTGCACTGTTTGAGGGAGAGAAGATGTGTTTTGTGAAAATCCAAAGATGGCAAGTTCAGCATCTGGTAGAAAAAGTGTACTGTAAGCCTTGGAGTACCAGTCAAATATGTTGGTCCAGAAACTGTTCAGTAAGGGACAGAGCCAAAAGGCATGAGCAACCGTGTCCTCTGCTGTCTTACATCTATCGCACATTGGTGAGACAGAAGGAAAGATTTTATGGAGCTTGGCTTTAGTGTAGTGTAGACGATGTATGACCTTAAACTGAATTAGTTGGTGTCTGCTGTTGACTGAGCATGACTGTATTGAAGTCAAACAATTGTCCCATGTGTCTGCGGAGAGTTCGATTCCCAAATCTTTTTCCCAGGCAACTTTAAATCTCATAGAGGATACTGTAACAAAACTTTCAAATAAACACACAAATTTAGAAATAAGATGTCTGGAATCAGGGGGGGTTGTAAAGATGTCATAAAACACATGTTTTTCTGGACTGAGTTCGAAGTTAGAAATTTTGGACTTCACAAAATGCCGGATTTGCAAATAACGGAAAAAATGTGTGTGAGGGAGGCCAAATTTTTCCCTTAATTGACTGAAGGAAGCAAAACGCCCCTCTACATAGAGATCCTTGATAAAACACAAACCGTTTTTCCTCCAAACATAATAAGTTTTATCAGTCTATGCCGGTAAGAATGAATGATTCTGACAGATTGGCGCATATACAGAGGTCTCTGGTAAGGTTAGAGCTTTACTTATTTGGTTGAAAATTCTTACTGAGTTTTTCAACAAAAAGCTCAGTTTTTTTAAAGCTTTAGGCTTGTCCAGCTTAGAGAACAACATCGCCGCTAGGGAGGTCCCTAAAGCCAAATTGGCCTCCACTTGCACCCATAGAGGGGTCTCTGTCGCAGAGTTACCTGGTGCCTCCTCCAGCCAGAACATTAAAGCTCTAGCGTTGGCAGCCCAGTAATAATGCTTAAATATTGGCATACCCAGGCCTCCTGCAGACCTAGGCTTTTGAAGATGGATTTTTGAGACTCTGTGTGTTTTATAGTTCCAAATATAAGACATTATTATAGAATCCAACTCTTTGAAAAAAGCTGCGGTAAGGAAAATAGGGAGATTTTGACAAAGATATAAAAATCTGGGAAGAGAAACCATTTTAATTGAATTTATGCGACCAATCATCGACAGGGGTAAAATCTTCCAGTTATTAATATTATTTTTAAGTTTTGAAATAAATTCTACGAAGTTTAATTTGAATATTAATTTTGAATCTTTAGGGATTGTCAGCCCAAGATAACTGAAATTATCATTAACTATTTTAAATGGAATATTTTCTAGGAAGTCAGGGTCATAAATGTCAGAAAGGGGCATGAAAATACTTTTGGACAGATTGATTGTATATCCTGATATTCTTCCAAAAGAAGTGATTAGATTAAGAAGAGTTGGGACTGAGTGCTCAGAGTTTGACAGATACAGTATAATGTCATCTGCGTAAAGGCTAATGAGAACTTCTCTGTTTCCCACTTGAAGGCCTGTAATATCTGTATGACGTCTTATGCTTAGGGCAAGGGGCTCAATCGCAATAGCGAAAAGGGCAGGAGAGAGAGGGCAACCCTGTTGTACTGATCGGCATAAAGGAAATTTAGGTGATCTGTCTGTATTAGTTAAAACTGAACACATTGGCTTGGCGTATATTAATCTAACCCATGACATAAACGTTTGACCGAATCCAAACCTTTGTAGTGACTCATATAAATAACGCCATTCAACTTGATCAAAAGCTTTTTGTGCGTCCAAAGATAAAATTGCTGCCCCTTTTGTTTTTGCATGGTTGACATACATTGTATTAAGGCGGCGGCGTACATTAAAGAAAGAGAATCTTCCAGGGATGAATCCAGTCTGGTCAGGATGGATGATAGATGATAAGTGTTTATTAAGTCGCATGGCTAACACTTTAGTGATCACTTTTCTATCAAAATTTTGTAGCGCAATTGGCCTATAACTAGCTGGATCAGTTTCATCTTTGTTTTTCTTTAAAATAAGAGAAATGTTAGCTTCGTATAGTGTACTGGGCAAAACCTTATCTTTTTCAGAACTATGTATCATCCTAAGGAGCAGAGGGGAGAGAACATTACTAAATTTCTTGTAAAATTCAGGGCCGAATCCATCCGGCCCTGCTGCTTTTCCAGATGGAAATGACTTTATGGCAGCATCTATCTCCTCCTTGGTAAAATCAGTCTAAGTCTGCTCTTGCAACGTCACTGAGTTTAGGCATATCAATAGGTTCAAAAAAGTTTGATAAATCATTATCAGTGGATGTGTTATTGGAGGTATAAAGCTCCCTATAGAATTCTTCAAAGCGGGCATTAATATTACTAGGATTAACTAAAAGGTTGCCGTCTTTGGACTTAATACTATGGATGGACCTAGAAGCCTGAATTCCTTTAAGCTGACGTGCTAAAAGCTTATCAGGCTTGTCCCCTGTTTCAAAATATCTTTGCTTCATTCTTAAATAAAGATTGTTTATTTGGTGACCCAGAATACAACTATATTCATATTTGAGTTTCATTATTTTATTATAATCTTCAGGCGACTTCGACTTTTGATATGCCAAATCGTGTGTAGGAAGAATACTTTGTATTTCCTTAAGTCGTTTCTCTCTCTCCCTTTTAGAAACAGATTCATAAGAAATAACATACCCGCGTATGACCGCTTTTAAGGTTTCCCACAGTGTGGAGTCGGAGACCTCCCCATTATCATTGGTTTCTGTAAAGTCTCTTAGTTTAGTATCAATGTATTCTATAAATTTATCTTGCTTTAACAAATATGGATTGAGACGCCAGGAGTAACATTGTTTAGGAAGAGAGAGATCAATACACATAGTGAGGGGACTGTGATCTGAAATCAATATATTGTGGTATTTAGTATCATTAACTTAGGGGGGCTAATAATTAAGGGGGAGCTAATAATTATATATATACAGTTAGTCAGAATTATTAGCCCCCCTGTTTATTTTTTATAATTCTGACTTCAACTGTATGCATGTATATATAGATAGATAGATAGATAGATAGATAGATAGATAGATAGATAGATAGATAGATAGATAGATAGATAGATAGATAGATAGATAGATAGATAGATAGATAGATAGATAGACAGACAGACAGACAGACAGACAGACAGACAGACAGACAGACAGACAGACAGACAGACAGACATCTCTTTTAATTATTAATAAACAATCTAATCCTGCAAGGCGACTATTGCAGATAAACCCATTGTAATATCAATGCTCAAACAATATATTGTTCAGCCCTAGTAATGGCTACAAATATTTTCTGATACAAAAAAAGGTTCTGTCATGAAACTCAATGTGCTTCTAGAATGTACATATTCATTACCTTACTAAGTCTCTTTAGTTATCATCAAAGAAACCATGCAATCAGAGTTTGCTGACTGGTCTAAGAAACATTTAAAAAAAGGCCAATTGTTAATCATTTGCACCACAATCAAAGCTTGACATTAACACTTGCCAACCTACCAATCTTTTCAATAGCCTCTTTGGCGGGCTGAATTATATATAACAGGGCTCGACAGGACAAGTGGATTTTTTGAAGGGGCAAGTGAAAGAACGTTATACTTTTCAGACCAACCAATTGATGTAAAACAATAAACTACACTCTCAGAAATAAAGGCAAGCGATCTGTCACTGGGGTGGTACCTTTTCAAAAGGTACAAATTTTTACCTAAAAGGTCCATATAAATACCTCAAGGGTACATATTAGTACCTAAAAAGTACAAAAGTGTTCCTCCTAAAATTTGTAGGTACAAATATGTACCCTTGAGGTATTAATATACCAAATCTTTTCTTAATAAAACAAATTTGTACCTTTTGAAAAGGTACCACCCCAGTGACAGTCCGCATACCTTTATTTCTGAGAGTGTAGAGACATTTCTGCAAGATTGATTCAGAATTTCATCTGAGTGCGTGTTCTGTGTGTGTGTGTGTGTGTGTGTGTGTGTGTGTGTGTGTGTGTGTGTGTGTGTGTGTGTGTGTGTGTGTGTGTGTGTGTGTGTGTGTGTGTGTGTGTGTGTGTGTGTGTGTGTGTGTGTGTGTGTGTGAGAGAGAGAAATAAAACTTATGGATAAATAAAACAGATGAGCACAACTGCATGGGCAACCTAGAACAAACATAATGAGCTCATAATAATTTAAACAAGCTCATTTGACACAGTAAGACCAGTAAATAGGCATAAAATTACTGGAATAACGTCACTGGTTAATTTAAGAATGCACTTCTCACACACAGGTCAATCACAATTCCCGCAATTTACTAGTAATGTTACAACTTCTCATTTCAGCAAATTGCTGTAAATAATTTTCAATTATTTTTTTAAAATGGTCCTTTTCACTATGATCTTGTCACAGCAATTTACTTGTCATTTTCCAGACTTTATGTCTTAAAAGGGATATTGGCTTCAAATTACAAGTAAGTATTTTTTATGAAAATAGTTCCAACAAAGACCACAGCAAAACAGTTGCAAAATGAGATAAACATTTAGGTTTCTCAGGTTTCTTAGGTTTTAAAATTGTATCATTTCATATGAAAGGTGAAAAGGTAAGGTTAGGGGATTTCAGGCTACACTCAAAAAAATTTTGCTGCTTGTTAAAACTACTTATTTAAAATGAGTTGAAACACAATTATTGTCATTTTTGGGGGACAACGTAATTGTTTTATGTTCAATCCACTTTTTCCACAATTTGTCAAGCGCAATTCTCAACATGCATTCGCTGCATTTAAAAGTAGACACTTCAAGCTTTCAAGTCTCATGTCTGTGTTTTTTTTTTTTTTTTTTGTGGAGTTTCAGTTCATTTTAGTGACTCGTTTCTAAAAAACAGTTCACGGAGATCCAAAACAAAGAATGCGTACACTGTTTATTTTCCTTATTTTGCAAAAGCACACACTTTTGTTGTTATTGTGAGTGTACACAAAAACGTAGACACCAGACAGATTCGACTGATGCTTTTATCTGTACGATCAAAACTCAAAGTGTAATTTAGGTTCTTTCCAGCGTTATCAGGAGAAGACGCCTCAAACCACATATGCGCGTTTGCCGACCCTAGAGGCTTAACTTAATTGATTTGTGTTGGGACAACTTAGAATAAATTGTGTGGAACCCTGGATTGTTTTACATTGTAGTTTGAAAGCCAAAGATCAATAATCATTGCTCAAAACCACGCCTCCTCCAAAATACATGAACGTGCACAGACAGACCTGAGGCTCAAGTGACAAGATGAGAGGGTAAGATTACCTGATGTCTCATTAACCAGTGAGAAAACATCACAGGACAAAGTGCATAATATTACAGAAGTAACATAAGTCAGTCTGCAGAGTGGGAACGTGCTAATGATGTACCTGTCTGAGCGAACAGATTATGCAAATCAATGTATTGCCAGGCAGGTAGGACAGCCTATCAAAATGTTCAAACCGAATATTTTTTTTGATTACATGCCTCTCATAGTGGATATAAATACATATACTGTATATACATTCAGTCCACCTATTAGTGAGTGCTTCTGAAATGTGAAGAGACATTCAACCGGCATAAAAACAATGTTTTTGAACCAACCACCCCATCTTTAATAAGGAGAGGAAAAACTGCACTTTATAAATACTACATAAAATAGGCTTGGAGATCAATTAAAGGTGCAGTAGGTGATCTGCCAAAATGCTACCTGTTTAGCATAATATCTTTGAAATCACAGTCCCTCCCCTGCCGTCAAAAGCCACACCTCCTAATATCACGAACGTGCACCTTAAAGATGACAGTAGACAACCCACTAGATCATGTCATTCACCATAAATCTTTATAATACTTTATAATGATACAATCTTGAAAGAAACAATGTATTATATCTAGCATGTTTTCAGTTGTGTAGCAAGCAAAACTTGTCATAATGTGCAATATTTTATGCATGGAAGGATCGCTGGTCTCACTCTCTCACGCGCTTTGTCCTAAAGCGACTGCTGTATGCTTAGTGGTTGGCCGGCCATACTAACCCATACTTACATGCTATTTCAGACCGAATATTCATGGTCAACAAACACGCCACAGGTTGTCACTGTTCAAAAATAAACCAATGTGATGTGAACATAAAATCACCTTCACCTCATTAAAGCAGGCTAGGCGTAATAGCGCTATTTACTTCTGTTTTGTTTTTAAACTAAATCAAAATCTACATTATCGATGCTATAAAAGGTCCCTTATGAAATTGAAAATAGTCACATCAATCTTTCGCTACAAGATTTCAGTGGCTGAACAACACGTCCGTGCATATAACCCATTCATAAGACAACACAATCTACATAAGCTTTGCGAGACTAAAATAGTTCAAACATAACATTACCTGTCTAAAAGAAATACTTCAGCCATGGTTTCATCCTTCCTCCAATGTGTAAAAGTAATTTCAATATTGATTCAGAATTTTTAAAAAGTTTTGATTAAATTCAATTTCAATTCATGTTTATTTCTTTTGCGTTTTTACAATGTAGATTGTGTCAAAGCCGCTTAATAGGGGTGTGACGAGACGCTTACTCCACAAGACGAGACGAGACACGAGATTGGGTTCACGAGAACGAGACGAGGCGAGATTTTTGACAATTTATTTTAAAAAATCCTTAATGATGAAACATATTAATTGAAAAAAAAAATAAATCACAAAATGCAAAACAACTTAGATGCATTTTGAAATCAACTTCTATGCAGTAAAAGATATGCAATCACTGCAAAATATTTTGCCATACACTCTACAGCAGGGGTGCTCAATCCTGTTCCTGGAGATCTACCTTCCTGCAGATTTCTGTTGCAACCCATATCAAACACACCTGCCTGTAATTATCAAGTGCTGTTCAGGTCCTAATTAATTGGTTCAGGTGTGTTTGATCAGGGTTGGAGCTGAACTATGCAGGAAGGTAGATCTCCAGGAACAATTCACATGAAAAATCCAACTCCTTTTCACATATTAAACATAAAAAAATTAGAAACCGTATAAATAAAATAAATATTATAAAATATTATAACATGAATAGCACCGTAAATGCAAACATTAAGTGTATCTATAGCGCTTGACACGGAAATTCAGTGTGGAAGAGCAAATCCATCAATGCGCAGCTCCACAAGTACCAAACCAAGCATAATCAGCATTTACCGCTGTTACTCTCTTTCTCGCGTGCACATGCAAATGGTGAATCTGCATGAACGGCTGTGCAGTTGTACAAATCTACATTTGTTGACAGACAGTTTGGGCTACTTATCAAAATTATGGGCATTATCGGCCAAACAAATTTTAATTGGACATTTTTTAGTCTTATGCCTTTCCCAGAATATAAAAATACATATAAATACATTTAGATCATTTACTTTAATCATTACTATTGAAATGTGAAGAGACTTTCAACCAGCACAACAAAAAATGTTTCTAAAGACAATCACCTACTGCACCTTTAAGGTAACTTCAAGCACACAATAGTCAACTTCAATCCTTTAAAATTGAATTTCCCAACAACAAACTGCATTCAGTGAGAATGATAAGAGCCAAGTAACTTAGAAAACCCCTAGCCACAGTGGATATTGAGCAAAGAAGTATATGTAAAGCCACTGCGACAAAAATTGTGTGATACCTCTGAAAACCTGTATACAACATGGTTAAAACTCAAAGCTTAATCCTAATGAATTAATGCATGTTTGTGCTCAAATTGTTATGATATTAGTATCATCAAAATGTAAGCGTGTGTATGCGTTTCCCCCAATTTTAAAAATTAAACACTAGGCATAGGACGATAACCGGTTTCGAGGTTTACCGCGGTTTAGAAAAGTCAAGGTTTTTAAAACCACAAAAATGTTCTGTTATGTCGTTCCTAAGGTATATGTCAGGTTTAATGTGTGTTTCTTTATGTGTGTTAAAGAAATGTGTGCTTTTGAAACTAATGAAGACAGCAGAAGTCTATGATTCATTAGAATAATTTAGCCTGACATCTTTAGCCTGAAATATTATAAATGTTTCCAAAAATTAAATATATTTAGTTAAATGGAGGGAAGTTTTTTATTTAAGTTTATTTTAGAGCAGTAAATACAATACCATGAAACCGTGAAATTGATATTTTTATCCAAGGTTATCATACAGTCAGAAACTTATACCGGCCCATGCGTATTACACACAAAAGATAAATATTTTGTCCATGCAAATGGCACTAACTAAGACCAAGCAATTTTCATTTCTGAGTGAATCTTTTCTTTAAATATAGCTGTTCAATCTCTAAAACAATCTACAGCATACACCATCAAACCCCTGAAATAGTACATGCAGTACATAGCACATCGTGTAATGCGTTGGATTCACCACTAGGAGGAAGCAGACACTAGGAAATACACTAGACTTCAAAGCGGTACACACTTCACACTTAAACTGAATGTATTCCTAATAGATGTGCCATATTAAGTGCATTTTTGGCTGTTCTGCAAGGGTCAAATGGAGGCATGTGTGTGGTATCCAGAGGTCCTGGACCTATCAGCGAGTGGTGCACTATTTGGGAAGCAGTGAGTGAACACGTGTGCAGCAATGATGTGTGCGTGTGTGCATGTTGTGTGTGTGTGTGTGAGTGAGTGGGCAGCGGTGACTCACTGCTGACGGTGAGCACATTGTTCTTGATCTCTGCAGTGATTTGGATGCGGCCCCTCCTCTCGGTGTGGTCAGTCCCACACAGACTCGGCACGTTGGCCACACAGCGCTTGTGGATGTTCATCATGCAGTCTGGATGGATGGATGGATGGATGGAGAGAAACAGAAAGAGGAAGAGATGTTACACCATAACCCTACATTTCACTCGAAGAACACAGTGTTTTAAGGCATTGTGTTTAAAAGATGATAAGTCAAGCTATATATAACTGTGACCTTTTAAAGGCCAGACGTAAAGGCAAAGTGCTTTCTTTTACCTAAGACCTGTTGAGCAAATTCTGCACCTAAAAGACATGTTTAGCATGACTCATAAAAGTCTACTGACATGCAGACTGCATCAAATGTATGCTTTATAAGTAAAGGCACTGACCGAATGCAAATCTGGTGTCACTTACGCAATTCATTGTTCATACATATACATATACATATAAATACACACACACACACACATATATATATATATATATATATATATATATATATATATATATATATATATATATATATATACATACCGAAGCAATTTTCTTGATATCTAATACCATATTAGTTGGTTTTGAAACATATGAATAGTCTTTTCTCTAAGGCGTATATGTGACCAGGAACAAACTACTGTATTTCTCAGGTTGTGCTAATTTCTCTTGCTAATGACATCACCAGCTATAAGCAGGTGCTTATTTGTGCATCAGCATGCTGTTATGTGCTTCTTAATTTGCTTAGCAAGCATGGCAATCCAACACCATCACAAATACTCTGAACCGGTCTTTACTGTCAGCAGGGGCTGAAGAGCAAAGCCATAGCAATGATGCTAATCACTGTTATGATGCTATTGTTGTGTTGGAGGCCACAGGCCAAACACAAGCAGCCGGACTGGACACAAGTTTACATAACAAATAGTGACAAAGGCACAAGCTACTTCTGAAAACAACTGTGAATAAAGCGCGCGTGCACTCTCTGTAATCCCTCATGTGCTACAGCACTTCTCCACAGTTCAGTCAGAAGTGTGACAGACCGCAAGCCATAGCTGGAGTGTAAACACAGTGGAGGACCCGGGAGAAGAAACTAAACAAAGGTAATTATAGCTCTCACAGTCTGCAACCATAACAACATTGTGTCAGGTTTCAGGATGATGATGTGGAGTGCCTTGTTTTTTTACACCACCTGTCTGCTCACTTGTCTGTCGTCCATTAATAAGACTAAAGACCCGCTGGTTAATATGCTGGCCAATATGCCAACAATCAGGTACACGGCGGTGAGTACCTGTGCCCCGGAGGCTCGGACAGCTGCTAAGTGAGTGAAGCATTTTGAATGTTTTATGTATTGGTCACTGGATAAGAGGCTGGCTACTGTGAGATGGAAAATCTCTTTGTAAACGGGACTTCATACAGTCTGGTTATGTTCACAGGATATCCGCCCCGCAGGGATACGTAACACGGATCCATCATACTAGGGTTGCACGTTATCAGTGTTGTGCAAGTTACTTCCAAACTGTAATACATTACAGATTACTTGTTACTGTTATTTAAAAGTAATCCCTTACATTACAATATTACTGTCTCAGAATTGTAATATGTTACATTACTCTTATATTACTTTTTAGTTACTTTCACCAAAATAACTCCAGAATTAGAACTTAACATTCTAAAGTGACCAAATGTACTGCAGAGCATTTTACGTCCAGTAGAAAGCGATATGATGTAGCATAATGACTGTGACCTATCCAGGCTACTAACAATATAGTATATAACTGGCAACGTGAAGGCTCAAGACATTGCAGGAGAGGATGACAGTCAGATTCACAAATGATCTGTTAAAAGTATGGTAGAGGTAAAGTGGTTATCTGGCAATATCTGTGAATATTCTTTCATTCATTCATTGTCTTGTCGGCTTAGTCCCTTTATTAATCCGGGGTCGCCACAGCGGAATGAACCGCCAACTTATCCAGCACAATTTTACGCAGCGGATGCCCTTCCAGCCGCAACCCATCTCTGGGAAACATCCTCACACTCATTCACACTCATAGACTACAGACAATTTAGCTTACCCAATTCACCTGTACCGCATGTCTTTGGACTGTGGGGGAAACCGGAGCACCCGGAGGAAACCCACGCGAACACAGGGAAACGCCAACTGACCCATATCTGTGAATAGCTTGGCTATATTTATATTAGACACAACAGGCCTATATGTAAACTCCAATGCCATGACAAAATGCAGATTTCTTTTCTCTTCTTATTGTTGCCATTATTGTGTTCACTTTAAATTCAAGTGGCTCACAACACAAAACTGTCATGCACAAAGTGAGCATGATGAGCATAGCTTTCTCAATATAATGCTCGTGCACCGATTGCCTCTGTGGACAAAACTGCTTGTGAGCTCTCAAATATACGCTGCTCGCGTGCAAATTTTCTAACGTTCTCTCAAATATGCACTGCTCACGCACAAATTTTCTTGTGCGCTCTCAGTACACTCGCTCAGTGAGATTATATGCAGACTCGCAATTTGCCTTGTGTTCCCTCTTCCTTTTGTGCTTTTTGATATGATTTATATTGGTGCACTGTTTATTAACAATAACCAAAATACTAAAATAAACTTACATATAATTTTTTTATCTAATAAACCATAACCTTTTTGGCTGTATGTTATACTGTATGATGAGATATTTCCAGTTTTAAACACTAAAAGACAGAGAATAGACGTTGGATGTAAAGAATACGTTTTATTTTAAAAACATTTAAACATCTAAAAGGTGCACCATACTAATCAAATAAAAAACATTTAAACTAAAATATAACTAACTCATGCAGAAATGTAACTGATAGAAAATATGGAAAAACTTGATAAGGTATTACTGTATAGCCTACTGTACTATTCACTCTTCAAATAAATGGCACTATAAATCCCATTTTATCATGGCAACTAAAATAAAGTGAACTAGTCTCTGCTGTTTTCCACATTGTTGATAAGATTGTGCAGGACATTTTGTCCGTCATCCTCTTCATTTTGAGGAAAAGCTGTTCCACAGGGCCCCTGAACACACATACTGGCATGTACTGCATGTACTATAGTAAAGTACTTCAATTAATCTGTTGTGGTAATACTATAGTTGCTATGGTAACACAAGTGTAATGTATAATAAATGACCCAATGCTGTAGTGTTTTTTTACAACATAGGGTATAATATACTACAATTCACCACACTTTACTGTAGTAAACTTTGTATTTCATTTTATGAATTCACTATTCTTAATACTACAGTATGCTGAAGCATTCATTAACAAGTTGTAAATATTACTAGCCTAAAACAGTAGTATACCTAACTCTCAAAAACACTTGTATTTATTATAGAATTTACCTTAACCTGTAGGTAAATAGTGCAGAAATATACCTGTATAAACCATATCAACATTCTTGGGATAACAATTTAACAGGAGGATCTCTGGAGAGCAAAAGCACAAAAAGAGGAGGAAACACAAGGCACAAATTGTGAGTCTGCATCATCTGACGGAGAGAGCAGATCATTCACACGTGAGCAGCCCAGACAGTGTTTTGAGTGCACGAGAGGAGTTTTGTTCACCACACCGGCGCGTTCGCTCGCTCGTATTACATGAATGTGCTCTCGACTTGTAATACTTACGACATTTGTCAGTGAAATAACACCAAATACACGTACGTCCATCTCGCGAATGTCTTCTGTCATTTCCATCTATTTGCCGCTTTTCCGCTGCGCGTTAGGGCAGAAGTTCAATAAAGTTCCGCGTTCAAAAAAAGAAGTTCCAATAGCCAGAGGGAGATTAATGACAACACACACGTATGTTCACTCACCACGAACAGAAAATAGATCTGCGGTATTTTTTATTTGTTAATGTCTTGCGGGCGAAAAGTTTGTTGTAACGCACGCGTTACTGAACATGTACCGAGTAAAATATTACTGAAAAATTAAAAGTAATGCCTTACACTACTGCGTTACTGGAAAAAGTAATATGTTACTGTAATACATTACTTTTGTAACGCATTACTCCCAACACTGCACGTTATACAGTACAAATGGCTTCCAAAAAGGGGGAGAGGGACATTTTGAACAGACTTTCAACACAGTTTGGCTGTCTGTAAATGTCTGCAATGTAAAATTATGCTTTGGAGGAGTCAAAATGCATGATTTTTTCAAAATGAAAAGATGTAATGCATATACACTACCTGACAAAAGTCTTGTCGCCTATCCCAGTTTTAAGAACAACAAATAATAACTTGACTTCTAGTTGATGATTTGGCTTATACGAAAGGCAAATTCTAGGATTATCCATGTGAATAAAGGCTTTTTAATATTTTTCCACATTTTTCAAGTGCCTTGGACTGATTTTTTACTGTTGACTCAAATATTTTTTTAATAAAGTCATCTGGAATAATTAAGAAAGTGTTTTTGCAGGACTCCTAGAGTTCATCAAGATTCTTTGGATTCATCTTCAATGCCTCCTCCATTTTATGGCAGACATGCTCAATAATGTTTGTGACTGGTGACTGGGCTGGCCAATCCTGAAGCATCTTGACTTTCCTTGCTTTCAGGAACTTTGACGTGGAGGCGAAGTACAGTATGAGAAGGAGCGCTATCCTGCTGAAGAATTTGCCCTCTCCTGTGGTTTGTAATGTAATGGGCAGCACAAATGTCTTGATGCGTCAGGCTGTTGATGTTGCCATCCACTCTGCAGATCTCTCGCACACCCCCATACTGAATGTAACCCCAAACCATGATTTTTCCTTCACCAAACTTGACTGATTTCTGTGAGAATCTTGGGTCCATGCGGGTTCCAATTGGTCTTCTGCAGTATTTGTGATGTGATGTTTGGGATGCAGTTCAATCTGAAAAATCTACTGTCTGGCACTTTTCCAAATTATCAACTAGAAGACAAGTTATTATTTGTTTCTCTTACAACTGGGATCGACGACAAGACTTTTGTCAGGTAGTGTATGGGTTGTTGAAGCAATGTTGTATTTTCGCAGTCACAGATGACAAAAACTAAAATAATTAGTAGTGTCATCATTTAAAATGCAGTTAATGGTTAAACTTTCTTTCCTTTTACATGGATCTCTTGTTATAAATACGTTTTATTTTATATATATATATATATATATATATATATATATATATATATATATATATATATATATATATATATATATATATATATACACAGTTGAAGTCAGAATTATTAGCCCCCCTGTTTATTTTTTGCCCCAATTTCTGTTTAACGGAATGATTTTTTCAACACATTTCTAATCATAATAGTTTTATTAACTCATTTATTACCTGATTTATTTTATCTTTGCCATGATGACAGTAAATACTAATCGATTAGATATTTTTAGATTATTTTTCCTGACACTTCTATACAGCTTAAAGTGACATTTAAAGGCTTAACTAGGTTAATTAGGGTAACTAGGCAGGTTAGGGTAATTAGGCAAGTTATTGTATAATGATGGTTTGTTCTGTAGACTATCGAAATTTTTTAACCTTAAAATGATTTTTGAAAAATAAAAACTGCTTTTATTCTAGCTGAAATAAAACAAATAAGACTTTGTCTGGAAGAAAAAAATATTATCAGACATACTGTAAAAAAAATCCTTGCTCTGTTAAACATCATTTGGGAAATATTTGACAAACAAGTGTGTTCCTGACTATGTATAAATAATAGAATAATATAATAAGAAAATATCAGTTTGAAACATCAAGCAGCATAACAAGCTGTTTTAACGTATAAAAATCAATGGAAGTGAATGAGACCAGAAATCTCGGGCCAAAAAGATTCAAATTGCTGTAATATCACTCAGTATTTTAAATGGTAATTCCATGGAACCTTTAATAAGTTGAAGAACTCCATTAATAATCATGTGACTGAAGCTCATGATGTGCACCTGTTAAGTTTTTTTTTCTCAGAATTGTGCTTTGGTGTGACAAGTCATGGAGGAAAAAATAGATTATTATGAAAAAGTAGTACCAAAAACAAGGTATTTTGCAACACCATGAAATAAACAATAGATCATATCTGTAACAATAGACTTGTTTCATATTGCACAGGCCTACTATTCACTCAAAAAAAACAAAACAAAAAAAACGTCAAAATAAAACAAACATTTTGACTGGTAGATAATATGCAATTAAATGGAGGAAAGTGAGAGTTACTCACGGTCACATCTCATGCCCTGGTGGATGAGGCCGTACAGCAGAGAGCCGCAATGGTCACAGAAGGTCGGACTGGAGTATGTGTGGACCTTGAACTTGTGCTTACTGCGCGGGTCCTTCAGAAAGACACACACAAAGACAAGAGTCAGCCACATTAGCTAAAAATAAGCATTATTCAACAAACCAGGAATTAATGTTGATTGCAATCATACAAATATAGATGCAAAAAAAGTCTTAAAGGGGAAGCAAATTTAAATCAAGCAAAAGGGAAATTGGTGGGGTGTATTGAAGTTTGCAGAGGAATTCAAACAGATATCTGTATTATAATCTACAAAAGCACAGGTGAGGCAAAGAGAAGTGAACAAAAAAAGCTAGCATATAGATTTACAGTATTTACATTTGAACCTTTTTTGCTACAAAGAAATATTAGAAATTAATATGTAATAATAAAAAATGTATCTGCTTAAAAGCAGCTGGATACTGCATTTAAAATACATTTTACATCATACATTTAAGCATTTTACATTCTGACTGTACTGTATTTAGGTACATATTTTTCAAGGATTTATACTTTATCTGTTTATTTTACCTTTGGGAAACTTTAGGAAAACTATATAACGAAGCATAATATTACTTTTTGCTCCACTATATTTTCCTGATTTGTTTAATCTGTAAAGTTTATTTTTTTCAGTCACTGATTTCTGACTTAAAAGGAGTCAGAAATAGAAATTGAAACAGTAAATGAGCATTAAACGATGGGTCAGTGGTTAACACTGTCACCTCACAGCAAGAAGGTCGCTAGTTCGAGTCCCGGCTGGCCCAGTTGGCATTTCTGTGTGGAGTTTGCATGTTCTCCGGGTGCTCCGGTTTCCCCCACAGTCCAAAGACATGCACTATAAGTGAATTGAATAAACTTAATTGGCCGTAGTGTATGAGTGTGAGTGTGTGTATGAGTGTTTCCCAGTACTGGGTTGCGGCTGGAAGGGCATCCGCCATGTAAAACATATGCTGGAATAGCTGGTGATTCATTCCACTGTGGCGACCCCTGATAAATAAGGGACTAAGCTGAAGGAAAATTATTGGATGAACAGTAAATGAAAATCCTTTTTCAGCAGAGCAAGCTGTTTGGGCCCAAGTATCGTCCCCACTGCTGTACAGTATGTAAAAGTAATATGTTTAACACATTTTGTCCCATGTGACATTTTTAATACGTTGTATATTTGTAATTGTCAGCACACATTTAACCTTTCATCACTTAACCTTACATACAGTATAAGCATTCCTCCATGTGTACTTTAAATGTGTACTCGTTTAATACATACAATTTTAGCTTAAAAATCAAGTTTCTCCCCCCAATTTTCACTTTCATTTGTAAAGTACCTTATATTTTCAATTGAATACTACCTTATTACACAAAAACATTGTACAAGTACTGAAAACTGCTGTACAGAGTAAAATGAAAATGTTCTTCCCAAACCATGGTCCTACATAAAAATAGCAGAGCAATAAAAAAGACAACACACAACTAGATCAAGCTGCATAAAATGCATCTGTGCAACATGTACAATACACAATATCCCATACACTGCAGTGAAGAGATCATGTGTGAACCAGCCCTTTTTTTTAAATATCCCAGAACAAAACTGATGATGATAATAAGCAAATGATCCCATATGAATGATTTCTGAAGAAGAGTTATTGAAGATTGGAATAATGATGTTGAAAATGTAACTTTAGAGCTCTATAAATAGTTACAATTTTATAAAAGAAATAGTTATTGTAAATTGTAGTAACTTTTTTACCACAATATTACTATTTCCACTGTAACTTTAACTTTAAAAATGCACCCTTATTAAACATTAGACCTAAAAATCTTCAGAACGAAATGTATATTTACTGTATTTCACAAAGATTTCGCAAGATAGACAAATCCCTAAATGACTATTATTTGAATATTATTGATTAATCCAAATTAATTATATGTGATAGAACCATATATTAATAACATTAACATAATACGGCATAAATATTATTATTATTATCTAAAACTAAACACTTTGTTAACAATAAGTATCCACGATACTGTAAAATATGCAATAGTGTTCTTGAGTTCTGTGATGATGTTTCCTGTGATACAATATTTCCCTAGAGAAATGTGTTTTATTAAGTTTTTAATAGTGATGCTCCGATCAGGATTTTTGCCACCGATACCGAGTACGGATTTTTTGTCATGCTGATCGGCCGATACCAATGCCGATTCTGATGCTTCAAGTTTATATAACTGATATGTAAGCTCTCTGATCACCATTAACTTTTTTTCAGATAAAGTAATACTATTGTTGTTGCCTTTGTTATATTTTTGTTACATTTTAACACTATATGTAATAAAACTATTGTTTTAACAGAGTACTAAATAATCACAAATAAGTATTTATTATACAGTGAATATTTTAATATGCTTTTACAATGGGGTTAATTCATAACACTATGTATATCAGGATACTGAATAAGAGACAAAAATAAAAAAAAATTGAGCAGGCTGATGCAACCCACAAGGTTTATTTAAACATTGTCCAGTAGTACAGTGAACGGTGAAGGACAAAATAAACAGCGGTCACATTTTCGTGAAGTAGACTGTTTATGTGGCTGTAGACGATTTGATATAACTCTGGGAGAGCAACATCAGTAAAATATTTGCGCCGTGGCAGTTGATATCGTGGTTCAAGATGTTCAATGAGGCGTTTAAATCCAATGTCTTCTGTGACTGACAGAGGCTGGTTGTCAATGCATATAAATTCCATTATCTTCGCGGTTATATCCTTAGCTTTCTTGTTGTCTGGTGTGTACAGTTCGTGTTTTTTCAGATTGTCTGAAATGGATGGCTGAGTGAGAGTCGCATTACTAGTTACCGTTGCCTTTTTTTGCAGTCGACAGTTTTTCGTATTCACCATAGGACTCGCAGTGGCTCGTTCTTAAATGCCGAATCAGGTTCGTTGTATTAAATGTTTTGGATGATGCTCCTACACGTGGGATTTCTTAGGAACATTAACGGCACTTAGCAAATTTTTCATTATTTCTCAAAACGTCATAATAATTCCACACTGGTGATGACATAACTGCGGCGCCAAAACATTTACGTCCCCACTCATCGTGTACGTCCTCACACATTGATGTCATCAATTGTGATCGGTTCGTAAGATCGGCCAAGTTAGCGAGTACCGTTCGAGTCATAAAATGTGATTATCGGCCGATACCGATCTTCGGCCGATCGATCGGAGCATCCCTAGTTTTTAATAAATCAATTATTCATGTATTATCATACTAACGTAAATGTACAAGTAACAGATGTCAAGGTGCAAATATTTAGACATTAAAGCACTGAAAGACTGAAAACTTCAGCAGATATTTAGATTCTCATTAACTGTTTTCATTTTCATCTCTCCCCCTGGCAGTATTTAATATGTATTAATTTTTAATTGTAAACTCTCTGCTATGAGTATTAGCTAAGTTACTTCAAAAAAGCAAGTCATTACTTATTACACCATTAAAATAAATCACTTTGTCTTAACTTAGTTACTCAATAAGTAAAAAAAAGTTAAAAAAAAAAATACACAAAAAAAATGTTCATACTTTGTTAATTATTATTTTTTTCCATTACTAAATTAAGTATTGCGTCATTTTCAAACCAGATTTAAGAGAATTTGAGAGAAGTTGCTGGTTTTTAAAGATTATTCAGAATGAGTTAGTAAATTATTAATAAACTATTTAAATTAACATTTATAATTCTTATTATTCAGGCATATATTAATAGTTAATTAGTATTTTAATAAATGCTTTATTAAGTCAACTTCATCCAGTTTTGTGACCTAATCTAAATTCTATTTATGCTTTATAAATCCCTTATAAATGACAAATAAAGGCTCAGTTAAATTCTAAACAGGAACAAAAGAAAAAAACAACTGTATTCGTTTCTATTCATTTCAAGACACACAAATGAAACTGTATAAAATGAAAAATAAATATTTGAAGAGTTCAGATGCAAAAACTTCTAAATGCCGTCTGAAATTTTCTTCTAAAATGAGGACTTAACTATTTGCTAATGCTTAATAGAAGATTATTATTATTATACTCTTCTAATTATACTCTTCTTTAAATTAGAGTCAAATGGGACAATTTAGTTTTGTTTAAATAAAAGCACTTTTCAGCAGGTCATATTAAATTACTGACACTACATTTCATGCATACCATATATTGACATACACTTCTACATCTCATTTTTTAAGCTTGTGCAATTGTTAGACAAATAACATCTTCTTTAGTTAAGAAATAAAGTCATTGTGCAACAAATAATCAGTTATTTTGCTTCTCTAAAAAAAAACTAAGGTTTTCATGAACTAATTTCTCAATTTCTCATGCGCAATTATCTTGATAAATTGCCAAATTTGGATAAACAGCATGCAGCACAAACGCTTGGCACATAAAATAATTATATATATATATATATATATATATATATATATATATATATATATATATATATATATATATATATATATATATATATATATATATATATATATATATATATATATATATAAATGTGTAACGGTTCACAAAAATCAGGGTTCGGTTCGATACAACACAGTGGTGTCACGGTTCGGTATGTTTTCGATACAGCCAAAAAAGAAAAAAGCCATAGGATTTCTCTGATTGAAATCTTTTTAATGTATTAAAACTAACATCATAAAAGCATGATCTCTCTTCCTCTTTTTTAATTTTTACTTTGAACAGTGATACAAAGCTATACTTCTGGGGTTTCTGCTTATAGCAGCAAATAAAACAAATCCTTCTTTATACTCAAAACCAAAATACTGCTTAAAAAAATAAATGTAATATTTTAGTAGTTAAACAAATAAAAAGAAAAGAACAATTTAGTTTTTATATGGAACCCAGTTTCAATCAATTTTTAAGTAATTGTTTATTTTCAGAAAGTGTCCACCTTTTCTTCAGACAGCACAGATCTGCTTGACTTGACTGTCACCTGCCATTTCACTGGATCTGAAAGCAGGAATTATTATCTGACTGAAATGGGCTTATGAAGGAATAATGTAACGGGGCTCTATTACATTTAACATTTTCTTAATACCCGAAATTTCCACTACAGATTAAGGTCTCATATCCACAGCTATAAATGTACAGATCGCCTATGTGATTTGTTTTGCCCTGTTCGAATCTGTAGAAATTGCCTGTCTGAATGCTGCGGGGATAGTGGCATGTAGTGCGCGTGTCTAGTTTTTGTCTAATTCCAGTTAGTGATTCCGTGACGTCAGTAGCTATGTTTCCATCCACCTATTTTTATGCGCAGTTTGGAGATGCGCTTAAAAAACCGGTTGATGGAAACGACATGATGCGCATAAATTTTGAAAATGCGCATAAAAAACATATGCGCAAAACTGAGTAAACCATGGATAAACTTTTTATTCGATAAGAAAAGATGCGCATAAACTACGATGGAAACACTTTTACCGCACAAATTCCAGTGTGCACATTAAAAAAAGGTCATGTGATTTTGTTATAAGCGATCAAGTGATGATAAAAATGTGTGTAAATGGAAAAACCAGCAGGCTGCACATTATAAACCATCTGAAATGTTGTTTTTGTCATTCTAAAACGCCTTACTGTTTCAGTATTAGTGTTATTATATTATTAATGACATCCAGAATCAAGAGCGTCTGTGCTCTGCGTCTGACACCTTCAAACGCCACCGCGCATTCACTGTGTGTCAGGATTGCCTTCTGAGGCGCAAGTCATTTATTAGATGAAGAAAAGATTGACGCAGCTTCTCCTACTGCAGCAAATTCAGTTTTTACTGTTGATATTTTGCGCCAGTTAATCAGGAAGTGATGGTTTTGTTCGCTTTGACTCGTTGGATGGAAACGCAGCTTTATTCACACATCTTTTAAGCGGTATGTTCTGAGAAAGATGATGTTCATTCGCATTTTTGGATGAAAACATAGCTAGTGTAAATGAGTTGACATGTTCAAATATTACCACTAAAATAGCTTACTGTCATAGCAGATGTCAATGTTTTTTTTTTATCCACCACTCTCTTGCCATCACCCTCATAACTTACAGGGAAACCAAAGTGCTCCCAAACGCCAGACCCGCTGTTGGTTATAGGAGGATTACATTAATGTTACTACTAGCCATTTTGCAAGCTAGTGCAGCGTGTCCCTGACTGGAGTAGTGTTTGGAGGTGGGCGGGGAAGGCAACATTTTGCCTGTCATGTCCAGGGTCACGTCATTTGGGATGCCTTGTTAAGCGTTGTTGCACTGAAAACATTATATTCTGCACACTTATTCTCTTTTATCTCTTTATAGATTTGTCTGAATCGTTCGGTTTATAATACGTACCGAACCGAAAGTCTTGTACCAAACGGTTCAATACGAATACACGTATCGTTACACCCTTAATATATATATATATATATATATATATATATATATATATATATATATATATATATATATATATATATATATATATATATATATATATATATATATACTCTGCAATATGAATAACGAACATACAGTTATCATGATAAAGATAATTTTTCTAATTTTCAAAATTTATTTGTTTTATTTTGACCAGAATTTGAACAGTTGTAAAAACATTTAGAACTATTTTAAGGTCAATATTATTAGGTCAATATTATTATCAATTGTCTACAAAACAAACCACTATTATACATTGATTTCTCTAATTAACCTAACTTGCTTAAAACTAGTTATGTCTTTAAAAGTCACTTTAAGCGGAATAAAGGATCACGAAAAATATCTAGTAAAATATTATTTACTGTCATCATGGCAAAGATAAAAGAAATCATTTATCAGAAATGAGTTATTAAAACTATTATGTGATCTTTCCATTAAACAAAACTTCGGGAAAAGATATAAAAGATTATACTGATAGTGAGTGATAGTGTGCAGCCCAAATTAATACTCCATTTAATATTTTACAACCACAATTCTTCTGGTGAGTAATTGGAGTTGCACAGAAGTGTCATATAGTCAGGATATGAACAGCAGCGGGTCAGCAGGGCACTGGCAGTCAGCTGGAACACTGGCACAAAAAACTACCCTTCCTGATCGCCTCCCACCCCAACTGCCGCATCCATTATTAATCAAGCAGGGCCCCTTTTATGACTTTCTATTCATAAGAACCTGTTTTAATATTCTCCCTCTGAATACAGCTCATGGCGGCGATGACACTCACACACATACAAAAGAGAGCAGTTTCAATACGGTCTGGGCACACGGAGAGGCACCGGTGAGCATATATGAGCCACACGACTCTGTTACATACTCTTACAGTACAGGAATATGCAATGAGAAGAAGAGGTCAGAGTGAACACTGTGCAGGGAAGCAGAGGTGAGGATGAGAGATGGAGTAGGTGGATGAGGCCAGAGACCAAAGGAGAGGAAGACTACATGATTAGATGAATTGAAATGTATAAATCGCAGTAAAAACTTACAGTAAACAGGGGTAAGACTTGTAGCTCCTGTAACTACAGTATACACTCTGGAGGCTAAAGGTACTGTTCTAGTGGCCATTTCTTCTGAAAAACATACATTACCATTCAAAATGTTTTTAGAAAATCTATTTTTTGTTTGTTGTTTTCATGTTTTTTTTTTTTCTCAAGGTTTGCTCACCAATGCTGAAATAATAATACAACATAATACTGCAAAACATGACTACTATATTAACGGTTATATCATTAATACTTAAATATTAACTTATTTCTTTTTGACACAAAAATGTATTGAAGAGTTCGCACTTAGCATGGCATTTGGCATGCTGTCCCGGGAGACAGCCCTGAGCTCAGAAGATCCTTGAGCCTAGGGCTCCCTCCCGTTTCATGGGGAGAGAGGGGAGACTGAGCTCAGGTAGGTAATTTGCTTGCTCTGCCTATTCCTTGATTATTAGGGGTTGCCACAACGAAATGGACTGCCAACTATACCAGCATATGGCTATGCTGTGAATGCCCAGTACTAAAACACTTACATACTGCCAATTTGGTTTAATCAGTTCACTTATATTGTCTTTGGACTGTGGGAGGAAACCCAAAAGAAAACAGGAAGAACACGTAAACTCCACACAGAAATGCCAGCTGGCTCAACCAGGACTCAAACCGGTGACCTTTTTTTTGTGACTGCTCACTGAGCCATCATGTCACTCAGTCCTGGATTAATCTAGGATAAAGGGGGAGGAATAGGGGTGGATGGGTAGATTCTTTTAGGCAAATATGACTATGGTAAGAAAATCTGGTTATTTATGTGCATTTGGATTCGTTTGATTGGTAAATCTTATGATAGTTAATGCAGGACCAGCTGTGGTCAATCATAAGCACGTTATATTCTTGAAATTAGTTTATAAATAAAGTTCACTTCATGTTTAATATAGATTTTCAGCATCAGTACGCCAGTCTTTCAAAATGACGCCTATTTGGGGCCTAAGAAACTTATTTATTTTTATCAATGCTGAAAACAGATGTCCTACTAGTGTTTTTTTTCTGAAATATTTTGTGTTTCATGGAAAAACAGATTATAAACAGAGCTAAGGAAAATAATCAATTGCTCATGCTTGTCAACTCATTGGAATTCTGCATCAATGCATGAAACAAAATAATAGATTTTTAAAAAATATATGTGATATACTTGTGCCTGAGTATAATCATACACTTTATTGTATTGTTTTATTGTACATAAGGTATGTTGAAAATATCAGTTTAAATGGAATTGCACAAGCAAGCAAACATTGGCAACCCATTAGCCATTATCAACAAGACTAAGTCTAACACAAAGAGCTCTAATTTAATGTTCTAGGCGCAAAGTCTAAAGCGCATGGTGCAAAAGAATTAAGGGTGTGTCCGAATCCACTTTTGCTATTTTAAAGACTGAAAAATATGCTTTGCGTCATGACGCATGGTGTAACAGGGTTGTGCTTATTCTCTTAATGAGTTATGCGTGTTTTGAGCATAACGTGCATTAAACCAATCAGAGTCTCATCTCCCATTCCCCTTAAGAGTCCGTTGTGTCACACCTTGGTGCATTCACTATTTACATGGTGGACTTTGTAAGTGGAAAAACTTAATGGACAAACTGAATGCTTCACTAGCGAGAGAACAGTAAAACAGACCAATCTACACAAGGATAAAGTATGAGCCTCCTCTATTCGGCCTCTTTACTTTGTCTTTACTTCCGTGGATAAGGAATCTGTGTTGTATGCACTCCACTGAAGACATTCATTAGCCATATTTAATTTTGTTTGTTAAGTGGAAAGACTTGTTTCAAAACTATTTCTTTTTTTTTATTACAATATGCAAAAAGGTACACAAATTGGGATCATACAAAGAAAATAAAACATAAAAAAACAACAACGAAAAAACAAAAATAACAATACAGTCAGGTACTGGCAGTGTATATATGTGTGTGTGTGCGTGTGTGTGTGTGTGTGTGTGTGTATGTATGTGTGTGTGTGTGTGTGTCTGTGTGCGTACATGTAAAGGTAACATGGTGGACAGGTCAGAGTACATACATAACAGACAATAACAGTCAATAAATGAAGCAAGTATCATAGATATAAATAAACAATTAGAAAGAGACCAGTCAGTGGTAAAGAGTGGCAACAACGCTAGTAATGTATGATGGTAATGATGACAGTAAAGAGAAAGGACAACAGTAATAACTGACAACAACAACAATAATAAATCACAAGTACTACACCAACTACTACTACAGCCACAACAACTACTACTACTACGTCTACTACTACTGATACTACTACATCATCTACTACAACTGATATTACTACAACAACGTCTCCTACTACTACTGATACTACTACAGTAATCACTACTACTACAACATCTACATCAAAAACATCTACTACTTCTGATACTACTACACAGATTACTACTACTACTACACCAACACCTTTACTACTTCTGATACCACTATACCAACGACATCTACTACTACAGAAACTACTACAACTACTACTTCAACAATCCCAACTACAAATACAATTGTTACTACTGCAATAACTACTGCTGCTACTACTACTACTTCTACTTCTACTATAACAAAACAACTACAGCAAAATAATTTCCAAACTATTTCTAAATTCAGTTCTAATTTCCAGCAAACAAATAAATGAACAATTATAACGAAGTGTGGTCATATTTTATCAAACAGTTATATACAAACACATGTCCTATTCTTATGCCCCATATGGTGATGCATATGTCTCAAATACCCAACATTTTTATAAAAAAAAAAAAAATCAAATATGCATATAATAAATAATACTGCTAATAATAATAATAACATTATAATAAGAATTAAATTTTTCATTATTAAACTGAAAAAAGCCCCCCGGACATGAAGGCATGGAGGCAGTGGTTTTTATATCTATGTAGTAAATAATAATTTTGTAACATTTTAATCCTTTATTTTTAGATATTTGTGCATTGCTGTACACCCTTTGTGTATTAAGTATTTGGACCTGCATAGGCGCATAACTAACGCGCTCTGTGCTGGACTTTAGACCTGCTTTTACTTGGTCAATGGCACAGTCTATTTCAGTTTCTCAGAATAGCAACGCACCAACAATGCGCCTTAACACACCGCATTTATAGACTAGCACCCCTATGAGTCCACAAAGTAGTGCAAATAAATTGATATTTAAAGAACGGGGTGCAAAACATGAAAATTAAGGTTGCGCTGGACTGAAAATAGCAACAAATCACACCAAACACGTCTTGCACCTTATTGAGCCGGGTTTATGATAGTGGCCCATACGGTCCATAGTCTGCATGACCCACTGGGCAGTTTAGACAGCAATATTCAAACCACTAGAGCTATACATCCCAATTACATCCTAAATGCTGTATTTCCAAAGTTTGATTGAAAGCAATGCTTATTTAAAACATATTTAAACATCCTTGATATATTAACAGCATAACAGCACTTAAAGATAAAAGGCATTTGTATATATCCATTAAGCATCAAGTACAATCAAGCTAATCAGAGTTCATGATCAAGCTGTCCCTTTTCCTCTTTCGATTGTGCTTCATTTATTGTGCTATAAATAAACATGAAGCCAGCCACTAAAGAAGCACAGTCATGGGAATAAACAATATCCAAGTTTTTATTATTATTTGCTTCCAAAACTTTCATTGCATTCCTCTGCAACACTTTGTTTGCCTCCAAAACTACTGCAATGAAAATAAAATGAGGCGAGAAGTAAAACAATACTCAAAGATTTAGCAAGTAAAAACAAACTGAAAAGAAAGAATTCCGGTAACACTTTATAATAACTACACACTATGAACCATTTATTAAGCAAATAGTGAATTCATTATCTGATAAGCATTAACTATACGTTAATAAATGTTAGTAAACAGTTTATAACTGCAGCTACAAATGCTGTATTCTTGACTTATAAGCACATTATAAATAGCTGTACTTTCATACTTTTTTAATGATTTATTTTTCATTACTAAATTAAGTATTGCATCATTTACAAACCAGTTATTTAAGCATAGTTGATTTTTTTAAGATCATTCAGAATGAGTTAGTAAATGATTAATAAACTATTGAAATTAACATTTATAATTCTTATTATACAGGCATATACTAATAGTTAATTTGTATGTTAATAAATGCTTTATTACCTCAACTTTATCCAGTTTTGTGACCTAATCTAAAGTGAGGACTATTAATGCTTTATAAATCCTTATAAATGACAATTTAAGGCTCGGTTATGTTTTAAACAGAAATAAAAGAACATATAAATCACATTATTCATTTCTATTTGTTTGCAGATACACAAATGAAACTGTATCAAATAAAAACTAAATCTTTGCAACCTTAACTAAAATAAAATTACTGTAGTTTAAACACAGCTAAATAACATTGAAATGTTTAGCATTCTTAAATTATTATATTGTTGTTGTTTTATCCAATTTTATGCTATATTTTGACACTCCTGTTATTCAGCAATGTTTGAACTTTACAGTAATTTTACTTTTTAGATAAGATTGCAAAGATTATTGTTCATTTGAACATACTGAGCCTTAAATTGTCATTTATAAGGGATTTATAAAGCATAAATAGTCCTCACTTTAGATTAGGTCACAAAACTGCAAGAAATTAAGTTAATAAAGCATTTATTAACATACAAATTGACTATTAATATATGCCTGAATAATAAAATATATAAACGTTGACTTCAATAGTTTATTAATCATTTACTAACTCATTCTGAATTATCTTAAAAACCACCAACTACTCTTAAATACAAATGGTTTGTAAATAATGCAATACTTAATTTAGTCAAGAAAAATTAATCCCTCACAAATTATGAAAATACAATTATTAAGCACATTATAAATGTGGTTATAAATCAAGAATACAGCATTTGTAGCTGCAGTTAAAAACTGCTTACTAATGTTTATTAATGTAGAGTTAATGCTTAACAGATAATAAATTCACTAGATGCTAATGCTTAATAAATGGTTCATAGTGTGTAGTTATTATAAAGTGTTACCAGAATGGCTAATAGAACACAATACTTTGTAAAGGAAAGTGTAAAAACACTGAAGTATTTTTTATAAACATTTAAATGCTTTGTAAAAAAAAAAAAAAAACTTGTCTGTTAAAATAATGAAAAAGACATATATGTTGTAAATCTACATACAATATTTTACAAAACTGCAAAATCATATTTTAAGTGGGTTGAATATTTTGAAGAATGTCTGATTTTTAACATTGTTTTTTTATAAATGAAAAGTCACAATTATCCCAAAACAACATTACATCCTCATGACGTCCACTTAATTTTGCAAATGTTTTTTCATAATTTATTTTTTCAGTTTTCCATAATCAGGCAGACTTATTTTGTTTATAAGATTGTCTGCGCTGTATCTGTAAAAAAGCAACTCAATTATTTCAGAGGTAGTGTTTTTTCTCTTCTACAAATAATAAACACTTTTTTTAGAGTGCAAATGAGAGATGTTGCACAAATGTTTGATATGTATTACGCTTTGTGCTTAGACACAGAGAAAATCTCACAGTCATGTCTTTCAAGTCATGCCCCAAAAACACAATTTTATATGAATTACATAATCTTGAGTACATTTTGGTAATAAAACAGCTTCATTAAATTGTCTGCCTTTAGGGCGACATTAGTCTGGTAAAGGCCCATCTTCTGTAACAACTCAGAATTGATTCAAACGACAATAGCGATTTTTAAAAACTCAGAAAGGATGTAGAATCGATTTATCGAACCTTTTAGTGCTACAGCTCTAATGACTCTGTATGTACTAGTAAACAAAGAAAAGGATAATTGGGGGCTCCATTGGTAATTAAAATATATATATTTTATTAATATCTCAGCAGGCACCTTGGTGTCAAAATGCAAATTGATTTGATGTCAATTGACTACCCTGATGTCAGAATGACAAATAGGGCTGCACGATATATCGTTTCACCATTGATATCGCAATGTGATCATTTGGAGTAGATACATCATGAGTATACGCAATGTTGAGTCTGGATTAGAATTTATCATTTTGTAAGTGTTGTTTGAGCCCTGCGATTGTGAGAGGGTTTTAAAAACATTAAGGCATAAGAAACTGTACCGTTTGTAACTTTGAAAAATGTATAACGGTTCATTTTATTGCATTGTTTATCAAACAAAGACTATGCAGTATTATTTTATAATTGATTATTCAATTACTGTATACCTGAATACATTTCCACTCTTTGGAAAACAATAAAACGCTGTTTATTTAATAAGAATTTATTTAATTATGAATTTCTCTATGCTTGTAGATTGTTTATTATATTTTATGCACTCTGCTACAGATCACAATCAATCTAAAACTATCAATTCTTTCCAAAAAGTTTTCCAACTCATCTAGTAAACTTATATTCGTATCGCAATATATATCGCAGAATAAAAAAGTATCGTAATGTGTAATTTTTCAAATATCGTGCAGCCCTACAGCCAACATTAGTGTCAAAAACACGTTTTGATGCATTCTTTGACAGCGATGTTAGATGTCAATTTGATGTCAAATTGCTAAAGGTATTTCACATGCATTATAAGGATACAAAATCCAGTGTAGATTTGTAATTTGTAATTGAAGTTTTCAGATGAATAAAACTTTTTGTGTTGTTTTTTTGGTCGTCAAAAGGGAATGAATGTGTGGATGTCACACTGACGTCAAGGCTTTGAGATCAAATCGATTTGCACTTCTGACGTGTTTTTGATGTAGTTTTAACATCAGCGTTCCTGCTGAAATCTAGATTAGTATCATTTAACATCATTTAATTTTAAATAAAGATTCCAGGTCATCAAAACTAAGATTTGAAGTCAAATATCTATAGATAAATCATATTGTGTCTAAATGGAATATAATTAAAACCATATAAATAGAGGAGGTTTAGAGGAGACAGACTGATGAAGCCAATTATGATATGGGGATGGTTAGGAGGCCATGATGGACAGAGGCCAGTGGGCAAATTTGGCCAGGATGCCGGGGTTAAACTCCTACTCTTTTTCGAAGGACATCCTGGGATGTCGGTTTAATGTCTCAACCGAAAGACGGCGCTCACTGAGCAGTATAGAAACCCCATCAATATACTGGGGCATTAGGACCTACACAGACCACCCCCTAGTGGTCTCACTAACACCACTAAGTGAAGCCCTGCTTAGCTTCAGTGGGCGACCATGTGAGTATTGCAGAGAGCTAGATGCCGGCTATAGGTACATACATAGGTATGTTTTGGCTTTTTAAAAGAAAATTTTATTACTTAAAGAGACAAAATAGACAGAATAATCCTTTTGTGTTCCTATTACAGTAAATAATACAGGTTTGGGAAAAAGGGTTGAATGAATAACAAATTATTTACATTTTTGAGAGAATTATCTCGTTAAGAAAGCCCTATTTCATGCTCAGTGCATGTTTCTTACAGAATACTCGTTCTTGCATTGAGAAACAGTGCGATAAGACATATTGATATGACATGGAAACCTCGAAACAGCAGCAGCATCTAAAGCAGCTCAGCGAACAATATAACGCACTCGTGGCTGTGAAGGTCCATTCAAACAAATGAAAGCTCAACAGAAGAAGGCTATGAAATGCAGAGTAGGTGCAGGTGTGAAGGGGCCTTTGTAGACTCATCTGAATAGTCCGATGACAATGTCACCCCTGTAGCGTGGGCCCTTGCGACAAAACGCAGATTCACTCCTAATAAAGAGAACAGACACACTATAATTCATTTGTATTATAATTCCCTGTCATCTTATACAGATGGGACACAGGGAACAGAATACAAACAATAGCAGACAATGAAAGCCTGTAGATGAAATTAAGCCCAGCATATGGGTGCCTGTCCAAACAGGATCTGCAGACAGGAAAAACAACAGGCGACAGACACAAATAAAACCATAGCACCATCTTTGTGCTATACCGATCTAATTAGTCCCTCTCCACAATAAAAGCTCATTTCTTCAGTCGCTATGTTTGAAAACGGAAATATTTAAAAAAATATTTTGTTCCATTTCTATCATACAGGTTCAACTAGGCCTGTCACGATAAGGAATTTTTGTTGTGCGATATATTGACGCAGAAATTGTTGCAATAAGTGATATTATTTTCAT
This sequence comes from Danio kyathit, assembly GCA_903798195.1. Taxonomy (NCBI): domain Eukaryota; kingdom Metazoa; phylum Chordata; class Actinopteri; order Cypriniformes; family Danionidae; genus Danio; species Danio kyathit. Next base: position 45,734,726 of record LR812521.1, on the reverse strand, counting down.
TTTGAGATCATTTTATGACACTGATTGTATAATGATTATATAACAGCATATTAATAAAGATAGGTACTTAGGGTATTTAGATTCTATAATGTGATGTTAAAAAGGTAAATGTCCTATTATATATACTATTAAATGTCTTATTAGGTAAATGTTCAATTATAAACATTGACACCAGATGGTTGGTTCTGAAGCATGGTGGTGGCAGCACCATGCTGTGGGGCTGTTTTTCAGCAGCAGGAACTGGAAGACTAGTTAAGATAGAGGGAAAGATGAATGCAGCAATGTACAGACTCATCCTGAATGAAAACCTGCTTCAGAGTGCTTCAGACTGGGGCGACGGTTCATCTTCCAGCAGGACAATGACCCAAAGCACACCGCCACAATATCAATGGAGTGGCTTCTTAACAACTCAGTGAATGTCCTTGAGTGGCTCACCCAGAGCCCAGACCTAAATCCTATTGAACATATCTGGAGAGATCGGAAAATGGCTGTACACCGTCGCTTCCCATCCAACCTGATAGAGCTTGAGAGGTACTGCAAAGAGGAATGGGCAAAAATTCCCAAAGACAGGCGTGCCAAAGCTTGTGGCATCATATTCAAAAAGACTTGAGGCTGTAATTGCTGCTAAAGGTGCATCAACAAAGTATTGAACAAAGACTGTGAATACTTATGTACAGGTGACTTTTCAGGTTTTTGATTTTTAATAAATTTGCAATAATTTCAAAAAATCTTTTTTCACATTGTCATCTTGGGGTATTGCATAATATAAATAAAGGAAACAAATAAATTTAATCCATTTTGGAAAAAGGCTGTAACAAACAAAATGTGGAAAATGTGAAGCGCTATGAATACTTTCCGGATGCACTGTAAATAAGTGTCATTTCTGATCACTTCAGACACACTCCCATGTTAAGGAGTCTGCAATCTTGTAATGTTAACATGTAATCAGTGTTGGGGAAACTACTCTGAAACTGACACTTGTTAAGCTACATGGTAAAATATCTAATATACCGTCAAACTAAACATCTAAAAAAGTAGCTAGCATTACAAGTTACTTTCTAAAAGTAGCTAGTTTCATTGAAGCTACTAAATTCCCATTGCCATATATTGCAAAAATGTGAATTAATGTTAATGAGGAGAATGGTTTTAAGTGAAAGTTTGGTATTTAAAACAGTGTAATACAACGGTGATGTCAAACCTTAATGTTTTATTAGTTTTCACATTTTTGTGTGTAAAACTGCAAAAAAACTACTTTATTTAATAAATTAACTTCAATTAAACACGTTTTCGCATCCATTCAATCATTTTCCTTTGGCTTAGTTTCTGATTTATCAGAGTTTGCCATAGCGGAATGAACCGCCTAATATTCAAGCATATGTTATATGCAGCGGATGCCCTTGCAGCCACAACCCAGTACCGGGAAACACCCATACACTCTCGCATTCTCACACACACACTCATATACGGTCAATTTAGTTTATTCAATTCACCTATAGTGCATGTCTTTGGACTGTGGGGGGAACCAGAGCACCCTGAGGAAAACCCCACGTGAACTTGGGGAGAACATGCAAACTTCACACAGATATGCCAACTGGCCCAGTCGGGACCCAAACCAAGGACCTTCTTGCTGCGAGGCAACAGTGCTGACCACTGAGCCAGTGCTAACCACTGAGCCACTGTGCCACCCCCATTTTTTCTCAACAACAACATGAAAAAAATAAAATAAAAATTACACACGTCTCCATTTAATTATGAAAATTTATTGAAGCGGTCACATTCTTCCCATTCAACATTCATTCAATTAACTTCATGTTAGTTGCCTACTGTTAGAATACTTTATAGATTGAATTTCAACATTTGTTATTTGAAAAATATTATTTACAAAATAACAATAATAAATTAATAAATACATGTAAAACCATGAGATACAAGTAGATGATTGTAATACCCTATTGTAGATCTTGCAAGACTATACTGTGCTGCTTCAGATCATTGCAAATTCACTAAATGGAATGTAGCTGTTGTCAAACTACTGTACAAACTACTGCTAGTGTACAAGGCAAGCTACTGTACAAACTTGGGAAGAAACTGCCTACAGGAAAGTAGACATTGTTTCAAAACTAGCCGAGTTACTGTCAAGTTGCTGAAAATGTAGCTATCCTAGTATGTGAGCTAGATACTCCAAAACACTGCATGTCATCAATCAATACATTTCCTCTGGTTGTAAAAACCATGTCAGATAATTACTGAAGTTGATTGTAGATGCATGCTGACTGTATCTCACAATTCACTCACAATCTTTGATTATTCCAATATGATTTATGTATTTATTAATTTAGGTATGACTTTGTAAGTGTTGTAAGAGCAACAAATAATAACTTGACTAGTTGATCATTTGGAAGTGGCAGAGGGTAGATTTTTAAGATGAATCATCTGTTGCATCCCAATCATCACAAATACTGCAGAAGACCTATTGGAACCTGCATGGACCCAAGAGTCTCACAGAAATCAGTCAAGTTTGGTAAAGGAAAAATCATGGTTTGGCGTTACATTGTATGGGGGCATTCGAGAGATCTGCAGAGTGGATGACATTATCAACAGCCTGAGGTTTCAAGACATTTGTGCTGCCCATTACATTACAAACCACAGGAGAGGGCAAATTCTTCAGCAGGCTAGCGCTCCTTCTCATAATTCAGCCTCCACATCAAAGTTTCTAAAAGTAAAGAAGGTTAAGGCGCTCCAGGATTGGCCAGCCCAGTCACCAGTCACGAACATTATTGAGCATGTCTGGAGTAAGATGAAGGAGGAGACATTGAAGATGAATCCAAAGAATCTGATGAACTCTGGAAGTCCTGCAAGAACACTTTCTTTGTCATTCCAGATGACTTTATTAATAAGTGATTTGAGTCATTGCAGAGATGTATGGATGCAGTCCTCCAAGCTCATAGGTGTCATAACAATATTAATTATTTTCCCACTGCACCATGACTTTATATTCTATATTGTACATTATTTATGTTAAGTGACAAGACTTTTGTCTAAGCAAAGTCAGACCTTACGGTACAAATTAAATAATTAAAAATCAAGGCATGATCATATTTTATTTTGGTAAAATAAGCGTAATCTAGAAGCCTTTGCTTTTCATATAAGCCACTTCTGATACCAAATGATCAACTAGAAGTCAAGTTATTATTTGTTGTTCCTAAAACTTGGATAGGTGACAAGACTTTTTGTCAGGTAGTACTTTTTGACTAGTTGTTCTCCATTTTTTTTTGTTCCACTTCAAACAACTACTGTATTCACCAATTATTATTCAATTACATTTTCCAGAAAATGTTTTTTATCTTCTGTTTGCTGTCAATCAGAAAACATGTTGAGGAGCTAATCTGCAATGAACAAACTGTCCAAAAGGTGTTCATTTGTGGCTGATCAGAGTACAATGCAACCCTTACAGAAAATGTTCTATAGTCCACATTTATTTTAAATAATATTCACTCCATAGTGTAAATTTCCTAGTGTAGGTGTGTATGGACATTGAATCCAATAATGTAGTGAAAATCTTACCCACACATGCGCGCGCACACACACACACACACACACACACACACACACACACACACACACACACACACACACACACACACACACACACACACACACACACACACACACACACTGTGCAGGTGTGGGCTTCTATGATCACATCCCGCCCTCTTCAAAAGCAGATGCACTCATTTTAGGTGCTTTGTTCATCAGTGAACCCTTATTACAATTAAAAGCGAGAGCACAGAAACTCCAGTCTATTCATAGACGTCAAAGGCAGAGCAGCAAAGCCAGCCGTCTGAATCTGATCAAAACCTACTAATCACAATAGCAATGTTCCTTTGTGGACATCACAGTAGTTCAACCTGACCACACTGACCTTCACATTCATAAAGCAGGCTTCCTGAGCAGTAAATCAGCATATTAGACTGTCTTCTGAAGTATCATCTGCTATTGAGCTCTAGAATAAAGATGCTCAAAATTCAAAATGAATCATTGATATTCTAAAATATATCAAAGTGAAATATTCTGCTTGTCAATGTTTGTAGATCAGATTCAATACTGGCCATATTTATACAGTAATTGATTGTACTGTTCTACTACCATGTCTTACAAAATATGTAAAAGGAGTGAAAACCATAACCCCAAGGGCAAATCTCCCAAAATATGGAGATTAGTTCTTAACAAATAATGATTTAAGTTTATTTTTAAATTGCACTACAACATCCGGAATATGAAGAGAAGCTGCTTTCGAGAGGGAGTGGTGTGTTTGGATTGGCTGAAACTTGTCATGCAAGAAGCTCACAGTTCTGTCTGACAGATGCAGCAGTTTGGGGAAACAAACAAATAAACCACAAAGCACTCACAGGAAACGACATGTGCTGCACAGGAAAGTTGCAGTTTCACCTCTCATATTAACATTATATTTGACAGCTCAGTCTTATAATCTGATCTTCTGCAAATGCCTCTCTATAAACTCCTTCACTATAGGGCCTTACATTTAGCAGTACTTTAACACACTGTTAAAGCACAAATGCTCATAAAGGTCTCCAACCTGATCAAATTCATTGGCTACTGTATGTATGCAATTATTGGCCACAAAAGTGTCAAAAGTAAACCTTCCGGATACCAAAGTAGTTTGATAAAATCTGTCTTCTGATAAAATCATTTTACAGTTCAACCAATAGCGAGAGTGTACTAGTGCAGCAAGCAGGCTGAGCCAGAGAGTGTTTAGCCAATGTTGTTCTGAATCCTGAACAAGTTTTTTTGACACATTTAAAGTAGTAAACACAGTACATATAGTGTAAAACATAGTAAAAAAGTGCAAGAATATGAATAATTGTAAAGCATACATACATACATACATACATACATACATACATACATACATGCATACATGCATACATACATGCATACATGCATACATGCATGCATGCATGCATACATACATACATACATACATACATACATACATACATACATACATACATACATACATACATACATACATACATGCATACATACATACATACAATTAATGTACGTTAAAAGAGGTGTTAGTGAGGCCAGCAGGGGGTGCTCACCCTGTGGTCTGTGTGAGTTCAAATGCCCCAGTATTAGAGGGTTCTGGATGCAGTTGCAGTTGCAAGGTGAGCAGCATGCAATGCTTTTTAATGTGCACACCTAACACCACCCCCAACCCTGCTCCTCACAGTGATGTCAATAGCAACATTGAGTGCATTTGTGTCTGACATTGCATGTCTGTGATATTCAGTCTCAGCTTGCAAATCCAAGTTTGCATCTAGATACTATTGGAGAATTGTGATGGGGAGTCTATACTGTTAATGAGCAATGTCTTTTAAATAAGGCGCTATACCAAGGTCCAAATTTTCTGTGTTCAATAGGGGTGTAATAATTTGACATAACTAGTCAAATTCCCTCCCTGAGCGCTTACCTACTTATGATGGCCTCCTAATCATCCCCATCTCCTGAATTGGTGGTTTCACAGCCTCTCCTCTACACCTGCATCTGGTGTGTGGTGAGCACACTGGCACCGTTATCCTGTGGCTGCCATCGCATCACCCAGGTGGATGTACTGTAGCACAATGGTGGTTGTGAATGTAACCCCAAACCATGATTTTTCCTTCACCAAACTTGACTGATTTCTGTCAGAATCTTGGATCCATGCAGGTCTTCTGCAGTATTTGTGATGATTGTAATGACGTTCAACAGATGATTCATCAGAAAAATCAACCTCCTCCCACTTTTGTAAACTAGAAGTTATTATTTGTCGCCCTTACAACTTGGATCGACAACAAGACTTTTGTCAGGTAGTGTATAAATGTGCTGTATAAATGTACATTACATTACATTAAATATAGTATTAGAATAAGATTTTAAATGTTTTGATTTTCTTAAAGAGGCCTGTTCTGCTCACTGAGCCAGCATTTATTTTGATGAGATTTTGTGAGTACTGTTTGCTTTGTTTTTGTTTTGTTTGCTTTGTGTTTGTTACTTTTGATTTACGGTATATTTGACACTTTTGCCTGTTTCACTCTGATTCTTGAAAAATCTCTTAAAAATAGTAGCTTGTCTTCGTAAATAGTTTGTAAACACAGTACAAACTATGTTGGGATAGTAAAGGAGTCTGTAGGCAGTTTATTTGTGAAAATGGGTCGATCTGGGTTTTTGTGTTAGGTAGTTAACTGTATTTTTCTTTTCTTTCTCTTGAATAGGTAGGTTAAAGGTATAAGGTCCTGTCCACATGAACACGGGTTTTTATAAAACCACAGTTTTTTTTTTCTATGTGGTTTGGCCGGTTGTCCACACGAAAACACAGTACCTGGAGGCTTATCCAAAACTTTCTGGAAACACAAGGGTGAAGATTTCCCGAAACACTATGTACAGTGTGGTAATGTGACCACTACAACTTGAATTTTTGCCTCATAACATCAGCGTGCATGCTGTTTTCTCCATTCCTATTTACCAACAACTCCGGATTCACACCAAATGCAGAGGACGCAATTGAGGCAAATTCCACACATTCCAGCAAACGTGCCACGTATTCCATGTTATTTGCACTGTGGGACATTAATCCACCTCTGTTCTTACATTTGCGTTGACTTGTATGCAATGTACTCACGCAGTTTCTTTTTTCCATGTTTGGCACGAACCCAGCATAAAAGGTTTTTATTGCTTTCAGGTTATTATATGCATCAATTTTTTTTAAACAGACAGGGAAAGTTCCGTTTATAAAAATACCTGTGTACATGTGGACAAGGCCTAACACTGTCCTAACAATACTTGACACAATGCCACGACACACAATGAAAGGTTTCTTTTTCATATTAAAATGAGTTTTTATTCTATCCACCTGCAACAGCGATACACAAAATTTCTATTTTAAAAATGCTTTCTATTTCTGTGAGGTTGCGGCAGAACAACAGCTTATACTACTATCACAAAGATCACCTCAGGCAGCAATTATGTGCTTTATCTAGTGTTAAATGCTACTAATCTAAGTCTGAACACCATTTTACGTGATATTTATTGCTATACTACTGAAAGCAGTCAGAAATGTGACTCAGTGCATCAGAAGTAGCCTATTAATAATGTTAAAGAGGCTTAATATGTATTGACTAGATTAAAATCCTTTACCATTTCTTTAGAAGTGCAGTGGATGGTATTTAAAATTAAAAACTCCCAAACTCAAACCCCAATAAATGTGTTATTTCATATTTTATTTGTCTTGGCTTATACAGTACTTCTATGTTGTGCACTTTTCCCGAACGGTGCACAAAAAATGAATACTTTTAAGGATGCCAAATTGAACAAAAGTGATAATAAAGACAATTATAATGTCTGCCACAGCCATATCACCATGCAGCACAAGACCGGTTAATCACTGACGCCAACCAGGGTTAAGCCTGGTCAGTACCTGGATGGGAGACCACATGGGAAAACTAGGTTGCTGTTGGAAGTGGTGTCAGTAAGGCCAGCAGGGGGCGCTCAATCTGTGGTCTGTGCGAATCCTTATGCCCCAATATAGTGAAGGGGACACTATACTGTCATTTTAAGACATTAAACCGAGGTCCTGACTCTCTGTGGTCATTAAAAATCCCATGGCACTTCTCGTAGAGTAGGGGAGCAGCCACAGTGTCCTGGCCAAATTCCCTCCATCGGCCTCCTAATCATCCCCATCCACTAAATTGGCTCTATCACTGTCTCTCCACTCCACCAATAGCTGGTGTGTGGTGAGCGCACTGGCGCCGTTGTCCTGTGGCTGCCATTGCATCATCCAAGTGGATGCTGCACACTGGTGGTGGTGTGGAGAGACAAACCCCCCTCATGATTGTGAAGCACTTTGGGTGTATGGCTACACACAATAAATGCGCTGTATAAATACACATTACATACTTACTAATGTCACAAAATATTTATATTTCAGATCAATCCTGTTCTTCTGAACTTCCTATTTATCAAAGAAACCTGAAAAAAATATCCTCTGCTTTTGATCAACATAATAATAATAAATAAATGCAGGCCTAGTAAGCAAAGGCAACAAAGTGTTTTTTTCCCCCACAGTGGTTTTATAAAATATGCTTTATTATTGTAATTCCACTAAGTGACGGCAGTAGCACTATTACATAATTCCCCTTTAATATTCATAATTGTTGAAAAACTTGAGCTGCAGCAGTTGATGCTTCTCTCCTAAGAGTCTAATGCACTAAACAATGCTGATGCGAGTCATGCGAAAGGACCTTAATACTTCATAATTATCTCACCTAAGTTAGCACACACTGTGTACAAATGCCATTATGTCTGCCATAGAGGAAAAGGCTGGTGTTTTTTTTTTTTTTTTGCTATGACATAGCAACAAAGATTCTTTTCAGATATAGCGCATGCACAATCCTCCCACTTCCATGCTTCTATCACACAGCACGCAGCGCACTGAGTCATCCAACAATCAGCACTGAATAAGAAGGTGCAGGCAGCTTCATACAAAAGAGTTGAAATGGAGCGACAGGAAGGGAGAGCAGACGCAGTAGACCCTCCCCACCCAGTGGCCTTCACAGGGTTCCCATGGTGATGACCAAAGCCCATCGCCCAGCAACAGGCTGGTACCTGCCACAGCAAGAGTTCACCATGACTGTCGCGTCTGACTGGAGGAAAAAAAAAAATCTACTTGAGAAAGACCCATGATTCTCTGTAAAGACACACAGATGCATACTCTCACACTTCCATTTCCTCTTTTCTCCAATGATGCACTATTTATGAGGTATGTTTTAGTAGCAGCTGCGGATCATTTCAGACAGGGGGGTTGTGGGTAGTCTTTATTACAGTGCTGCAGAGTTATGCAAAGCACACTTTGTGGTTTGCAGTCAGAAACAGTTTTTGACCTAAGAATGTGCTGGTGGGTTTAATATATGCTACAATATGCTCAATGCATACTTGTGTTGCATATATTCAAACCTTAAAGATTGGATGAAGGTAAATACATTACAAAACATGTATAGAAGTAAAAAAAATAAATAAAATTATTTGGGCAGAGGGGGGGGGGGGGGGGTGTTATAAAGCTATTATCTTAAAGGGCACTTGATGAAAATTATCTTTTAGAAGCTGTCATATTGGAGTGATAAACACAACAAGTCTCTTTTTTTAAATTTCCTGACGTTAAAATCCCTCCCATTTTGAGGCCCACCGCAACATGACGTAGGAGTGCGGTTTTCCCGTCCACCAATTTGATTGACAACCACGTATTAAAATATCTCCCTATTAATGAGTATAATCATATCAACAGGACAGGACATGCGCAAAGCAACTGGAATTAAAAGATCTGTTCAGCGCTCTGTGATCATCAATCATCATCAAATGTGATCAAGAATCAGTTTTACAAGTTTTTAAACAGTGCATGTTACTGTGATTTCACCTGTGTTAGATCTGCTACGGGGGATACATATATTAGTTTGCAGCAGCAGCGTGTTATATTCTCAGACGGCATGTCTGTGTATATACTAGCAGGTCTCGGTACTTGCTCTGCCATAATAATCAAAGCAGCAGCAGCGTAGCATATCTGTACCGCCAATACATCAACGTTGCCATATAAATATTCATTACCATACTAAATCCCGAGTGTTCATGACAGAAATACATCAAATAATCATTGAGAAAGTTCTTATTGAAGTATTTCTCACAAACGTTACATGAGATCTGCTTCCTTCATGTCTGTCACTGTGCTGTTTATCTGACGCAGCTGGGACGGAGATTAAGGCACACTCTGACAGGCACGTGGGAACAGTGGGCAGGGAGAGCTAGCATTAAAGGCAACAAAAACAGCAACATTGTGTTTAGAGCGTTAAATTCCAATATTCTGAAAGGTATAATAAATAATCTGATGGGTGTTTTGAGCTGAAACTTTACAGACACATTCTGGAGACACAAAGGGCTTATCTTAAATCTTGAAAAAAGGTATAGGTGCCTTTTAAAGCAAGTATTATATACAAAATAAAAGCTGAAAATTTACCAGAAAAATACATCATCTGACCCTGGACTTAGTCATCAATTTCAATTTTGGAAATTGAGATTCCTACACAGTTGATAATACTAAATAAACTTTGCATTGATGTCAGATTTGTTAGATATGACAATATAACTATTTAAAAATCTGGAAAAAAAAACAATTGAATACTAAAAAAAAATCATCTTTAAGATAAGACTGCACTATTGGCTTAAATGAGAATCACGTTTTTTTTTTTTTTTTTTTTGCTTAAAATCAAGATCACAATTTTCTCACAATTCTGTATTATTGTATTACTATTCTATTATTGCTGTTAATTCTCAAACATGGTAAAACAACAATAATAATATTAGGCCTATGTGTAGGTCTACTTTTGGTTAAAATGCTAAATGACAAAATAAACACTTATTCTCATGTACAACACGGTGTTCGCTATGAAAGAAAAAACATATAAAATTCTTGTCTCAATCATAACTTTCAAATTCGATATGATCATTTAAATCATGTGTGCGCTTTCAGTTTCACTTTCACTGCCAAGCGTACTCGTCATTTTGAGAAAAAAAAAACATACATGCAAATCATATCTCCTGCTCGGCTCCAAAACGAACGCTCTTTGCAATAATCTGAATGATTTTTACAACATTATTACCTGTTATTCACAGTATGCAGTTCTGTCCACTAAAGTAGACGTCATTGGCGGGCACGCACACGTCCTCTCAGTACTCAGTAGTAAACAAACAGTGCGTCAGCTCATGAATGATTTCGCGGCCGCGAATACGATTTAGACAGAAATGAAATTGGGTAAATTATACCTTATAAATACAGTATGTGACACTCGTAATGCCATTTGGAGGTGTCCATGTTGCTGAGCAATGGATATAAAACAATGTGAAGACTTCTGCGACTGCCTTTTGGCTTGAAAGTGAAAATATAATTGGCTGAATCATAGAAAAGCTGAATTAAGATTGTGTGAAGGGTCAAATCGCAATTTTTTTCAGAATAATTGTGCAGCACTACTTTAAAGTTGTTAAAATTACGTAGCAATGTATATTACTAATAATTAAGTATTGGTGTATTTACAGTAGGAAACTTACTAGATATATTCATGGAACTTGAGCTTTACTTAATTTTCTAATGGTTTTTGGCATAAATATATTTTTTGATCCATAGTATATAATGTGTTTTTGGTTACTGCATAAGACATAAAACTGGTTTTGTATTCCAGGGCATACCTGTCAACATTTAGATGCGAAAATAAGGGATACTCAACCACCCCCCCCCCCCCCCCCCTCCCCCCAACCCCCCAAAAAATGTATATGTTTATCTGGAGCTGTTTCATTGTAAATAAACTTCTGAAACGATACGTAATACGTTTTTATTATTATTTACAAAGGATATAATAATTAGTATACATTAGAAAAATCTGCAAATAAATTAACAAACAGTTGAGCGCATTACAACTATTAGCTATTATAAAGAAATAGAATCAAGTTATCAAATCTCATCTTTTCTTCACTGTATAATTTAAACATCCTGATTAAAGAGCAGCGAATTAATCTCTCATTTAGATTTTTTTGGTTTGATTACATTAAATAACAGAGCTGTCACTTTAAAACTGCACAGATCTATAATGAAAGCATTTGATTGTTTTCCTAACTGTTTATGCTAATTTATGACAAAATGTGTTGTGTTTAAAAGAAAACCCAACAAGATCGACATGTCTAGATGTTATTATTACTATTATTATTATTCATTCATTCATTCTTTTTCTTTTCGGCTTAGTCCATTTGTTAATCTGGGGTCGCCACAGTGGAATGAACCGCCATTATTATTATTATTATCATTATTATTATGATGATGATGTGTATATGTCTGTTCAAACACGCACCCAAAACCCAGTGTCCACTTGAGCTCAGCATCAAATCGCGTACGTATAGAATCCGCTTGGTAAACAGCGTCTATTTTCACTATGGAGCGCATCAGCTGACAGTCATGCATCTTTATATGAACTGACTGTTTTGAGGATTGCATAGGGGCAATGGCGCCTGTAATGAAAAGGAAATGAATCGCGCCATTTTTATGATTATTTCAAAGTGTTTCCATGCCTAAATAAAATGAAAGCACAGAACCGATTCACATTTAAGAGCAAGGGCGGCCCCTGGAGGTTCGGCAGTATGGGTTGCATATAGGGAGGATCGGCTTTTCTCAGAAAGATAAAAAAAATACGGGAGAAATACGGGAAAATACTTTTACGGGATGACAGCGGGATAGAACTGTAAAATACAGGAGAATCCCGGGAAAAACGGGAGGGTTGACAGGTATGGTCCAGGGCCACATAAAATTATACTGTATAAACTGTTGCACAGTTCACCGTAACTTAAGCTGAATATAATTTCATGAGCATGTGAATTTAAAAGGTTCACATCCGACTGTTCTCCAGTTATTTCTCGCTACAGCACATGGACTGTAAATCATACAGCGATAATACAGTCTGATGGACAGTAGAGTGGTCAAACCCTATTGTGCTCACACACAGACTCTCTTGATTCTGATCAGTCCAGCCATGTTTCCTTCTTAATGCTTTGTGACAAGCAAACAGCCACACTGCTCAGCAACAGAGTGACGTTTGGTTTCTCCTTGAAACTGCTCTTTAAATAACTGCACAATGGCTGGAGCTGGAGCGTATTCACACAGAGAACAGCACATCCACACAAACAGATTACATATCAATACATTTCTTCCGTCTGTATACTTTCATGCCCGCAAGCATGAAAGGTAAATCACCCAATCGGAGAAAAGTGTGACTGGCTCAGGAAACGTGTTTATGCAAATGCCTGCCTGGCCTTATTAAATCAGTGCCCCATGGGAGCATGCAACCAGTGTGAGAGAGGTATTTATAGACATCACCCACTTCTGGCAGAGCATGTGGGTGCATCCATGACCATCCCAGCGGGATTTCACATAATGACAGTGGGGAGTGGGAGATGGCGTGGAAATTTCTAGAAAGGGTTAAGCATTGTGAATGGCAGAAGATGAAAGGGAAGCCTAAGGGGGTCTTTTTTGTGCTTCTTAAAAACATTTAATCTGTACCAGCTTTTGCCAACCAGTTATCAGACTTTCATTATTATACATTAATTAGTGTTTGAATAGGTGCATTAGATGGATGGATGGATGGATGGATGGATGGATGGATGGATGGATGGATGGATGGATGGATGGATGGATGGATGGATGGATGGATGGATGGATGGATGGATGGATGGATGGATGGATGGATGGATGGATGGATGGATGGATGGATGGATGGATGGATGGATGGATGGATGCATGGATGGATGGATGGATGGATGGATGGATGGATGCCCAAACTACAGTGTGTGTGTGCGTAAACAAACCATTTACAATACTCTTACAAAATCTGAGAATCATACATAGTGCTAAAAATAGATTGTTTTTATGCAATGCGTTTGGCTTGTACGTTAAACATTGATTTGCATATTAAGATCTTAAGAGTGTAAAACTAATAGAATATTAATACAGCAACTGCTGTTGACAGGTATTTTTTCATACCGTATCTCCTTGGAAATCTCCATCAATATATTCCCCCAGTTTGCTCATTTTATGAACGGATGTTTCTCTAAACCCGCTGCATGAATAAAACAAGCCCATGCAAATAAATGAGATATTGTTTTCCACTACTTTATATACACTCATTTACTCTACTTTTGCGTAGTCCCTGCTTTATCAGAGGTCGCCACATCAGAATGAACTTCCAATTACTCTGGCACATATTCACACACAGCACTATAATTTATTATAGCCAGTTAACATGTACCACATGTCTTTGAGCCACCATGCTTTCCCCAATACTTAACAACTCAAAACATACCCAAAACTCACTCACTTACTCACTCACTCACTTTCCTTTGGCTTAGTCCTTGATTTACTATGAGTAGCCACAGTGGAATGAACCACCAATTACTCTTGGATATGTTTTATGCAGTGGATATCCTTCCAGTCATTGAGAGTAGAACCCCACTCTCTTATTCACTCACACACACTCAAACTTCCCCAATATTCATTCATTCATTCATTCATTCATTCACTTTCTTTTCAGCGTAATCCCTTTATTCATCAGGGGTCGCCACAACAGAATGAACAGCCAACATATCCAGGATATGCTTTACATAGCGGATGCCATTCCAGCTGCAACTCATCACTGGGAATCACCCATACACAATCATTCACACACATACAATACGAACAATTTAGCCTACCCAATTCACCTGTACTCTACTCTTTGGACTGTGGGAGAAATCAGAGCACCCGAACACGGGGAGAACATGCAAACTCCACACAGAAATGCCAACTGACCCAGCCGAGGCTCGAACCAACAACCTTCTTGCTGTAAGGCGACAGCGCTACCCACTGCTCCACCATGCCACCTTTTCCCCCAATCTATACACTTTAAAAATGCAACTGTATTACAAGGCTAAATATATACAGCTGGCTGTTTGAAATTTACAACAAAAAAAGCTATTATTTTAATCTTACAAGTGCAGAACTGCCTCTAGAATTTGTCAGCAATGCTGTGTCCTGTGCACAGAACCGTGAATTTGACCAAACAAGAGAGTCCACATAACTTAAATAAACTTGATAATAACCTTATAATACAATACCCTAATACACTGACGAAAACATACAGTAATTGTGTACATACTACCTTAAATATGACAATTGCAGTAAAAAACAAAAACAAATACACCATTTGAAACCTTGTAACTATTTGACCTGGACGCTGGTTACGAAACATTCAAGTGTCTGAACATATATGAAGTCTTAATATCATATTTGACAACACAATATTTGATGTTTTTTTAAAACACAGATTTTATGCATTGGTTTTGAACACAGAAGGTTTCTGCCTTCCACTAGCAGCAAAAAAACTGTGTAAACTTTCTCTGTTGCTCATGCCAGACAGGTAGCAATGCAGCTAACAAGCTCTGCTCTTCCAGCGAACGACAGCATTGGAACAATTGGCTTGTCTATTGTGTCCAATTATCCCAGTGGAGCTGTGTGTCTGTCTGTAGCATTTTCAAGAGGTGACGATAACCAGGGCTGAGAGGATAAACTGGGAAACTCTCTCTCTCTCTCTCTCTCTCTCTCTCTCTCTCTCTCTCTCTCTCTCTCTCTCTCTCTCTCTCTCTCTCTCTCTCTCTCTCTTCTCTCTCTCTCTCTCTCTCTCTCTCCCTCTCTCTCTCTCTCTCTCTCTTTCTCTCTCTCTCTCTCTCTCTCTCTCTCTCTCTCTCTCTCTCTCTCTCTCTCTCTCTCTCTCTCTCTCTTTCTCTCTCTCTCTCTCTCTCTCTCTCTCTCTCTCAATTCAATTCAATTCAATAGTTGCTTTATTGGCATGACAAATTTTACAAATGTATTGCCAAAGCATTTATAAAGTTTACATAAAAAAGTAACATGCATATATAATTAAAAAAAACAGCACACAATATAGTAGTAGTAAAAAAAAAAAAAAAAAAGAATAACATAATAATTATATATATTAATAATAATCTGAATATATATATATATTATAATTAAATAATATATCATATTATTCAATATATCATATTTATGGTGGCTTGAGAAAATCATAACTTTCCGCCAGACTGTCATACAGAATTAAGTTTACGCTCATTTAACTCAGACTACCAATCTGCCAATCACTGATGACCTTTTAACTTACTAGCCACACCCTAGCAACCACTTACGCCACCCTAGCAACTGTCCCATAGACTTCTATGGTAAATTAAAAATTAACAAACTGCCATTGACTTTACATTGGACATAGTAACAACATACCAATTCATACTAACAATATACTACTCCATACCAGAAACATACTAATCATACTAGCAACATGCTAATTCATACATAAACATACTAGCAACATGCTAATTTATACTAACAATACACTAATCCATAATGGAAACATACTAACAAACATACTAATCATACTAGCAAACATGCTAATTCATACTAAATTCATGCTAGCAGCATGCTAGTTTACACTAGAAACATGCTAGTGACATGCTAAATCATACTCAATGCTAACAACATGCTAATTTATGCTAGAAACATGGTAATTTATGTTAGCAGCTGCCTAGCAACCACTCAGAACACCTTAACAAGCACCTAGCAACATCTTTTTAACCATCTAGAACACCCTAGCAAACGCCTAGCAATCACCCAGAACACCTTAGCAATGGTCTAGCAACGCCTTAGTAATGACTTAGAACACCCTGGCAACGCCTTAACAACCGCCTAGCAGCCACTCAGAACACCTTAGCAACTGCCTAGCAATGCCTTAGCAACCATTCAGAACACCATAGCAACTGCCCAGCAACACCTTTTCAACTACTCAGAAGATCCTAGCCCCGGCCTAGCAAACATACAAAACACCCTAGCAACCACCTAGCAACACCTTAGCAACGACCTAGAACATCTTAGCAACCACCTAGCAGCCAATCAGAACATCTTAGCAACTGCCTAACAACGCCTTAGCAACCCCTCAAAACACCCTAGCAACCACCTAGCAATGCCTTAGCAACCGCCTAGCAACCACTCAGAACACCTTAGCAACTGCCTAGCAACAACTCAGAACACCCTAGCAACCACCTAGCAACGTCTTAGCAACCACCTATCAATGCCTTTGCAACGACCTAACAGCCACTCAGAACACCTTAGCAACCACCCTAGCAATGCCTTTGCAACGACCTAACAACCACTCAGAACACCTTAGCAACCGCCTAGCAATGCCTTAGCAACCACTCAGAACACCCTAGCTCTCTCTCTCTCTCTTTCTCTTTCTCTTTCTCTCTCTCTGTCTCTCTCTCTCATAATGGCTAATGCACAACAGAAACTGACTAACGCATGGCTAATATATATCTCTGATTTGACTTATTAAGAAAGTGAATTGATCCAATGGGAAAGTGAGGGGGTGCAATAAAAAAAAAACAAGATATTTTAAGTCCCAAGAAGCCAGTGGGTGTTAACACCCTTGATCGAATGTGCTAAAGACATTTCTGTTTTCTAAAAACCCTTAATGATCTTACAAACTATTTAATATGAAAATAAGAAGCAAGTAACAACAAGCTGATGCGCACACATCCATGAACCCGACTAAAGTCTCTGCAGTAAAAGCAGACGGTCTGGTTTTTACTGCACAACTGCAATCAGAGCTGAGTTTCAACGCGATACGGAGCTCTTATAACGTGAATGAGAGTTTAATGAGAATATCGGTACAGAAATCCCTGGGTGAACGTCTAATTAGCCCACTTCTATAATTGAAGCCTAAAACGAGCCCCTTCGAAAACATCTTTGAGTCCGCCTTGCTTGGCTGTCTTTGACATTGACTATATTTATACCTATAATCCCCTTTGGTGTCTCTTCTGAGACCAGCTAGCAAATTTACACAAGAAAAAACTAAAGACAATGTCGCGAGGCCAAGGCTTCATCAAATAGACATCACACTCAGTTTACTGGCACACTGACGTCCGGAGCAGATGCGGGTTTTGGCGGCACTTCTAGACTGGTGGAGGACAAACATGGAAACCGAATTAAACACGGACCTCTCCGCCGGGACTGTGGAGGAGGATAAAAGGCCACGTATGAATGAGATGAATGGTGAGGCTTCTTAGAGAAGTGGTGGGACCGTGCCAGAGTGCTAATCTGGATTGAGGTGTGGAAATGTGTTAGCGACATCCCACCACCGTGCTTCATTTCAGATCGCTCTAAATCCCTTTGTGGAGCGTCTGCCAGCTGTGTCACATCGCCTGTGTAAATATGTTAAATTTCTAGGCAAGGGAGCAGACCCGGGACTTCAAGGGTGCTCCACTGAGAGGTGAAGGTGCGTCACACTGAGGGAAGGGTGTCGAGAGAGCTGTCAGACTGCACTGGGACTATCATGCTTAAAGTACAAGACTCCATAGGGCACTTCTGAGTAGCTGAATGAATAAAGTCAGCCTCAAAGCTCAAGGCAATGCGTTCAAGCTCATAAATGAAGGTCTGTGTGGTGATATTTATGTGAATGATTCTTTAACTGCAGTTACATTTGAGTTGCTTTTCCAATATCGAGCCGAATGGTTCTGTTTGCTTAACTCTTCCATTTCAGGCCAGTCAGCACAGTTATAGTGTCATTTTTCATGGTGGTGCTGATAATGGAGCTCTCTGGGGTGTAATACAAATGCGTCAGTTGTTGCCTTGGTAATGCAAGTGTAATGTAAGCAATATGAACAGGGATCAGATATTTCTGTTTTGGGTACACCTTTTTTTCTGATATTTACTTTTTTGAATGACAGTGAAAAAAATAAAATAGCATGCTTGCCAGAAACTGGCAGCCAGGCAACACTGTGGTGATGTTACATTGATGATCACATTGTCTAGAAAGTTGGGTAATGCCTATTAGGGATACAGCTGCAAATATTTGGGCATATGCACATTTATATAGCGTAATTTTCAAGACAGTACAACAACAATTATTATTTTTATATTAGATTGAGGGTTTGGGTAGGTTTGGGTAGGGGTAGACGTTAATAAAACACATTGAAATGGGTAATTTAATAAACAATATAAATAATTCTCATTGACTTCCAGCTTGAGCTGTATTCATTCATTCATTTTCCTTCAGCTTAGTCTCTTATTTATCAGGAGTCGCCACAGTGGAATGAACCACCAACTATTCCAGCATATGTTTTTACGCGCAGATGCACTTCCAGCCACAACCATGTACTGGGAAACTGAGCTGTATTCCATGTAGCAACAACTGAGAAGTTGTGATAATGGTTTGTAATCATGCCATGCCGAACCAGACTTGATTGAACATACAGCTGGAATCCTGACTGTTCTTACAACTGAAAAAGCAGCAAAGTCACCAATGTCATTATGTTTTTCAGCTTTTTAAAAATAGTTATATTTTCAATTATTTGAATTATTTATATATATATTATTTATATATATATAAAGTCACTGAAAATCAGTGAAAAACATCTCACTGTCTTGCAAAAATGAATTTGAATTTGCAAAAATGAAGCCTGAGGCACATATTTCTAATGAGCCTGGGCTGAGATTTACATTTCGGGAACATATAGATTTATTGTGCTCTCTTCAATAAGTTATTAAACTTTCCAAGGTCTTTAAAAAGTCTTAAATTTAGCTCATAAAATCTGTAAAATCTTAATACGTGGTGGTTAGATGTTTATCTCAGTTGGCCTTAAATCTCAGCTGATTTAAAATCCCAATAATAAAAAGAGCAAACTTAACTGAATCATATGGTTCAGTTCTTTTCCAGATCTCTGCTTTTGTTTCTTTATTTCTCTCTTTTTTTCCTCGCTAGAATATTTGGAGTGTGTGGGTGACAAAAGAGTTATCTAATTTTGATAAATTTTCTTTTTTTGTGTCAATATTTTATGTGTATTGCATCAATACATCATATTGGTAGTCAACTGACCAATGCATCTATCGATATCATATTTTTATTCCACCCCAAGTATGGTTTGTATGCATAGTACACTAAGCATGGGATGATAACCGTTTTTAGGGTATACTGCGGTTTGAAAAAAAAGGTTTTAAAACAGTCAACATTTTCTGCTATACCGTTCTTAAGGTATGTGTAAGATTTTATATTTGCATTTGTTTATTTAATTTTTTTTTTATTTTAGGACAACAGTATCTCCATCAGAAAAAAATATCCAAAGATGCCGTTTTAAATTATAAAGAAATCTGTGAATGAACAAATGAAGACAGCAGAAGTCAGTAATTCATTTAAATTATTTAGCCTAACATGTTGACATGTCAAAATATTTTAAATGTTGTCTGTGCCAATGGCGTAGTGGAAAGTGCATCGACACATGCACTCTGGTGCTCCCGGTGACCCGAGTTTGATTCCCGCCTCGATCTCCTCCTTCTGCTCCCCATGCTTTCATGTCAATTCTCTCTACTGTCTTATCCAATAAAGGTGAAAGCCCAGAAAAAATATTAAAAAAAAAAAAAAAAAAGCATATATATATATATATATATATATATATATATATATATATATATATATAGATATATATATATATATATATATATATATATATATATATATATATATATATTTATATATATATTTATTTTTTATTTATTTATTTTTATTTTTTAATATGTTTTTTCAAAATAAAATATATTGTGTTCAAAGGGGGAAAGGTTTTTGTTTTTGACAGACGTTTCAAAAGAACACCTTTTAAAGCAGTAATCACAATACCGTGAAATCGTGATATTTTTATCCAAGGTTATCGTAACCTTGGATAAAAATATCCTGATTTCACGGTATTGTGATTAGGTTATCGTAAGGTTATCGTAATGTCAGAATCTTATACCAGCCCATGCCTATAGTACACCCATTGTGATGTTGGGTTGACATTGGTTTTGTCAGGTTGCAACAAAATACAAAGGTCAAACTTGAGAACACATTTCTAAGGGTCAAATTAAATATAGTTTCAAAGAACATCAAAAGACTGGCTAATAGCAGACCTCTTCTTTTTTATTATTAAAAAATGCTAAATGTTACTTAGACATACACTCACTGGCCACTTTATTAGGTACACCTGTCCAACTGCATGTTAACGCAAATGTCTAATCAGCCAATCACATGCCTCAACTCAATGCATTAGGCATGTAGACATGTAGACAAGACCATCTGCTGCAGTTCAAAACAAGCATCGGAATGGGGAAGAAAGGAAATTTAAGAGATTTTGAACATGGCATGGATGTTAGTGCCAGACGGGCTGGTCTGAGTATTTCAGAAACTGCTGATCTACCAGGATTTTCACGCACAACCATCTCTAGGGTTTACAGAGAATGGTCCGGAAAAGAGAAAATAACCAGTAAGCGGCATTTCTGTGGATGCAAATGCCTTGTTGATGCCAGAGGTCAGAGGAGAATGGCCAGACTGGTTCAAACTGATAGAAAGGCAACAGTAACTCAAATAACCACTCGTTACAACTGAGGTATGCAGAAGAGGATCTCTGAATGCACAGCAGCAGAAGACCACACCAGGTGCCACTGCTGTCAGCTAAGAACAGGACACTAAGGCTACAACTCGCACAGACTCACCAATAAAAGATTGGAACAACGTTGCCTGGTTTGATGAGTCTCGACATTCGACTGGTAGGGTCAGAATTATATGCCATGAAGAATTGAGGTAGTTCTGAAGGTAAAAGGGGGTCCAACCTTGTACTAGTAAGGTGTACCTAATAAAGTGGCCGGTGAGTGTAGATATTACATATAAAAAATAACCTGATGCAATACATACTGTAATACTAAATAAACATATTTCCAAATAATAAAATCACTTAGAGTATAAAAAAACACACCCTAATGTTGTTTATGTACACTTATTTATGCATCAAAATTATTGTTGCAGACTGTCAATTACTTAGAATAAATTTCAGTAAGGTTGTGAATCATCTCAGAGCAGATTGTCTCTTTTTTCCCCTTGCTTTTGAAAATAAATGTATAAAAAATATATACTTCCTTATTCATTACACAGCTATAAAAACAATCACTTGCTAATGTTCCGCAGTGAGATTTCAGTTCACAGTTAGAAATTTTTTATATTATAAACCCTTATGAGAAATGAAAGTTTAGACAGACACAATTGCAGCCGTGAGTGAAGCAGCGATGCATTTTCCATAATTGCATGAATTCAAAGAGCAAAGCCATTTCCCACAAAACTGCACCGTGCCATTCATTCTGCCTCCTGTTCCCGTGTGTAGTAATTGTAATGATGTGATTGAGCTGGCATTGTACGCTCACTCTCATCCACAATCACTAAAAAAAGAGCTCTGGTCCCCTGTGTGCGTGCGCTTCCTGTAGCTGTCACCATAAACCGGGTAATTTGTTGATTTAAATGCTTGTATAACTCAGGGGCTCGAGACAAAGTGAGCGAAGAAGACAACTCCAGGAGGAAATCTGAAACGGAGAGGGTTATCGTCACCGCAGCTGTCGCACACACTTCCTCTGTGACACAGGCACTGATTCAATTTGCCAACTTATGCCCACCTCCTTTCTCTGCTCTCTCACGGGGGTGGGGGTGGGGGGGGATTGATGAAGAGAAGATGGAGAGAAGAACAAGGGAAGGAGGAAGAAAGGAAGGAAGGAAGGGAGGGAAGGGAAAAAAGGAGATTTCTGTACTCACATCTGATGCGGGGACCCTTATCTGCTCCCGGCAGGAGAAGGTGAACGATTCATTGGCAACGCTTGTGCACCACAAAGCAGCAGACTGAAAGAAGGAAGAAGAGAGAGACAGATGAGATAAACGGTAGAGAATCAGACAGACCATTTATCTGCTGTGACAGAAATCCTGCTTCATGTCAAGAGTCAGCACTGAACATCCTCAATATACGCACGCAGCCATGAGATCAATTCAAGGCCTGAGCTGTAAGCGGTTAACAAAAGTGGTACTTTCGCACCATGAGTGCTTGTTTTATTGCTGCTGTTATATTACATAATTCTTGGTGTTTGAATTGATTGCCAAATTGTGCGCTCCACGGTCTAAACAAAAGGGGAGTGTATGTTACGGGCGGTTAAAAAGCCACGCATTACAGTCGTTTCTATTTTCGTTGCATTGCACACAGATTACTACGACCACATTCTGTTCGCAATAAAAGCTGATTAATTCTACACTGTAAAAATGCTGGGTTCCATACAGTCGATTTGTGTTGAGACAACATAAAAGAATTAAGTTAACTTATTAGTTTTAAGTGGATTGAACATAAAACAATTAAGTCACAATTGTCCCTAAAAATTTTTAAAATTGTCCCCAAAAAATTTTAAAAATTGTGTTGTTTCGGCTCATTTTAATAAGTAGTTTAAACAAACAGCAAACCAGAGTGTACCAGAGTATATACAGGAATCAGAAAGTGAAATTCAATACCTTTTACAGGCCACCTATGGTGAAAAATGTGTTCTTTTCAAGCTGTTTGGACAGACATATGTGTAGGTACTGTGTATATACTGTCATATTGGGGCGATATAAACACACCCAGTGCTTTATTTTCAATTTAACAACATAAAAATGATGGACCAATTGAGACTGACCGCAACTTGACGTAGGAGTGTGGTCCCGCCGCCCACCGAATTGATTGACAGCTGTGTATAAACATTTTTCCGTAGTAACGCGTATAATCATATCAACAAGACAGGAAGTGCGCAAAGCAACCGGGAATAAAAGGTCTGTTCAGTTTGCTAGGATCATCAATCATCATCAAAGAGTGAGTTTTACAAGTTTAAAATGTATAAAACAGTGCATGTTAATGAATTACAGCGATTTACTTCATCACCACAGCTGCATGTCAATATAATTATAAAAGAAGATGCTTCAATCCCGGTTTATGGACGTTAAATCAGGTTTATTTTGTACATCAACATAACAGATATTCATACAGCAGTGGATTTTAACCTGTATGTGCTGTCTGTGTGTATGCGTGTCCGCGCTGTGAGTGTGTGCGTATCTGTGTGTGTGCGTGAACTTTGTAACGACATTGTGTGTGACTCATCGTTGCAACTCCACAACAAATGCATCAAATACTCATTGGTAAAGTTCCTACTGTAGTATTTCTCACAAACGTTACGTGAGATCTGCTTCCTTCATATCTGTCTGTTGTCTGACGCAGCCGAGGGAGGAGATTAAGGCCCACTGACAGGTACGTGGAAACGGTGGGCGCGAAGGACTAGCCTTGAAGGCGCAGTACACAAAAATCGCTACCTGCTGCTCAGAGCTATAAAATAGAAACTTCTGAAAGGTAAAATCTGATGGGTGTTTTGAGCTGAAACTTTACAGACACATTCTGGAGACACAAAAGACTTATATTAAATCTGGAAAAAGGGGTCAAATAGGTGGTCTTTAAGACCTTTTTAAAGACTCTTTCCATACATTTTAAGAGATTATAACAACTTCAGGTTTCATCTGGAAACACTTGCGAGATTTTACCTTACAGTGTATTTACTAAGTATTAATGTATGAAACTAATCCAAAACTAAAACAATATTAATATACTGAATAAAAATCTATTTAATCTAGCTAATTCAGCAGGTCGGCGCCTATAGAACTGCAGAAATAATGGTGTTGGCTTGGTTTCTGCAGTAAACAAAGCAGCATGATGTCAAATCTAGCAGGATATTATTGATTTCATAAACTACACAGTATCGTGATATTCGCAGATTTAATTCAGGCACACTTTTTAAGGGCCTTAAATTTTTACATTGATTTATTAAATTTTAATACTTTTTAAGTCCCCGCGGACACCCTGTGTACTCAGATTAATACACATTATAAATTAATACACATATTATACTGGCAAATTACTAATTAAGTTTATTACTTAGGTAATACTTTATAATAACTGAATCATTTATTAAGCATGAGCAAATAGTGAATTCATTATCTGTTAAGCATTAACTCTACATTAACAGATGTTTGTAAGCCGTTTACAACTACAGAAACAAACGCTCTATTCTTGTCTTATAAGCACATGTATAATGTGCTTAATTATTGTATTTTCATACTTTGTTAATTGTTATTTTTTGATTACTAAATAAAGTATTGCATCATTTATAAACCAGTTATTTGATAGAAGTTGCTGTTTTTTTAAAGATGATTCAGAATGAGTTAGTAAATGATTAATAAACTATTCAAATTAACATTTACACATATTATTCAGGCTTATATTAACATACAAATTAACTATTAATAAATGCTTTATTAACTTATCTTCATTCAGTTTTGTGACCTAATCTAAAGTGAGGACTATTTATGCTTTATAAATCCCTAATAAATGACCATTAATGGCTCAGTTATATTCTAAACAGGAACAAAAGAAAATAAATGACTTTATTCATTTCTATTCATTTGAAGACACACAAATGAAACTGTCAAATGAAAAAGAAATCTTTGCAATCTTAATTAAAATAAAATGACTGTACAGTTTAAACATCGCTAAATAACATTGAAATGTTCTATCATATAGCGTTAAATTATTATTATATAGTTGTTTTATCCAGGTGTATGATATATTTTGACACTCCTGTTATTTGGCAATGTTTAAAGTTTACAGTAATTTTACTTTTTAGATAAGATTGCAAAGATGTATTGTTCATTTAATACTGAGCCTTTAATTGTCATTTATTAGAATTTATAAAGCATAAATAATCATTTTAGGTCACAAAACTGGATGAAGTTGAAGTTATAGCATTTATTAAATGAACTATTAGTATACTGTATGCCTGCCCTGAATAATAATATATAAATGATTTGATTTGATTTGAATAGTTTATTAATCATTTACTTGTGCATTCTGAATGATCTTAAAACCCCTTACTACTCTTAAATGATTTGTAAATATGATACTTAATTTATACATGAAAAATAATCAGTAATAAAGTGTGACGAACAATCATTAAGCACATTTTAAAAGTGCTTATAAGTCAAGAATAGAGCATTTGTATCTGCAGTTACAAACTGCTTACTAACATCTGTTAATATACTGTAGAGTTAATGCTTAACAAATAATGAATTGACTATTTGCTGCTACTTAAAAGATGATTCATAGTGTGTAGTTATTATGAAGTGTTACCATTATTTAATGTGATCCTATAGTTGAGTGAACTGAAACGATTTCTTCCATTGTACTGAAATAATTCACTGTAAAAACACTGGACTTTGGTTATGCTACCATATTGGTAATTTCATTTTATTTTCGTATTTAGACTCAGTAATTTCTGCAGCAGTAAAAAAGCACATTACAGCAATGCTGGTTAACCAGTTAGACTGCCAAATCTGTTATACCAGCATACAATTTATGCTGGCGTATCATTTACAGCAGGTTCAGTTTCCTGTGTTACACGCAAACATGAAAAACAAGACAAAATAAATCATTATATGAATTGATTTCTAAAAATATTTTATATTTAGATGTAACAAACTAACTAAATTAATAAAAAGTTTTATTTAAAATGAACAAATCTTTACAAATCAAATTAATATTTATTTTCAAACCATTTTAAAATGTAAAAATATAATTATATATATTTTTATATATTTTTAAATACATTATTCTTAAATGTATGAACTTTTCTGTTCATCAAATAATCGTGAAAAAAATTATCAATGTTTTAACAAAAATATTTGGCCTCCCCACTGACAATAATAAAGTGATTCACAATAATGAAGTGTTTCTTGAGCACTACATCAGTATATTACAATAATTTTTCTAAAGAATCGTTAAACGTTAAGACTTAAAAAAAACATTTTACATTTTTCAATGCAACATAATGATTGTATGAAAAATTAAGCATAAAATTAGGATATTAGATAGGCTGGTGGACATTGAATATCAAAAGAAATTATACTACGCACACTTATACTTGTATACTTAAAAAAATATTATATGTAGTTTATATTGGTCAAATCTAAGTACTTAAATGCAGTAGACACAAAATTTATAAATGTTGCAACCTATCAGCAGCCAATCCGAGTCAAAGCTAGCCACTAGTATGCAAATGATGTGCTGTGCTGGGCAGTATGTACAGTGTCCCTCTGTCCACACCAGTAATGCCGCTGGCACCTCTGCACTGTGACATATCCAGGTCATGGCAGGGGCAGCTTCATTCCTGCCGCAGGTTAACGCTTTATTTCATGGGCTGTGTATGTTTGAGCTGTTCTTCTCTACAGTCAGAATATTTCTGATCCCGAAAGCTTAGAGCAGGTTTTAGCCTTCTGCTTACAGGAAATGATGCAGCAAGTCTCTCAGGTTCACAGTAATCTATTTAAGAATCTGCACTTTAAGTCTAGCATCTCCGGCCAAAACACAACAGGCAAACTTCAGACAGGCTGAACAGCCACTGTCACCCACACACTCCAAATACTCCAGCGAGGGAAAAGAGAAAGAAAGAGAGATAAAGAAACAAAAACAGAGATCTGGAAGAGAACTGAACCATATGATTCAGTTAAGTTTGCTCTTTTTATTATTGGGATTTTAAATCGGCGGAGTTTTAAGAGCCAAATGAGCTGAACAATCCAACCAGCACGTATTGCAGGATTTTACTGATTTTATGAAGACTTAAAAAATTAAGGCTTTTTAAACACCACGAAAAATCATGAAAATGTAATAAATCATTGAAGAGAACACAATACATCAATATGTTCCCGAATTGTAAATTTCAGCCCAGGCTTCATTTTTGCAAAACATTAAATATGTTGCTCCGGGTACAATTTTTTGCACATTTTTGGTAACAAATCGACTAGAGCAGTGTTTCCCAACCCTATTCCTGAAGGCACACCAACAGAACACAATTTCAACCTCTTCCTAATCAAACACACCTGAATCAACTCATCAGACCATTAGAAGAGACTCCAAAACCTGAAATGAATAGGTCAGATAAGGGAGACATCCAAAATATGTACTGTTGGTGTGCCTCCAGGATCAGGGTTGGAAAACACTGCACTAAAGGATGCTGTGTACATTTTTGCAAATCTGCAATATGCTACTTGGGGCACGTTTTGTAGTACATTTCAGATACATGTCCTTCTTGTACACGTCCACGAGAAGATGAGGCTTATCATACAGATCACCAAGTGAATGACTGATCTAAAGCCTTCACTAAATCAGAGTTCTAAGTGTTTTCAAAAGCAAACACAAGACAAAAGTGCACTGCAACTACATAGATTTACCTTGATTTTACATTGCTTTTCTCTGTTTTGTGGAACAGTGCAACAGCTTACAGTGTATGCTACTGAGCAAACTGACCACAGCAGATATGTAGATACACAAGTGAAGCAAACATATTCAATTATGAATCATAGACATCAGGTTGTGGTATTTATTTAGTGTTTTTTTGCAAAAAACTGCTGAATAAACTGAATAAAAATAGTTTATTCATCAATTAAGGGGGGGGGGGGGGGGGGTGTGACATCAACAGTATATTTACAGGGATATGTTAAAGTTTGACAATACAATTGAATTCCAGTCTACATTATTTCAATACATATGAATAAATAGATGAATGAATGAGTAAATAAACTGTGCTCCCACCACAATATGGAACGTTTTACTGTAGCTTCTCATCACATTAAAATAAGCTGATTACTCTTTTGTTTTCCAGTATATATTCATTCTTAAATTTAGATACATTTACTTTAAGTGCAAAATTACAAAATGAAGTCTGTTAAGATTTAGAATCAAATGTGTCATGATTTAAAGATTTTTAGATATTTAAAAATACTGAGAAACATTAACAATTTTTTTTAAACATTTTGAAACATTTTAACATGTAAATACAATTAATAGTATTTAATTTATAAATGCATATGCAAAAATATACATACAAGTAAAGGCAATTACAGTGGTTGTACCAAAATCCACTCTATAAAATACATTTGGGTGCAATCAGTGAAAGAAATAAACAATTTTATTTCTTTATGGATACAGATCTGCCAGCACAGTCCACTCTTCAGTCCAAAGGCTTTAATAGTAAATTTATTTCTGAATTTGATCTTTAAACTTCTCCTCTTCAGAGGTGCATGGGACTACTTCAAAACAAACCAGATCCTCTGAATATGAGCCAAAAGTGGACAAAACAGATGATCGAATATAATCTCGCCTTTTGGCAAACACCTCCTATTTTTGCCACTGTTTTTAGTGCTCTGAATCAAATTGTGATGTGCCGACTCTGATCAGCACCTGAGCGGTCAACAGTGCTTACTTTTTTACATCCTGCTGTGTAAATGTAGACTTTGAACTACAGTTTAAAACACTATCTATTTCCATATAATCCACCAACCCCCAAAAAATTGTCATCTGCTTTCTTTCATTCTTCTTTTTTCAATTCCCAGAAAAAAGTCAGCTTCTGCAACTTTGTCTATGCAATTATTATAAATTGAAGCTTAAGTTCATGCAAACACAACATCAACATCATGATTTGTTTGTAAATCACACATTACTATGCATCAAAAAAAGCTCAAAGAAAGGATTCTTACAGCATATGATGTAAAATGTGCAAAGGTCAAAGTTGTTTTTTTATTAGTTCAGAACTTTAGTGCTGATTGAAACAGTTTTACAGAAATAACTTGTGTCATCTGGTGTACACAAGATAAAGACTTTATTCATAATAGTTTTCTATAAACAGTGTTTAAATTATGTATGTACCTCATTGTAATTTGCCATTAAACAGGATATATCAGTGAAAATGAGTGTTGATTGCAACAGATGCTGAGAAAAGCAACACGCTGATCTGACCAAAGGCGTTCTAGAGTCTTTTTTTAATCTGCTGCCTCAACTTCCATAGCCGCTTATTTCTTGTGAGATATTAATTGTAAATAGTTTTAATAATGTGCAAGCAACAAATCGAATGAGTCAGTGAATTCAATCATCTATTCATGAAGTCATTTGCTTCATTCTAAATGAACAGGGGCCGGTGACACCAGCAGTGCATAAATTAAAATGTAGCTTAGTTGCAATGTAAGGGACAAAAAATAGTTGTGTAGCACCACTAAACCTATTTTAAACATAACTTTACATTCCAACTAAATATTCACAGAGACCTCTACCATTAAAAAAGACTAGAAAATAGATGACAGCAATAATATATTATATTGATGAGCTTGTGATGATAATGAAGAACCCAATGTTTTCACTTCCTTCATCTCCCTCTTCTCACAGCATTTTGGATGTATTTTGTTTTTTATGTCCTGCCAAATATCATTTTTTTCCAGTTTGTGACAGAAGAGTTTAATTTAATTTCAATTAAATTGAGAATTTCTTTATTACTGACAATTATGTGTTGGCTATTAAAATAATTTCAAGTTGATGTTTTGATTTTGATAACTTTATTTTCGGTTCACGTGCATTTCAGATTGTTCTCCTGTTTAACAATTTCAAGACTTCTGATTGGGTATTACTGGGACTACATGTCGCTTTACAGGGAGCTTACATGTTCCAACATGATGCAACTAAAGTAAGTACAAATTTAGTTACAAACTAGCTAATAATTTTTACTATGCTTCTAGTGTGGACTTCGACATTCCAGTTTAAGCAAGAACTATTGAACAGCTGGTGCAACCACAGGTCCATAAATAAGAACAACTCTGATTTAACATTTGCAGATTTCTGGCTAATTTTGGAAGTAAAAGCAATAAAAATTGATTAACTAGCTACTCGAAAGAAGCATTTGTGTGAATCAGAGAGGTTTCCAAATGTACTGACTTGTATTGAGGTTTAGCCTACTATATAGTATGTTGATTCCGACTTACAAAAAGTCATCACAGTGGTCTTCTGCTACACATTTTCAGGATAGAATCCTAAAACTACTCCTGTAGACCACAAAACCAGACAAAGTGCTGTTTCCATTAGTTGGCATCTGCTGATGTAGTGTGGTCTGGCCTATTTAGATTTGAAAAGATATGACGGCAAGTAAAGAATAACAGAATAAAAATGGCACCTAGACCAGAGATTAGGAATAAAATAAGCAAATACAGTAGCATAATATCAATTTAAAGGGCCAGACTTCTAAACAGGGCAAATTAGTGAGGGTCTTTTTTCTGTAGCTTTTCCCAGCAATTGAAGATTAAATGCCATGTACAGAAAACAGAATGCAGTAGCTAAGTTTTCAAGTGATAAGTCATATTTTCTTAAAAATGTGGTATTTAGTGCAAAACCGCAAAAACCATTAAGTGCATTAAGTGCAAAAACCAATTCTATTTAAAAATATATATATTTAAGTATTCATCTTATTCTTTGCGTACGAGCGGGCGCAGCCATTTGAATCTTTTTGACTCGAGACTCATTCACTTCCATTCATTTTTAGACGTTAAAAACAGCTCGTTATGCTGCTTGATGTAGCAAACTGACATTTTCTTATTATATGATTCTGCTTTGTTTGAATAATCATGGAAACACTTGTTTGTAGAGTGGGTAGTTTTCTTCGGTTTATTATTCCTAGTCATTTCTCCCATATAGGCGATTGAATTGGAAGTTCTAAAACAATTGCAAAAACGAGCACACTTCTGCATTGAAGAATAAGGTCAATTTTTCTTTTTAAGTTCTTGTAATTATAAGTGTAGTTGAGATGTTATGTCTTCTTTGTTTGAAAATGGTGGCAAATATCTGTACTGTACCTCAGTATTAAGGCCAAATTAAGAGTAAAATTAATAGGTTACTATTTATGGTTTGGTGGACATGAACCCTGTGAATTCAATCACAAGTGGGTGCCATGATAATTTGGACTATCTAAACTAGGTGCTTGTGGTGGGCAATAACAGTTAATAGACTAGAGCTGCACGATTACTTGAAATGAAATCAACATCCCGATTCAGCTAAAGCTGTAATTCTCATGCACATCTGGTCATGGAAAAATGGCTCTGTGATCAGTAGTAAATCTGCAATGAAGGCTAGAAGTAAGGCCAGCTCTCATGTGGCAACATCCCGTTCTCCCTCGTTAAGCTAATACGGAAGTAACAGAAACTGCAATTTATCAAAATTGCACGAGTCTTGGCTCCATAATAGAGCAGATTTCTATTTAGCCCACAGTTAAAATGGCCAACTTTACAGCAGAAAAAAAGTGCTGGTAAAAGCCTGGTACAATTTTGGTGTATATAGATAATATTACACTTCATGACAACTATGAGGAGGGTGA
Organism: Danio kyathit; assembly: GCA_903798195.1. Taxonomy (NCBI): domain Eukaryota; kingdom Metazoa; phylum Chordata; class Actinopteri; order Cypriniformes; family Danionidae; genus Danio; species Danio kyathit. Next base: position 45,702,946 of record LR812521.1, on the reverse strand, counting down.
ATTTTTAAATAACTCATCCGTTTCATTTGTATTAAGTTATATTAAGTCTGCATAATTAAGGGCGTGGCCACTTGAGTGACAGCTTGGTCTCGCTGGTTGCAGTTACGTCACCTCAGCTGATTCCGGCTGATTAGCTGCTGAACTCGGCATATACATCGTATTTTTGTTTTGTTTTATGTGGCTTTACAGTGTCAATTGCCTTTTGGGATTATTTCTTACCATTATCAGATAATATGACATTCTGTGTGCACTTAATTGTGCTCACAAACCATTCACGTGGCCTCCATTTGGCAGGTGAGTGCAATTCTTATACTTATATATATATGTATAAGTGCATCTCTATAAATGCATTTCTTTTATTTAAGATAATTTATCATTTATCATTTTCTTTAGCTCTTGAACACACTCCAGAATCTGACAGATTGATTAGCTGTAGGTTATAGAACAGTCATTTGACACATTGTCATACAGTGTTATGCCTGGATTTCACAATAGCCTTGCATTTACTAACACAGACTATATTTGAAGTATTTAGAAGTAATTCGCGTTTTCCTTTTGTAGAAAAACATCATAAGGACACTATTTAGTGGCTCAATGTATTACAATAGTGTTTTAAAAAGACTAAACACTTTAGTTATATAATGTACAACCAAGCACATGTGGTCAGAACACAAACGAATCGCAGGTAATGAAGTATTAAGCATTTCTCCCAAAAAAAAGCCCATCTAAGCAAAATGCTAGCAGACATCTGTAACTTCACTCACGCTTCGCCTACTTGCCCTTTTTCAGTTACCCCCGGTCGGAGCGATGATGCGCGAATAAAATGGCAACGATTGTCTACGCCCACTTGTAGCTTCATTTGTACTCTTCAGAAACCTATAGGTGACGTCTCGGATACTACGTCCATATTTTTTACAGTCTATGATTATATCTCAACATAACACATCAACTCAACAAAACACATTAAATGTGGTGTTTTCACATGCTTTCAGATGTAGCAGCAACACAGAGCTATAGATCATTGAGAAGCGACTCAACAGCTGACAAAACCCATCTGAAAGCAGGCCACCCAAATCCCCCTTCCTAAACCTGCCCCTCATTATTGGATGAGCAAATCATACTAAAATATACAAATGAGATGCAAATTAATATGAATTAGCCACTAAATAAAAAAGTGACACATTGGTGTGATATTGCGTTAGATTATTTTTAGCTGAATAAAAACAATGCACATGAATAATCATAAATAACCCTAAAATATACCCTCAGAATCTGAATACAGACCTATCTTTAAAATACCAGCTCACAAAAACAGCACAGTAAGGAAAAAGAAAGTTATGTACAAAGAGTTCCCAGTATATTTATTTTGGACTATTTCTCATCTACCAAGCAGCGTGAGCGTTTAGAAACAGAAAGTTCCTCTCCCGCTCTTGGCGACAGGGTAAAGATCGACCCAGAGGTTGAGCGCAGACTTCCATCACCAAACGGCTCAGTTAAACAGCCTCTCAGAGGGCCTATTGAGCGCACACTTACATAATGGCCAACCTGATGGAGAAGGATCAGGCCCAGTAGGAGTTTCCCTGACTCCAGCACTCTTAAAAGGTCAGAACGAGAGAAAGGCTCATGTAGCAACCCACGTCCCTTCACAGTGAGACTGATCTGGCCCTTCATAATTAAACAGCCCATTAAATATCCATGCCACGCTAGAGGCTCGGCACCTAGCAAATGCACCCATGCCGAACACCCCGATACGACACCAAACTCGGTCCCGCGCAGAGACCAATTCAATTACCTCAGAAAAGCACGAGCATTAGTCCTCTCCTGCTTATCAGTCAGTCGAACACCCACATACTCGCACACTTGGAGCTCGAGCGCACACACATAAACACCAGAACGCCCACACAAACACACATGTACTCGACATCCCAGCATATCTGCCTTCTGGACAACTGCGAACCTTTAAAAAGAGCCTCCAGTTATAGCAAGCCGCGTCTGGGCAGAGAAGCCACAGAAGAACCTTTCACGATTTTAATTCACAGGCGCGAGAGAGAGACACACACACAAGCAATCCCGGAGATGACTGGGATCGTTCGTCCTGATATTAAATTCAGCCCAGCTGTCAGGGAGATGCAGATTAGGAGGAAGGGAATGGAGTTTGTGCGCTTGTTTACGAGAAGCGGAACAGCATGCAAAAGATATTCCTCACGGTGCAATATCATTAAGTGTTCTTGAATGCAACAAGGTGTTTGAGCTGCTAAATTGAATAAACACCTAAAACAGCTTGTTTTCCCCCACACCTAAAGGAGGTGAACTCAACTGAGTTTATATGGGAAGACGTGCTCTGTTAAAACTGACAAACAGATGTAGAGAGAAAAATATAAACTGCAGAATGACACATAATCCTTATTGTTACTGATAAAGTCATCGAGAAGACCTAATGTTTCAGTCAGCTCAGCTCACCGGTTATTATTTACACCAAGTTTGTCGAAAACCGCATGCAAATCTGCAGTCAGAACAGATATTTTCAGATGTGCCATTCTTAGACATTTAATCCATAACTCATCTCCATCTGAGAGCTTTTGAAGGCTGTTCAAGAATCAGTAGAGAGAGCTTGTATGAAATGATCAGTAGCATCTAACATTATTTAGCTCATCCAAAAATTCGAATCATTTGCTCATCCAATTTTCATTCCAAGACTGTTTTTATACTTTGGGAATTACATTTTTTTTTTTTTTTTTATCAAATGTGAATTAAAAACCAGGTCCTGATTTTTGAAAATTGAGATTTAAGCATCATCTGAAATGTACATAAGTTACAAAAAAATATATATATATATTAAAGAGTTTTATTAAATGTTTTTTTTTTACTTATGTATGGTTTGTTTGGGCAATATTTATAACTTATTATTTCTATATTTATTTCTATGTTCCACAAAATCTGGAATGTGAAGGTTAAAAATACTTTAAAGTTTAAAGGATTTTAAAGTTGTCCAAATTAAGTTCTTGCATATTACTAATCATTCAATCATTCATTCATTTCCTTCGGCTTGGTCTTCATTTCAGTGGTCGCCACAGCGGAATGAACCGCCAACTATTCCAGCATATGTTTTACACAGCGGATGCCCTTCCAGACGCAACCCAGTACTGGGAAACACCCATACACACTCATTCACACACTCATACATAATTATTCAATTCACCTATAGAGCATGTCTTTGGACTGTGGGGGAAACCGAAGCGCCCGGAGGAAACCCACACAAACACGGGGAAAACATGCAAACTCCACATAGAAATGCAAACTGGCCCTATTACTAATGAAAAATTAATATATTTATGGTAGGATGTTTATAAAATGACTTAATGGAAAATTTGCTTAATATTCTAATGATTTTTGGCATAAAAGAAAAATAGATTACACCCTAGATGCTTCCCACTATTCCCACAAATTGTGCAGCATAAAGTTTTGTGGTCCAGGGTTACAAATGTGATTTCTAAAAATAAAATTCAGACATTTCTCTAAATATTTTGCAGTGCTCAGCATATTCACCTTATTCTCCGCGTACGAGCGGGCGCAGCCATTTGAATCATTTTGGCAGGAGACTTCCGGTCTCATTTACTTCCATTCATTTTCAGAGGTAAAAAACAGCCCGTTATGCTCCCTGATGTTGCAAACTCATGTTTTCTTATTATATTATTCTATTTTGTCTGTATAATCATGCAAACACTTGTTTATAGAGCGAGTAGTTTGACCGTTTTCAGCCGTTTATTATTCCTAGTCATTTCTCCCATAAGCAACTGAATCGGAAGTTCAAAAACAATCGCAAAAACGAGCGCACTTCCGCATTCAAGAATAAGGTCAATATAAGCACATATAATCTAAGCATATATAATCTTTTAAATTCATGTTTTTAATAGGCAGCAATACTACATTTGTGCCTATACATTAGATTAGTCATTACTGAATCCAAATCTGGAGCTTATCTAACAAAATAACTTGCGATAACGCTCTAAAAACTAGTACAGCCAAATTTATATGTTATAGAAAAATATTAAATACAAATTTAAAAGAGAAAAAATTAAGAAAAGCAAAAGATTTACATTTTTATTTGACATTTTGTAGGTTGTCATTTTTTTTCTAAATATGTTTAGTGACTAAAATATTATTTTAATATACATATACCTGTTTAATAAATCTGTTTTCTTTAAATGCACCAAAATACATTCCCTATATTCACTGAGAAATAGATACAAATATATTCAAAATGGGGTGTACTCAATTATGCTGAGCACTGTATATGCCTTCATCTTTCTCATAAAATTCATGTTTTTCTCCTCTACCAAAATAACAAATTGTTACATTCATATTCTTTTAAATAACATTTATATATTTTAAAAAAATTTAATCAATTCCAAGTTAACCTGTTAATTACTTATAAAAGTATATTAATTTAGCTACATCAACTGCATATTCATGAACAGTTTAAAAAGCATGACTAAGGAAACAGAAACTTAATTAAACCTAAAGAAAAGCTCAGGGCAATAACAAAACACTTCTGATCCTAATTATGTTAATATGCTAACCTAATATTTGTATGCAGCCTTTCCAACCATGACTAAACAACTGGGTTTAACTGTCTGGAAAATTGATTCCCTTTACTGAGGAGACACTCATAAATTATCAATTTAGGATACATAAGACGTGCTGTGAATTCTCACTCATAATCAAATGTTCACACACTGAGACACACAACATTAGTCAATCCTCTACACACACGGCCACACACTCTAGAAGTACTTTCTTCAAGCAAAACATTAAAAGTCTAACAACAGCCCACCAAAATACAATCCTGACAATAGCAGTTAGCTTAGCTCTTGCAACAGATCATTAAACACAGATGGACGAGATCCTGCTGTTTAAACTGAAACACTTGTCTTTCAATTCAAAGTACATGTGCTTCCTCGGTTTGGTAGAGTGACATGATCATAAATGTCTGTCTCTTTTCTTGCTAAATGACTTCATCAACGGCTTTCTGTTTCTTAAATTACGGTATTTACAATTGACAGAGAATAATTCCAAACTAATTGGGCATTTACGCCTAGTGTTTTTTATTTATATAGTAATGAACATTGTTAAGAACATATTTAAGTCATTTTTAAGAGCTAACAGAGGACATAAATCTGAAGTGCAAAGTAAACTTATTAAAAAGCTAATCTAATAACATACTAAAATAATAATTACAAACATACTGTAAATTCCTCAAGTCTAAAACAAAAACAATTCATTTGTGATTAAAAAAAACAGTAATAATATATGTGTGTGTACACATCATTCTACTCTGTGTTAGTCATACTTTATTTGTCTTATTTTAATCCAGATCAGCATCAATTATTGTATCTGTAATGTGTGCAGTTTAGACTTCCCGTTTCTGTGTGGTTTACGGTTGTCTGTTCTTGTGTCATGTCCTCATTGGCTGCTTTAATCTTGTGTCGTTTCTCATTGGCTGTCTCGTGTCATTTGGTCCTTTGTGTTTAATACAGTAGGGTTGCACAATATATCGTTTCAGCATCAATATCACAATATGCACATCCACAATAGTCACAGCGCAGGACTGCATGAATTTGTAGGGCATGAAATCTTTTAGGATTTATTTTAGGTGATTTATTACTGTATGTACATTAGGCATGGGACGATAACCGTTTTCACGGTATACCGTGGTTTGAAAAAGTCAAGGTTTTAAAACCGCCAAAATTTTCTGCAATACTCTTCCTAAGGTATGTGTAGAATTTTTTATTGACGTTTTTTTTTTTTGTTTTTAGGACAACAGTATCTTCAGCAGAAAAGATCTAAAGATGCCGTTTTAAATTGTAAAAAAATCTGTTTTTGAAACAAATGAAGACAGCAGAAGTCAATAATTAATTTAGCCTGACATGTTTACTCTTCCAAAATATTTTAAATGTTTCTCGAAATAAATTATAATTGTGTTCAAAAGGTTAAAAAGTTTTTGTTTTTTACCCAGACATTTAAAAAGAATTTATTTTAGAGCAGTAATCACAATACTGTGATACCGTGAAACCGTGTTATTTTTATCCAAGGTTATCATACCGTCAGAATCTTATACCGGCCCATGCCTAATGTACATATTATAAACAAACTCCAGTCCAAAATAAACACAGTGGAGCAAATATTAAAGTAAAATAAACTGTTTCATGGTTTTCTGGAGAGAGTAACTGAAATTGAATAATCAAATGTAAAATAACACTGGTGGGCGACACAGTGGCGCCCACCAGGTAGTGCTGTCGCCTCACAGCAAGAAGGTCGCTGGGTCGCAGGTTCGAGCCTCGGCTGGGTCAGTTGGCGTTTCTGTGTGGAGTTTGCATGTTCTCCCTGTGCTCGCGTGGGTTTCCTCCGGGTGCTCCTGTTTCCCCCACAGTCCAAAGACATGCGGTACAGGTGAATTGGGTAGACTAAATTGTCCGTAGTGTATGAGTGTGTGGGTGTTTCCCAGAGATGGGTTGTGGCTGGAAGGGCATCCGCTGCGTAAAAATGTGCTGGATAAGTTGGCGGTTCATTCCGCTGTGGCGACCCCAGATTAATAAACGGACTAAGCTGACAAGAAAATGAATGAATGAATGAAAAATAACACTGCATCATATAAATAATTCAGTCAAATGAATCTTTATTAAACTTCTTTATGCACAACTAAAATGCATTAAACTCTCTTAAAATGCTTGCTCTCATAGTCACAGGCCTTAAAAACACATGCAGATGATAAACTTTCACTCTATTTTAGTTCAACTCTGCAGTGTCTCTACAAATCTCATGTGCTTTGACCTGTGGTTTCTCAATATCCCAACTCAACATTGCATAACTTGCGATGTGACTATTGCAGACGCACACATTGCGATATCGATGCTCAAACGATATATTGTGCAGCCCTAATATTTACGCTTGTGAATTTTGTTTTAACATTTAAAAAAACACAAGCACAGTTCTTATCAAACTTTCAGACTTCACAATAGTGTGGCAACGTCAAAAACAAACAGAACACACACAGAAAGGATGTTAGCTGTGACATTAGCTGAACTGATCCTGCTCTCAGTACTGATGGGACTGATAAGAGTGAGGCTTCACTGAGATTAACACATCTGAACCACATAGCAGCGCACACACACTCCTGCTGTTCACAACACCGCCGACAGCACATGCATCTTATACAGCAGCACACACTCGCGCTCTTCATTTACACTCTCAGTAATACAACACACACTCTCGACTGATGAAGTGTCTGCCAGCGAACTGGAGTGGAGCCATTCCTGAAAACAAACTGGTAAATGAGAGGATGGCAGGCATGGAGGAGCTTGAAATATTGTGATGTTTTTTAAGCTTGTCACTTTCATATCCTTAAGAGGAGTCACATTTAAGATGTTGAGGTGGCGTAACTGTACTGCTTAAAGGGTGTAATTTTAATCTATAAACTGTCACCGCTGTGCCATTAAGCAAGGCAACCGGTTGTTACTGTAATAAGCGTCAGTAGCTGTGTTGTGCCTACTGTAGATTTTGGTGAAGATAATGGTGTGGTGTAAAAGAGGTCAGTCTAACTCAGTCATGCAGGTTGTGGCAATGCAAGATGATGTACTCCTATAGAGCTTGCAAATGACTAACACTGCCTATCAATATGCAGCATAGGTCTGAGGTACATGTGTCTGGTGACTGTAGCCTTATGCTAATATCAAATTTTCTTGTTGCGATTAATTGCTTATCATGGTATATGGTATTATCACGATATTGACCTGAGTTGTAAGAAAGTTACTTTAACAAAAAATATTTTAGCGTATTTCTTTATTACATGTTTAGAGTAAACAAATGTTTCAACCAAATTGCAAACATTATAAAGTACTTGCTCTACAAGCCCCGTTCACACATACAGACGGAAAGAGTGTGCGTGAGACTACTCCAGCCAATCAGAACATCCAGACGCATTCACATCCGCGCTGTTTAAAAAAATAGACACATTTAGCTGCTAGATGTTATTCAGATAATGTTTCTATTAGGGCTGGACAATAATTCGATATCAATATATATCGCGATAGATTTTTTTTCAATAACGATGATATGATTTTTGAACCCATTTCCGATATTTCGATATAAATTTGCATATATTTATTTTATTATATACATAAGATCTTATACATTGTATCACTTGTCACTGAATGATTTTCAGTACTCAGCCGTCAGAAAGAGCGTGATGTCACCTGCGTGATGACGTGCATCACAAACACGCTGCCAGCGCTCAGCAGCACAGCAGTTGGTTACAGTGTTGCCAACTTAGCGACTTTGTCGCTAGATTTAGCGACTTTTTAGACCCCCCTAGCGACAAATTTTCAAAAAAGCGACTAGCGACAAATCTAGCGACTTTTTTGTGTGTTACTGGAGATTTTTATAGACTGTCGTTTGTCCATTACTGTACCGTTCCTACTCTTCTCAACGAGCTGCGGGTGATGCCGGCGGCCCCTCCCCCGCCTCAGAGCACTGACAGGCGGCCCAGTCCTCATACAGGAGTCTCTCCCACCTGCAGCCTGACAGCAGATCACCTCTCTGCGTACCGACGGCAAATGATTTAGCACCGGCAGAGTGAAGGTATCTCCCTTGTACAGTCAAACCGATCTGCTTCTCTTTTATTTTAACAATTTGATTTGACCGTTTATTCTTTTCTTGTTCACAATCAGAGATGTTTTAAGTGAGAGTTTCAGAACTTGTTTGAGTTTATTATGTCTGAGCGATTACTGCAAATGACTTATCTATAATGATATACTGTATTCAAACAGCAATCAATTTAGTTAAGTCGACATGCTTGCATAAAGCCTAGTGCAAATATAAATACCCCATTTATTTACCATAGGCTGTTAAACGGAAATGGTAGAACGTGATGACATCAGTAATATGCAAATTAGCGTATGACGTAATCTAGCGACTTTTAGTGACTTTTCGGGCAGAGCTTAGCGCCTTTTCGTTGAAAATAGTTTGCAACAGTGGTTGGTTAAGCTCCGTGACGTTCGCAGAAAGTTTTAGCTACAAAATGAGTGCCCTGAATGCAGATGTGAATGAACAAGCTTCCACAAGTAAGAATGCAGACGAAATAGTTGATAAGAGAGGAAAGACTAATGCAGTGGTGTGGAAGTGGTTCAGCTTTTTAAGTTCCGATAAACTTATAGTTTCGGTGCTCTGCAAATTTTGCCGGAGAGTGGTGCCGACTAGCAGCGGGAACACATCAAATCTGTTCCACCATTTGAAGCAGTTACTCCCGATAAAACAAACTGAGAGTCAGAAGATGAGGCATCATAAAAGTTTAAGCCAACCTGTCACCTCACCATCACCACCATCCACCTCCCCGAAACCAGCGGTGTCAGAAGAGAAGGCAATGAAGCAAACACAGATGGCTATGAGGTGCCGTGTAGGATTTAAATCAAACTTCGCTTATCAACACGTGCAAATACACCTATAAATCACTCGCATATTAACCTATACTATTGAATGTTCAAAACATGTATGAAACTTGCACATATACATATGTGCAAGTTTGCTTGCATACACCAATATACACACGCACATACATATAAACTCGATCCTTGCATATACTCCCACATTAACACACGCACATACATATAAACTCGATCCCTGCACATACTCGATGGTCACATAAATGCCCAAATTAACACTCACATACACAAACTCGCTGCATGCTGGCATATAGCACTCGCGCACTTACAAAATAAAACTCACAAACATATTTATCAGGAATCAGGTTATTGCAAAGCTGATGAAGTAGAAAGAATGTGATTAATAGAGGTATTAAATCTGTTAAATAATGAAAATGTGTTATATAAAATATTAGTCTATATAAATAAACTATATAAAATATATAAAAACTATTTTATGTTAAACATTTTAATTTAATTAGGTAATTACATACACAAATATAAATAGACAGATAAAACCCTTAAAGGACGTTCAAGATGAAACTATGAATATACCAGAACTATGAATATACTCAAACAACTCTTTTCTATTGCAAATATTAATGTTATACTATTTTTGATTTTTTTTATTATTATAATTATTATTATTATTATTACTGTGTGTAATATATATATATATATATATATATATCAAATAAATAAAACTCTCAGACTTAGCTTATATATATATATATATATATATATATATATATATATATATATATATATATATATATATATATATATATATATATATATATATATATATATATAAGCTAAGTCTGAGAGTTTTATTTATTTGATAGTTTATTTCACATTTCTTGTTTGTAAAGGCTAAATACAAATAAAAAGTGAGCATTAATTTTTTTTTTTTGGTACTGTTTTTATATATATTTTTTGAGTTATAAGAGCCTGGAGGTATTATAGACTTTGCAAATTCAGTTTGTAGACATTTGTAGGCACAGACATCCATTGTGTGCGTTCTTGGCAGTTTTTTTCTGAAATTAAAAGAAATATATATTGTGATATAAATTTTTGCCATATCATCCAGCCCTAGTTTCTATGTTCCTTCTAAATGCCAACTGTGGAAAAAATGATGCTTACGAAAAATCGCTGTTTGCTTACCTTCAAGCTCTGCTTCAGTTGCTTAACACATGTGCACATAAAGCAGCCAGTGAGCGCCAGCACACACACATATTATGTACATCAACCATTTGATTTACCATTTGCAATGCCAGTTTGAGGTTTTGATTCACCATTTGTGGAGTCGGTTTGATGATTTGATTCACTATTTGCAATGCCAGTTTGAGGTTTTGATTCATCATTTGCGTTGTGGATTTGAGTGTTTAATTTATAGTTTGGGCATTTGATTTATCATTTGGGTAGTTGTTTTGAGAGTTTGATTTATTATTTGATTTTAGGCATTTGAATATTCCTTTGAATTTTGTTAGGAAAAAACTTCCGTATTTCACAGCTTGAGTATGAAAACTAGCAACAATATACAACAAACACAAAACCTTTATTAAATACATAAATGAAAGTAATCTGAATTATCATTCAGAATCAATTTGGTGAAACTCAGCACCAAAGAAAAATGCTGTTACAGACAACCATAAACTTTATGCACTTTAAACAAAAACATAACAGCTGCTCAAAAATGAAATCGATGAGCAATTTTCAAACTAACCACAAATTAAATGTGGTGTATGAGCAAATTTTGCAAAGTAAGCTGTGTATATTCAAATAGCAAAATCTGCTGTTGTATAACAGCTATAAAAATATCTTAAACAATAAAAATATCAAATTCTGAGAAATACAACACTATACATTTAAATAACGTGTTCTGAAATATAACAGAAATGTTTCACTGTGCCTACTAATCTAATCAATTTTGTTATACAGATAACATGTGTGCTTTATTATTTGAAACAACAAACATAGTAGTAATATTAATATTAATTAATAATAGTAATGTTAATAGTCTCTCTGTCTCTCGCACACATTCGGTCTCTCTCAAGGACACACTTGGCCTCTCTTGAGCGCTCCTGGTCTCTCTCGTGCGCACTCGGTCTCTGCTTTCGCTTGACTTTTGTCCAGTCTGGCGCCTCATATACGACACGTCTTTACGGTGTTTGATTGGTATCCACCAATACCTCAATGTGTCGCCGCTAAACAGGAAGATGTGGGCTAGACTGCAGTCAAAATTAATTAAATTACCAAGTAACGGACAAACGCATCATATTTTAACAAAAACGAAGTTACTATATTTAAAAAGTAATGCATTACAGTATTAGTTATTGTCAAAAGTAATGCCATTACAGTATCGCATTACTAGTAACACGTTATTACCCAACACTGGTTACTTACTGTGTTAATATTAGACTATATTAGACCACTCAAAATATTACGACTTGTAATCAGAATATGACTATGATCTGAATGCGTTACTAGGCATGAACTAAGAAATTAACATCAATTAATAAAATCTTTGTATTTTTCATTGTGAGTTTAGTTAAATAAACCAGGGGTTCCCAAACTTTTCAGCCTGTGACCCCTAAAGTAACAATGCCAGTGACTCGCGACCCCCAAATTCCTTGGAGGTGGTTATAATTATACAAATGTGCACACAAAACAATAGCCTGTATAAACATTATTGACAAAACAAAGAAGTGCAACAGTCTAACAACCATACCATTTATATAGGCATTTATTAATTTGTTTAATTTAATATATTAAACTCAGCTAAAGAGACTGGTGGGCACAATGTTTTCAGCACAAGTCTAATCTTGGTTTAATTTTGGAAACCACCAATCAGAGACCATCCTTAATGTTCAGTTGTGGCCTGTATTTATTATGAATGTATTTGATTGCCATAAAGGTGTCAAAAAGTTTAACCTGGTGCTATAAAATCAATCTGCTGCAACTGATGCTATTGCGGTGTTGTTAATCTAACGTAAACACACCAATCCTATGAATAAAATAATTTGAAGGCTGATGGCTTTTCATTTAAATGTTGTTGTTTTTTACTATTAAAAATTACTATTATTATCTTCTGTGGGTTATGGATAAAACATGGTAATTCTAATTGTTTAATAAAATTTATTTGAGTTTTGGAAATCACCAAGTGACCCCATCATTGTGCCGCACCCCCAAATGTTATCTACTGAAGCCTTATTCTACAGTGTTAACATACAATTGTACTGTAAATTTGTCCTACAGAATTTAATCAATATTACAGCATATCGTAGGCCAAATTAACTGAATTAATCTGTTTAAATTAATCTGAAAACGTTAAGCTAACCAATTAATTTCCAAGCATTTGGTGTTGTTATGATTACCACCACAAACTAAATGTAAATATTCATAAACACACTCTAAAAAATTTTATTCTAAATAATTATATTCACAGTATGTTGGCGTGCCCATGATATCAATATCATGCATGTTCATTATCACAATAAAAGTGATAGTTCACCCAAAAATGAAAATTGTCATCATATACTCACCCTCAAGTAGCTCCAAACCAATGTTCAATCTGTTGAACACAAAAGTAGATATGTTGAAGAATGTTGGAAACCTGTAACCATTGACATCCAGTAGGAAAAAAAAACAATGAAAGTCAATGGTTTCCAACATTCTTCAAAATTGAAACTGTTTTGGAACAAGTAAACGATGACAGCATATTCATTCTTGTGTAAACTATCCCTTTAAAGTGACTATTGGTGTTATAGTCAGATGAGGCCCAAATGATTTGTACACGTTTGCTGCATGCAAATAATCAATTATGTGCTCCAACAGCTAAAGAAGACCACACCAGCGCCATTCCTGTCAGCTAAGATCAACAAACTGAGGCTACAGTACACAGTAGCTCCAAAAAAATGGACAACAGAAGATTGTAAATTGTTCATTGCTCTGATGAGTCTCCATTTGTGCTGTGGCATTCAGCTGGTAGGGTCATCTAAATGAAAACATGGATCCATTCTGACTGTATCAAATGTTCTGGCTGCTTGTGGTGTGAGGGAGATTTTCTTGGCACACTCTGGACCCCTTAGATCCAATTGAGATTCATTTAAACACCAAAGCGTCAAATCACCTCAGACTGGTATCTTGAACATGAAAATGAGTTCACCACCTCAAACAGCCTCCACAGTGACCAGATCTCAATCCAATAGAGTTCCTTTGGAAAGCGGTGGAAGAGGAGACTTGCATCAATTCTCTGATGCTCTCAGAACCTTGTTGAATTTATACGACATAGAATTGATGCAAACGGTCATCCAACGCAACAAGGTGTACCCAATTATGTGGCCGTTAAGTGTATATTGAATTTCATAAAAGCATTGTGCTTCTACAACATGATGAGGTCTCAATGTTTCCTTTAATAATGTCATAAATCTCTTGAAAGCTCAGAGTTCCTGTGCTTGACGTGTGCAGTTGTGCAGCCCTGATCATTCACACATCATCCCTACGCACCAGTCGAGAGTAAGAGGATCACAAACCCACATGCACATTGGTTTTGGTGGCTTATGGGGACTCTCCATTGGCGTAAAGTATTTTATTAAGTAAAAAAAAACACTTATTATATGGCTTTACCCTATCCCGAAGCACAACCCTCACAGGAAATCTGTTTTGAATATCAAAAGATCTTGTTAAGTATGATTCAAACAGTTTTGAATTATGCGGACACAAGACATGTTCTCATAAACCACCTCAACATTGTAATACCAACCGTAGGTCATGGCCATGATATTATACACATTTGTGTTCTCGTAAAGTACTAAAACAAGTACAAAAACACAGATGCACTAGGGATGCATAATAAATCGCAAAATTATTTTTATCGTGATAATATTATTTGCAATATACACATTGCAGCCATGTGTGTTTAATTACATTTATGATATGCATTGGTTGTTTATATAAATTTGATTAATCAGATAAGGCTTTACTGTCTTTATCCCCACTTTCCCAGCAGTAATGTTTTGCTATTGGCTGGAGCAGCCCAAACGTGAACCCAGAGATGAAAAATAAACACTAATAGCGAGAGTCGAGAGGAGAAAGGAAAATGACAACAGTCAATCAGAGTCAGAATATCTGCTGAGGTTTTCACATATTCAAAGCATTTTAAAGACAAAATGTTTGTACCTTAACACCGTTTTTAGTCTGAATTATAATTAGATAGGCAACGCAGTGGCGCAGTAAGTAGTGCTGTCGCCTCACAGCAAGAAGGTCGCTGGTTCAAGCCTCGGCTGGGTCGGTTGGCCTTTCTGTGTGGAGTTTGCATGTTCTCCCTGCGTTCGCGTGGGGTTTCCTCCGGGTGCTCCTGTTTCCCCCACAGTCCAAAGACATGCGGTACAGGTGAATTGGGTAGACTAAATTGTCCATAGTGTATGAGTGTGAATGAGTGTGTATGGATGTTTCCCAGAGATGGATTGCAGCTGGAAGGGCATCCGCTGCACAAAACATGTGCTGGAAAAGTTGGCGGTTCATTCCGCTGTGGCGACCCCGGATTAATAAAGGGACTAAGCCAAAAAGAAAATGAATGAATTATAATAAAAATAGATTTGAAAAATATTTTTTATCTGTTTATTTCTTTATCATTATATACATGATTTTTAAAAATAGCTAGGAAATGTTATATTGTAAGAAATATCGTTAATGCAATAATCAGCAACAATATCGCATATCACTTATTTTTCCAGTATCATGCAGCCCCATCACACACACACACACATATATTGCAGTAAACATAACAATCACTGCACCTAGGGCTGGGAGATAAAATCCATATCGGTATTTATTGACCGAACACCAATAATGATTAAAAAAGTTTGATATGAAATTTCTGTATGAAGGGTATGGCTTTATTAAAATGTGGCTGCTGAGTGCATGCCTTGGAAGGAATGCCAATAAGCGTAGGGTGTAAGTTTTGTCATTTCCAATTGAGGCGCGCAACTTGTACAATGTGCACATGGTGTGCAAGCGGCGCACACGTGACGCGCGCGCATTTTGCAGGTACAACTAGTTGAAAAACATTTGAACTTTTCCGAATGCCGTGAGTGCACCGAGATTCACGCAAGTAGAACTAACCAATCTGCTTCACACTTTGTATGGAATATACACATTTCAGTATTAACAGACTAATTACCTCAGACAAACACAGCGCACCCAAACACTGCAGTACTTTTTACTTTTCTCCATAAACTTGTATCAGAGCTGCAGCAATGGTTTGTTCATTTGTCATCATCTGAGAATCATCAGAATTAATGGTCGCCTAGTTACGAGTGATGCCAGGGGAGTGTGAGCGCAAAGTGCACAGAAAATGCTAAAGAAAACCACGCGCTCGCGCTTGTAACTTCATGTCAGAATAACAAAAGCAATGAGGAAATTGTGAAGAAATTGCAAATAAAAAAGGATGTAAGGATGTCGCCAGAGTGGCTTTTTGGTTTCTTTTCTTGTGCATCCCAGCCACAAGCTCCCCATATGAATGAGTTTTAGGCATAGGCGTAATGTAATCATCTAACTTCATAATTTGTAATTTTCAGCATGTATTTGAATAATGATGGTTAGTTCCTTTACTTGAAAGCTCAGATATGTTTATAATTTCTTTTGTTTACAGAGTTTGAGGTTTATTGTATCATTATTCACACCTTACAGATGTTGATCTACCTTTACCATTGCACACACTTAATAACATTTGATTTTTCAAGCTTCTTTTGTTTAAATAGTTTAGTTTTGACTATTAAAACTACTTGCCTTAGTAGTAATTAAAATAAAGTGGATAACTAAAAAAATCCTAATATTCCTAAATGGATTGTTAAATAAAATTCAATAATTATCGACACCGAATGATATGAAACATGATATCCTGATAATTTTTTTAACAATATCTCCCAGCCCTAACTGCACTCATTCATTCCTTTCTTCCATCCATATCTAGATATGATAATAAAATCAGAGTACAGCACACAAAACACAAAACAGCAGGCCAAGTGAAAATAAAAAGAGTGTGAGAAAAGACGAGAATTTGTCTGCTATCCCTTCACTCCCATATGGCCTTTATATAATCCAGCTGCTGAGAACTCAATCAATGAGGCTTCCACCCACCATACATTAGGCCACTCAATAAAGGAGCTGAAGGAGTTTCTCCCTCTCTCTCTCAAAACTACTTCTTTTTTTATTCTCCCTCTCACCCCCTCACTTCAATCTACGCGCAGACTGATGCTCTGGTTCGCCATTCCAGTACCTATATGAAAATGGGTTGCAAGCCAGTGAAACCTGGCACTGATTCCATCTCTCCTTCTCTGGGTCTTCCTAATCTTCCTCATTTCTGAGACATTACAGAGAAAGACAGATCCACACACACACCTCACCCAGTCTTCAGCCAAGGCGGCGTTCCCTCTTCCTGAAATCTAGATAATGAGAGAGAATGGCTTTCACCGCTAATGACTCTCTGGCAGCTGATGTCTGTCGCAGCCTTGGCAGAGCGGTTTGAGCTGGCGGAGAGGGAAGTGGTGCCCAGGGCTTCCTGTTAGAGCAGGATACACATGCCAGAGACACTGCGAGCACCTGCGTCTCTCAGCCGAGGAGAGCAGGTTTCTTCTGAAGAGCCGGGGCTAGAGGATCATGGCTGCCGACTGCGCCTGTTGGTTCCCTTTTTAAAGCAGGTTATTTAAATATACAGCTGAAGGCGATGGTTTTTATTATTTTTATATGGAGCTCACAGCACAGACAGCCCTGCTCTGAAGAGAAGTAAACCGTTAGCGTAGCTGGTATGAAGGATTAGGACAGGTTTTTCCTGCTCATTTCATTCAATCACCTTCGGTTTTCTTTGATTTCTGATTCTGTTCCTTTATCATCTGTGACACTTTTCCTATATCTGTTCTTCCAGAGCATTTAGGCCAGTGTTGAATGACAATAAAGATGGAGGACCAGTCTAAATAACTGAAATAAAGCCTACCTCTAAAAAAAACATTGCAATTCAAAATCTAATTTAAACCAGATATATATAAGAAATGTGATTATTATGTAGCCTAATATGTATTAGTTATGGGTCGTTCTTGAACGAATATTTTGTATTGCTGCATCCCAATTTGCATACTTATACTACGCCCTAAAAGTATGTACTTTTTTATGTAAAGGAAAAATATACAGTATACTTTTGAGTGTGTAACAGAAGAGTATGCAAGCTTTGGGACATACTACTTCCTCATATACAGATCGTTGTGTTACTTAGTTATGAGCCCTGTCAATCATCTACATTTCTGTCATATTTAATTTCCTACCCTATAGGAGAAGCAGCAGCAGGTTGAATCTCCCATTCACGAGTGTTTCATGCAGAGAAATCGCCTCAGGTCTTTGGATAATTATGCATTCAGACGTTAACGTCCAAACACGTCTTTTTATAAGTTCCTTATTGCTGTTGCAGATCAAATATAACACAGAAAACGGCATTTAAAATTTTTCCAGTAGGCTAGATGTTAATTAACATTCATACAAATGTTTTTACCGAAGCCTCGCTACTTGACGGTTGGTCTCATGTGTCCATCATGTTTGTAGTTTATTTACACTTTTCAACGCGTTTGTAGTTGTAATCGAATTCACTTCCAACGCACAATGTACTATGAGTAGGCCCACACGGAATCTCAGCGCGCAGAATTCCGCAGATTTTTAGCCCATCATTATTCTGTTTATTTACTTGAGTAAATGTGTGTAAATCTGAATTTATTCATTTTTAAATTACACACATTTCACATATTAAGGTTTTAGTTATGAGATTCCCAAAATAATTTCGTAGAAATCCGCAGATTTTTACCAAAATTCTCCGCAGAAATTGCAAAAAACGTCCGCAGATTCCGTCTGGCCCTAACTATGGGCAATATTAGCGGTTAGAGTATGGACGGTTCTACACTTTAAATTTTTAAAAAATAGTAAACCCTCCTTTGGCATACTCTTTTCAACTTACTACGATTTGGACATACTAATTCTATTTTAAAATACTATTTAGGATGGATAGTATGCGAATTGGGACGCAGACGTTGGGACGTTCTCAAGAACGATGAGTCATCTCAGGAAGTGATTCGTTAATTTGTGCATGCGCACATTTGTGCAGGTGGAGGAAAAGATTAGTTCCTTTTTAAAGTCTTTTATCAGGTTTGAGTCGTTCGTTTATCATGTGAAAGACAGAAGCCAATCATATGCAAAAATATTTGATCCGTTCATTTCTCGGGTCCTCTGGTTTAAGTCATCTCTCTATTTTTTATAATTGTTTATTCAGGGTTTTCCCCTTTAATTGTCAGGACAGTAGAGAATTGACAGGAAAGTATAGGGAGCAGAGAGAGGGGAAAGATTGGCATAGGACCACGAGGCGGGAATCGAACTCAGGTAGCTGCGAGCACCGGAGTGCCTGTGTCGACGCACTAACCACTACACCACTGGCGCCGACAGTCATCTCTCTTTACATGCTGTCACGTGATGAACGAACGACTTACAAACCAGATGACTCGAAAGCTGAACTAATCATGGCTCCTTTCAGCTCAGACTGTGTGCATTGGTTAAGCTTATATGGGACTCTCAGTGTGACGTGAACGAACTACTATAAAGGTGAAAACATGTTAGAAGAGGTTAGCTGACAATCATAGACAAAAGACCAGGTGAACAATAATTGAAGTTTATTTATAAACTAATTTCGAGAGGATCACGTGCTTATGATTGCTTGCAGCCGGCCCCGCATTATTCAATTTATAATTCACCAATTAGACGATTCCTAAGCCACTTTAAATACTCCATATAACAAGTTCCATTTAACAACCATCTTCGTTTTGAAAAAACCCCACCTTCCACCCCTACTTCTCCTCCTTTCCTAGATGGGTGGCACGGTGGCCCAGTGGTTAGCACTGTTGCCTCACGGCAAGAACATCACTGGTTCAAGTCCTTACCAAGCCAGTCGACGTTTCTGTGCAGAGTTTACATGTTCTTCCCGTGCTCAAGTGGGTTTCCTCCCGGGTTCCCCGGTTTCCTCCCACCGTCCAAAATCATGCAACTTAAGTTAATTGACTAATTCAAATCAGCACCGTAGACATGCTCCTAGTAAGTAGTCATCTATTAAGAGCAATTACTATATGTTCATTAGCTACTACAGCAGGGGAGTTCTCGAGATCTACCGGAGCTCAAACTCCCCTCTCGCCTTGCAAACGGGAGGGAGCCCCGGGCTCGAGGATCTTATGAGCTCAGTGTATCTCCGAGACAGCATGCCAAACAAGCTTTATAATCGATCATCAGCTAAGTGTGAACTCTTAAAATGGTTATTTTCTCTTTCTTATAGCATTCTAGTTATGACATTTCTATTGTGATCAACGTTTGGGCTAGTTGTAGATGAGTTTGGAAGCAACTCGTAACATTTAAATAATATTTTGGCAAATTGAACGAAATGAACGAAATGACTCAAAAAAGATTCGTTCTTCTCAAAGTAATGTGCAGAGTATTTGGGCAATATTTGATTTTAATAATATATAACATAATAATATATAATATCTAATAATAATAACATAAAATAATATAAAATTCATTCATTCATTCATTTTCCTTTGGCTTAGTCCCATATTTATCAAAAGTCACCACAGCGGAATGAACCGCCAACTATTCCGGCATATGTTTTACGCAGTGAATGCCCTTCCAGCCGCAACCCAGTACTGGGAAACACCCATACACTCTCACATTCACACACAAATTCACACACTACGGCTAATTTAGTTCATCCAATTCACCTATACCACATTTCTTTGGACTGTGGAAGAAACCAGAGCACCCAGAGAAAAAGCACGCAAACACGGAGAGAACATGCAAACTTCACATGGAAACGCCAACTGAACCAGACGGGAGACAGTGCTAGCCACTGAGCCACCGTGCCACCCAAAATAAATAATATATATAAATTATATAACATACAATATTTGTCTCTACACGTTCATTTTAAAAATCACAATATGAACAACTATATTATATTAAATTATATTATATTATATTATATTATATTATATTATATTATATTATATTATGTTATATTATATTACGCTATGTTATATTATATTATATTATATTATATTATATTATATTATATTATATTATATTATATTATATTATATTATATTATATTGTTATGTTATGTTATGTTATGTTATATTATTTTATATTAAAACTAATTTAGCCAGAAGTGCTTCAAGTTATCACCCAATCTTGGTTTAATTCCACTATGCAAAAAAACATGAACAAAAAAACATGAATCTTAAATGAATAAAGTAAAAATTTGTTTTCAATATAATCAGTTATTATCATTTCATTGGTTCTCCTGTTTTGTTTGATTTCCCCTGGCCTGTTGCACAAACCGAGTTGAAGAAATTCTGGGTGGCAAGTTTTGGGTTGACAAAACCAAACAAATCAACGTGGTTAAGATCAGGTTAAGTGGTTTCACAACACTTAAAATGTCGCATGGTGAGAAACTCTGGACTGGATGAAAGTGTGACATGTGCAGCCAACAGCCAATCACAAGACACACAAGAACATCCGTCATTTTTCACAAGAACAATGTGATGCTACAAAAACCACACAAGACAAACGACAACAGATAAAGAATCAATGTCTTCTGAAAAATGGATGAAACTTGACAGCAGCCAAGTGTCATACGTGTACAGCTCATGTTAACACACCCACCAGCATGTGCCCACCAATTCAGTCTGGGCCTTTGACAAATTTACTGGATCTTGATTTGTATAACAAAGTAATTTGTCTTTTGAAAGTTAATTGAGGTCTGAATTGGGACACAGCATCCCTTTAGCACTGCGTGTAATCTCACACTGAATGAGGCGCTCACAGAGGAGAAGAAACCTTTCATCTGACCTCCCATACATTAAAAACCACTGATTCTCACTCAAGCACAGCAATATTACAAAGTCAAATAATAATACAACAAAAGAGTGAGAGAAAGCGAGAGAGCGCGTGCGCGAGAGAGAGAGAGAGAGAGAGAGAGAGAGAGAGAGAGAGAGAGAGAGAGAGAGAGAGAGAGAGAAAGGAGGAAACAGCAGGGGAGCTCAAACAACGGTAGACAGGCTGCGAACACTTTTTTTTTTTTTTATACAGGAGATACGAGTGATTGTTCACAAAGAAAAAAAGATATTTGATTTTCACCTTTTCTGCCTGTGGTAATGGGAGTTATGCAAGTGAGTAGGGCCAGCCTACGCACAAAATAAAAATACCACGGCCTGCTGAGCGCTGCGCTGAGCTGACTTACAGAGATGCATGGATGAGGTCAGTGAGTCAGCCGTCAATCCACAGCTGTCCTCAACTTCTGCTCACACACACACACACATATTTACACTTGTATATATGGCTTAAGAGGACTCTCCACAAGTGTAATTAATTTTATATTGTAAAAATGCTTTTTATAGGTCTACCCCTACCCCTAAACCCAGGCACGTGCAGAGGTGGGGGCTTTGGGTGCTTGAGCCCCTGCCCTTTTTTCTCCTGGAGAGAAAGTGCCCTTTTTTCTGGGGATAATAATTATTTTTAAATACTAATAATAATATAATATATGTATAAGTTAATGCGTGTTCTATTTAAGGACAGCTTTCCCTGTCAGTAGTAATGGGCGATATAAACGGTATGCGATATAAACGATACAAAATTGGCCTACGATAGAGATTCTAATTCTATTGCACTATCGCGATAATGCATGTTTGATGACGCAATCTACCCGCGAAATTAAGAGCAACGAGCTGCAGCCGGCTGCAACACATCATCTTGAATAAACAACAGTGCGACCATTTGGCTGCGGCCGATATATTATTGGGGCGGCCCGGTTCTGTGTTCGCGAGAAACTGAGAACACTCTGCCACAGACTCGCATGCAGACCCACAGAGACGCGCTGGATACAGAAGAGCGCGAAGACTAAATAGACTGATCCAGCTCATTATTTGGGGTGACAATACATTTTCCCCGGACATGTCCGAGAATCTGCTTTCGCTTTCGATATTAATTGTATTCATTTTTGCATTACTTAATAAGCAAACTTTGTCTGGTGCGTCTCAATCTCTCAGCAGCACGCAGACAGAGAGAGAGTGAGGGAGAGAGAGAGAAAGAGCAGATCAAGACACCAGTTTTAATTTCATTAGGAGAACAAAATGTTCAAAATCAAATGTGTTACCTTAGGCTGCAGGTTAGAAATATGTTTTTATTTAAAGTATCTGCAATACACAATTTTATTTAACTAATTTAATACTGGAAGTAATTTCAGTACAGTGTAAGTTCCTTAACTAAAAGACACCAGTTTTTTTTTGTTCTCTGCAACTTGGCATTTAGGAACCAAGGACTTAAAAGAAAAGTCTTTCTTTCTAAAAGGCACTACATTTAGTTTATTTATCTGCAACATTGTGTTGTTTAATTACAGTTTTGCTTTTGCACAATAACTGTTCTCAAAATGACATGCAACGTTTCTTTATTTCTTAAAAAAAAATAGCAGTTTGGCTTTCCTAAGGGTCTATGTAACCTGTTCTGAAATGGTTCTATTATAATTTATATATCGCAATATATATCGTTATCGCAAGAGGCTGCAATGTATATCGCAATATGGATTTTAGGCCATATCACCCATCCCTACCTGTCAGACAATAAAAAAACAACATTTTAAAGTATATCTTGGTTTTAGTCTAGCCGTTCCAAGCAAGCCTCGAACCGGCAATTTGGAAAGAAAAAACACATGCGAGACGAATGCTCTAACGAAGACTTTATTTACATTGTTACTCTGTCCTCAAAAGTATGGTGTTAACAGTGGAGTAATGTCTATCAGCGCTTATGCCAACTCCTGCATCCGGGCCATAGCTGTACAGTCTGGCCCATACACACACTGCAGACGGAGTGTGTGTAAAACATACATTACTAGCTGACCTCTGTTATAGCAGCGCGATATGATCGACAGACCCGCCGATATAAATTCATCCGTCGTTCATCTATATCGTGTGGAGGTGAGTGACGGTTTACAAAAGACTACCTGAGGCTCAAATTTAACGTCAGCTATTTATCCAAAAGTTCAAAAGCAAATGGGCTGTTTTGGCTTGCTAACATCCTCCTGATTGACAACCATGTAACAAGTTAGCTAAAGTTTAGCCAGGGCAATATCATAGGCATACAGGCTAATGTAATGGAGAAACGATGGCTGGATAGTGAAAATATTGCCCTCTCATTTTTGCAGTCATTTATTCAGAAGATATAATGTTAATTGAAGCTATAAAACATGCACATATAGGCTAGCTATGGAAGTCAGTGGCTATCAGTGTGTCCTACATTCTTCTAAATATTTTATTATTTTGTTCAACAGAAAAAAAACTCAAACAAAAATAATAGATTTAAAAGGGATAGTTCACCCAAACATTTTAATGTACTCGCCCTCAAGTTGTTCCAAATCTTTGTCTCTTTATTTTGTTAAACACTAACAAATTAAAGATTAAAAAAGATATTTTAAAGAATGCTATAAACTTGAAATCATTAACTTCCAGAGTAGGAAAAACAAATACCATAAAAGTCAATGGTTAAAGGTTTCCTGCTTTCTTTAAAATATTGTTTTGTGTGTTCGACAGAAGAAAAATAGTCAAATAGGTTTGCAACAAGTAAAAGGTGAGTAAATGGTGACAGAATTACTAGTTTTGAATGAACTATCTTTTTTAAAGGTAAGTATATGGTGAATTTAGGGTGAAATCTCCTTTAATATATTTTATTTATTAAAGTACTATTATTACTATTATTTAATAAAAAGTGCCCTTTTTTCCACTTGAGCCCCTGCCCCTTAAAAGGTCTCTGCACATCCCTGCCTAAACCGAACCCTCACAGGAAACCTGTAGCAAATTCTGAATGTCAAAAGACCTTCATTATAGATTAAGCGATTTGAAACAACCTTAATAGAGGTCATACCTATGTCATTATACAATTTTGTGTCCTCTTAAACCACATAAACAAGTTGTCAGGATCAAAAATTATACCAAAACTCAGAAGCATTCATTTTCTGTGATTTTAAGGGTCATGAAGTCCAAAATATTAAAAAACTGTAAACTTAGTAATTAATTCATTTTGACAAAGGTTTGTCTTTAAAAACTGAAAGATTACAGCTGATGATACTAACTAACTTTGCCTCTTAATAAACAAACAAAGAACACTGATCACACACTTACCAAATCTGTAGACACAGGACAATCAACACCAACTGGAACCACGTCTTTTTTTAAAAGGAGATGAGAGGCAAATCCAGATTTCACCATTTCCAGATGCGAAAAGTTCTCTGTAAAAATGTTGCTTACAAATGGATTTTTGTCGCATGTCAGCAGACCACTGTAATCCACACGTGAGTCCAGCTGCATTCTCATAGCAAGAAATTAAATTCAAAATCTTCGTTGCAGCACATTTATAAACACAACACTGACGACCCATGTCTCCAAACAATACTTCTTCTTCTACTTGTTTTAATTACGGTTGGCAACACAACGTGGCATCTCTCTGAACACTGTAACAGGTAAAACAGGTCTTTGTAGCAATCATGCATATTGATGAAGTTGCACCCCATACACAATAGAGCGTGATGATTTGGTCGAACCAAGTCTTTCTCATGAATTAATACTAAAAACTCAAAGACGTCACGTTGTACCCACCGGTACAGACATCCAGTCTACATGCTGGAATTCACACAATGATCTCATTGCCGTGACATTGCCTCAAAATTTCTTTTCAAACCGGAAAAACGAATTTGCTCAAAATAACACAAAAACAAACAATTTTCACTTTTTTGTGAAATATATGTGTCCTAATAGTGTTTTTAGCAACGTGGGACATATATATGACTGTCAGCATCTCAAAAAATGTGTTTTTGTGTTTTGTGACCCTGCAGCAAAGAAACAATACAGAAGAAACACAAGAGGTTCCATTCTGGTTGCTCAAGGGGCAGTCCATCTAGGCCAGTTTTAATACAGGCATACAAACAGATAATGAAGCATTGTCTTTAATAATTTTTTTCTAAACAGTTTGTTTGGTAGAATCCTATTGATTATATAATCAAATCATTGTCAGCACAATACTCCTGCAACTGGCACATTCTGACTGACTGAAAACTACAGTTGAGCATGTGTTTATATCAAGAAGCACCTACATTTATAAAATTAACTTAGTGTTTCTTTAAAAGTATACATAAAGATCATATAAATAGAATATACGGAAATAAATCAAACTAATTTATCGAACACAAGTGCGCATACATACACACACAGCTATCAGAGCTGGCAGAGTCCCATAGACGCAATAATTTTTATACTGTTCAAACTGTATATGCTATTGCCCTACTCCATCCCTAAACGCAACACGAAACGGAAACATGCTGCATTTTCTCATTTTTAAAATACTTAATTCTGTGCGATTTATGAGCCATTTTCCTCATGGGGATCAAAAAAGGTCCCCACAATGTTAAAATCTACCGGTATTGCCATACTTGTAGAGATAAACAACATGAACACACATACAGGTCTCCGCCTCCTCTGTGCTGCAGCTAAACACACTTCAAGTGCTGTAAACATGCTGTAGTGCACTAGCTCTCCTTGATCCTCATGCTGTTGAATAAGGTGATAAAAGTGAAACTGAATGATATAGGAGGATGATAGAATGGAGACTAAAGATGTGCTATTGAGGGCTTTAATGAAGTTCCATATAAACTGTCTTAAGATTTGTCTCATGCAAATTGAAGAATGAACTGGTGAGACACTAGGGCTGGGCGATACGGCATAAATGCAATCTCGATAATTATTTTCCATGTTGAACGATAACGATATATATTTCGATATAAGTTGTTAATGTTTCCAGATTAAAAAAAAATAATTATTTTGATAAATAATCTCTAATATCAACACACTTTTAGATTCCCATTGTTGCACATTTCTGCTGTGATCGGCTAAAATCGAGTAGAAAAGTCCAGAACTTATCATTGTTATTGACATACATTTTATTACAATTCGATATACCATTTATCGGCCCAGCCCTATGTGATACCATTACTAAAACAGTGAAAGCAAACATCATTTGTGAGCCTAGAAGAGTTTGCTTTGGCTAGTTTTACATCTTCAAACTCAATATAATATCTATGCAAAAAACTAGTTTCAGTATTCAGTTAACACTAATTCATCAAATATGGTCAAACCAATAAGGAACAGAATGTAAATTTCTCCTGGTCTGAGTTAGTTTTTCAAAGTGATTTCTCAAAACCTAAGCATCTTTTGTACATTATAGGTTTGATGTAGAAATGCTGCTAGCTGACTTGAGACCAGTGGTGGGAGTAAAATGTTACAAGTAAAAGAGGAATTACTCAGCTAAATATATAACTGCAGCGCCAGTGGCTTGGAATTAAACATTCAGGAACTAAATTTGGTAAGCTTATCTGCCAAAGCACAGAATCATTTGAAATAAATGGTCGTTCAGTCACACTACTGACATTTGAGATTAGTTTTGAACAAATACAATTTTCTTTTACTAAATTTGACCAACTCAACTTTTAAAATGACAACTAACCATGTTAAAACAATAGTTTTTAAAACATATTTAAATTTGTGATAAGTATAACATTAGCTTTTTATTATATAACTGATTGCAAGCTCATATGAATATCTACCTGCATCCAATTGAAAGCAAATCGATAGAAGTCTTTGTGCAATGTTTTTTTCACATTGGTGTAAAGGTGTGTTTTTACACTTGGCTTGTTTAGTGTGTTTGTTTCAGGAACCTACCACATTATTTTCCTTTGTTTCGGCTGTATTAAAAATGTCAACATGGCAATCACACAATCTGCACTTAATCTGTTGATCTGAGATAACCTGAGTGATTTGACCACGCTAAACATGAGAAAGCAATCTGACCTAATGAGAAGTGTTAATTAAATCTATGTCCATATTATGCTCATTTGTGTTCCAGAAGGAAGCAATGCATTAAGAACCAGGCACGTCAGGATTTTGCAAAGTATGCGATCCTGGATTAATATCTATGTTGATCCTAGAACATCATTCTTGTTTGAAAATGTAATCCATACCTATTCCCTACCCCTAAACCCAACCATAACCGTAAATTATTCCCAAAATCAGAGGGGAATAATAGTTGGATAACAACCATGTATAAGTGCATAAACCTAATGATAAGTTTAAACTTAACATAATCAGTAAATTTATCCCTTAATTCTGTTTGGCTGATTGAAATGTTGTTCCAGGATCGTCATAGACGTTAATCCAGAAGCATGTCCTACTTGGTGAAATCAGGTTGGCGTAAGAGCCAGGGTGTAAAAATGTTTGAAATTTGAAGATCAAGCAGAATTGTATTTAAAGGGATAGTTCACCAAAAAAGTACTCGATCTTCATTTATTTTAAACCTTTATGAGTTTTTTTTATTCTGTTAAACACAAAAAAAGATATTTTGAAAAATGTTGGAAACCTGTAACAATTGACTTCCATAGTACAGTATTTGTTTTTCCTGCTATGGAAGTCAGTGGTTTAAGGTTTTCAGCTTTCTACTGTACATTAGGGTGAGTAAATAGTGTGTAGCTTTGATATCGTAATGTGAACAGTCGCAATAGCTACATTACATAATACGCAATGCTGAGTCTGGGTTATATTTCATCACTTTGCAAGTGTTTTTGAGGCCTGTGACTGTGTGAGTATTTTAAAAGCATTCAGGCATAAGAAATTGTACAGTTTCTAACTTTAATAACGAATCATTTTATTGAATTTTATAGCACAAAGTCTGTGCAGTATTATTTTACATTTAATTATTCAACTTCTTTATACCTGAATAAAGTTAGACTCCTCGGAAAACAACTAAAAATTGTTTATTTTATTTTATCTTTTTTCTTTATTGTATTTATATATGCTTGTAGATTTATTAGATTTTATGCAAACAAAATCACCCCAATCAAAAATTATAAACGCTTTTCAAATAGATATGTCATCTAGTGAAATTGCATTAAGATCGCAATACATAATTTCCCATTATCGTGCAGCCCTAGTGTACATTTTCACATTTTGGGTGAACTGTCCCTTTAATTTGTCTTCTGGGAAGCATGCAAGTATTTTCTGCTATTTCCTAATGGCAGTACTGTGCATAATGTTCCCTTCTAGAGCATTAGTGAGCATTCGAACCTTTTTTTTAAATAGCTGTGCTTGAGTCCCTCAATTGTCTTGTCAAAAGAAGGATCTCAAAATCATACAATCTTAGCTGGAAATAGTTGTAAAAGATTATGGAAAACTAAAGAATATGCAAGACATGGAGGATTTTCTGAAGTACAACAGGCAGTTAAACTGTTCAGAACAAAAAGGACTCATTAACAAGAATAATCATGTTTTATTTTTATCATAAGTAACAACACATGGTTATTTTAATAAATCTAGCTAGTTTTTGGTCTTGAAAACTATTATGAAACATTTCTAACTCAGCACTAAATAAAAATAACAACCACTGAGCCACTGTGCCACCCATAGCTCACCAAAAAAATGAAAACTTCCCCATTTACTCTCCCTTATGCGGTTTTAAACCAGTAAGTTTCTTTCTTCTGTTGAACACAAAAGAAGATAGTTTGAAGAATGCTGGTTTGCTGGCACACATCGGCTTTCATAGTCGACAAAAAATACTATGGTAATCAATGAGAGCCAGCTACCAGCATTTTTTCAAAAGATCTTCAGTGTTCAGCAAAATAAAAAAGTGAAGGGAGAGAAAATCAGTGTAGAATTTCCATTTGTGAACGAACTATCCCTTTAAATTTATTAGAAATATTTATTTAAACACATCATATGGAAAGTGCACTATATAATACATGTCTCTCATTCAAAACCAATCAAAATGTGTATATGTCCTGTTTAGTTTGCTTCACATTTGACGATTAAATGTGTCTGTCAAGTTTCAGCTCAAAATACCCATCAGATTATTTATTATACCTTTATACCTTATTAAATCTAGGAAATTTGAGCTGTTAGGACAGTGTAGCTGTTTTTGAAGCCTGTGCCTTTAATGCAACTGAGCTGGTTCTCCCCGCCCACCGTTGTCAGTGCTTGTCAAAGCCATAGAGATCTGTCTGTATTGCTCTGATGCGTGTAGCCTTCATGGAGATAAACAGCACAGTGACAGACAAGAATGAAGTAGATCTCCCTTACTACAATTAGAACTCTCCCAATGGTTATTCGATACATTTGTTGTGGAGTTAATTCAAGCCTTTCTGCAACGATGAGTCACACACAATGTCGTTATAAAGTTTGCGCGTGAGTGAGCTTTGCACTGTTTTTGCACGGCAATTGTGACAGCATACACGTTAATATCCACTGCTGTATGGACATCCGTTTATGTACAAATGAAACCTGATTCAAGTCCACAAACCGGAATTAAAGCGTCTTCTTTTATAATTGTAGTGACACGTAGCTGTGGTCATTAATTACGTAGCGATGTTACTGTCTTTACTACAAAAATGCACTGTTTTAAAAACGTTTTAAACTTGTAAAACTCATTCTTGATGTGCTGCTGATCACAGAGAACTGAACAGATCTTTCAATCCTGGTTGCTTTGCGTAAGTCTTGTCTTGTGGATATGATTTTAAATGATTGTGGATCCTATTTTAACGTCAGAAATTAAAAAAAAAAAGTTCAGTTCTGATCAAACGGTCCTTTAATCTCCAAAAAAAAATTGCATTCTGAAAGAGATACAACTGAACACAAAAAAAACAGAATTAGAACTGCAACACAAAAATCATATTCAAAAACAAGATGATCCAAATGCTAGCAGGTAAAACAGGCGCTTCATCAAACCACCTATTCGATCATGAAGTCTCATGAGTTTCTATCTAATCATCACTGTAGTGTAAAACATCTTTACACTGGAGTCACAGGGTCGATATCTGAGGGAGTGTGAGTGTGTGTGACTGGCCCGCGTCTCTACTCTCCCCATCCCATCTGTTTGAAGAAGCCTCTCCACTGACTGCTTGTGAATCCACTGAAGAGTCTCTCGGTGCAGCTCAACGCCCCCTCTGGACCACGACCCCCCGCTATACCTGTCCCCCACACAAACTCCGCCACCCACGCAAACACACACGTGCACATACATATGCACACACACACACATAGACACCGCAAAACACACAGAAGCAAATACACACAGCACACAGATGAGTGACAATGCAGAAGTGGGAAACACTGAACGAATTTAAATAATACAGAAATATAAAAAGAGGATACAACTATAATAGCAGAAAAGGAAAGAATTGACCGACAGATGAAATATTAATCCTCTAGGCTACAGGACTAAGTGTGTGCAGCAGCATTTTTATAAAATAAGTTTATGTGACCGTAATACACATTGCTTGTCGCATGATGATGTTTGTGCATTAAAACAATTAGATAGAGCACAACAGAATGGATGAAAGGGTGTCGAGACACAAAAAAAAGTGTGATCTTAACATCACTAGCAGAATGCTTTAAAAGCAAATTAATTTGAAGATGATTGTCACAGAGAGCATGTTATCGAATTGAAGAATTTAAAATTAAGTAAAATTAAATACTTAATTTCTATAATTATTTGTTTTTATTTTTGTTCTGCTAGAGTGTTGAATAGACAGAAACTTCTTGTGATGAGGTGACTGATTTATAAAATAAAATAAAATAAAACAAAATAAGATAAAATGAAACAAAACTAAACTAAACTAAATTAAATTAAATTAAACTAAATTAAATTAAAAAATAGTAAAAGTAAAGTCAAGTAAAATAAAATAGATGGTTCATTCCACTGTGGCGACCCCTGATAAATAAGGATCTAAGCCAAAGGAAAATAAAAAAATTTAATAAAATTCAATAAAATTCAATAAATTAAATAAAATAAATTTAAAAAACAAATAAAATAAAACAAAATAAAAAAAATATAAAGTAAAGAAGTAAAATAGATGGTTCAATCCACTGTGGCGACCCCTGATAAATAAGGATTTAAGCCAAAATAAAATAAAATAAAATAAATAAAGTAAAATAAAACAAATATAAAGTAAAATAAAGTAGAGCCATGTAAAGTAAAATAAAATAAAATAGATGGTTCATGCCACTGTGGCCACCCCTGATAAATAAGGATCTTAGCCGAAGGAAAATAAAACAAAATTAAAAAATTTAAATAAAATAACATAAAAAAGTAAAGTAAAATAAAATAAAATAGATGGTTCAATCCACTGTGGCGACCCCTGATAAATAAGGATTTAAGTCAAAATAAGCCAAAATAAAATAAAATAAAATAAATAAAGTAAAATAAAACAAATATAAAGTAAAATAAAGTAGAGCCATGTAAAGTAAAATAAAATAAAATAGATGTAGCGACCCCTGATAAATAAGGATCTAAGCCGAAGGAAAATAAAATAAAATAAATAAAAAAGTAAAGTAAGATAAAATAAAATAGTAAAGTAAAGTAAAATAAAATAAAATAAAATAGATGGTTCATTCCACTGTGGCGACCCCTGATAAATAAGGATCTTAGCCGAAGGAAAATAAAACAAAATAAAAAAATTTTAATAAAATAACATAAAAAAGTAAAGTAAAATAAAATAAAATAGATGGTTCATTCCACTGTGGCGACCCCTGATAAATAAGGACCTAAGCCAAAGGAAAATAAAATAAAATAAAATAGTTGCCAAAACAAAACATTAAATAGCAGTCAATAATTTTAATATCTTGTAAGTAAAATTAATAGGAGGATAACATCAAACAGTAGCACTAAATATATGAAAAACATCTTCAAACAAAAATAGAAGAGATAATGAGACTGATTTTGAGAGATGGAAAGGGAATGTAATCACAGATGCAGTGTAACCTCCACACAACCCACAGATCACAGCTCAGTTTTATAAAGTGCTTTGATGACATCAGTATGACCCAGCAGCATTCAGCTACAGCAGCAACAGCTGCTTTCAGATCAGTGTGTGTGTTCAGTCTACATACAGCGCCAACAGAGGCTGAAGTGAATCACTCTTCATGAATAGTTATGCTGATCGCTAATATCCAAAAATATGAAAAGCAATGGGTTGTGTGTAAGTGTGTGAGACTGTGTATGCAGAGAGTGAGCAAAGTAGTAGACTCCAGTTAAAACAGGAGGATTATCTCCCTTTCAACTGATCCAGGATCAGAGGACAGTCAACAACAGGCAGACAGGCCTACAGTCTGATTTTTCAAGAATTTCACAGTAGACACGTTATGAGACTTATACTTAGACATGACCAGTTTGCCATATAGTTAGCAATATTCGTGTTTTTGATCATTTTATGAAATCAACCATATTGATGTTCTCTGCAAAGACACACACACACACACACACACACACACACACAATAGTGTACAGTTACAGAATGTAAATACTAGATATCAACCAATTAATATCCCAGATTGGCAGACAGCACTTTGTTCACGCACATTGCAGATAACTGATAAGGTCCTGATATTGTGTGCCTCCCTAGATGCCAGCTTTCCGAATAAAATAACATTTGGTGGTTCAAGTACTGCTGGCACAAAGTCTCATGGGAAAAAGAAAATGAAATTAAAATCACAGACTGCTCAAAACTGTCACTACGGTAGTTATCATGTTCTTTTGGACAAACTGACAGTACAGCAGACTGTTAAAACAAACGGATGGATGGAACATCAGAACAAATGGATGGATAAAATGAACATCAGAACAAAGGAATGGATGGAACATCAGAACGGATGGAGGAATGGATGGAACATCAGAACGGATGGAGGGATGGATGAAACAATAAATGGATGGACGAATGGATAGATGAAAAATCAGGATGGATGGATGGATGGATGGATGGATGGATGGATGGATGGATGGATGGATGGATGGATGGATGGATGGATGGATGGATGGATGGATGGATGGATGGATGGATGGATGGATGGATGGAACATGAGAACAAAGGGATGGATGAAACATCAGAACAGATGGACGGATGGATAAAATATCAGAACAAACGGATAGATAGATGGAACAACAGAATAGACGGAGGGATGGATGAAACATCTGAAAAAAGAGATGGATGAAACATCAAAATGGATGGACAGATGGATGGCTGAAACATCAGAACAAACGAATGGATAGAAGAAACATCAGAACAAAGGGATGGATAGAAGAAACATCAGAACAAAGGGATGGATAGAAGAAACATCAGAACAAAGGGATGGATGGAACATCAGAACAGACAAAGGGATGGATGGATGGATGGATGAATAGATGAAACATCAGAACAAACTTATGGATGGAACATGCGGGGAACAAATGGATAAAACATTAGAACAAACGAATGGATGGAACGAGAAAAAAAATGGATGGATGGAACATCAGAACAAAGGGATGGACAGACGGACAGACAGATGGATGGCTTGAAAATCAGAATTGAAGAATGGATGGATGTATTGAACATCAGAACAGACAGATGGATGGATGGATGGATGGATGGATGGATGGATGGATGGATGGATGGATGGATGGATGGATGGATGAAACATCAGAACAAACTTATGGATGGAACATGAGGGAAAAAATGGATAAAACATCAGAACAAAGGGATGGATGTAACACAAGAACAGACAGACGGATGGAAGAAACATCAGAACAAACAGATGGATAGATGGAACATCAGAACAAAGATATGAATGAAACATCAGAAAGGACGGAGAGATGGATAGATGAAACATCAGAACAAACTTAGGGATGGAACATGAGAAAAAACAGATGGATGGGTGGAACAATAGAACAAAAGGATGGATGGAACATCAGAACAGACAGACGGATGGATGGATGAAACATCAGAACAAACGAATGGATGGAACGAGAAAAAAAAATGGATGGATGGAACATCAGAACAAAGGGATGGACAGACGGACAGACAGATGGATGGCTTGAACATCAGAATAGAAGAATGGATGGACGTATTGAACATCAGAAGAGACAGATGGATGGATGGATGAAACATCAGAACAGACAGACGAACATTAGAACAGACAAACGGACGGTTGGATGAAATATAAGAACAAACAAATAATGGACGGATGGAGAGACTGATAAATGGAACGTCAGAGCAAACAAATAAATGGACAGAACAGCAGGATGTTAGACAGATAGAATGATGGACATATGGATGCAACAAATTAACCAACTGGTCACATCACAGTATTACTCCAATGACTACTCGAATGTTTGCGGCATCTGATTTGATCTGTTCACAGCTTTATTCCTTATTTATGTAACTGATGTTGTTAAAAATAATTAAAGGTGGAAGCTACAACTGAAAATACGACCACTCAAAATTACCAAGGGGAAGTCAAATTTACTTTGATATCAGTTTTTTTGCACACTGACCCAAAAACAATTCACTTCAGCTCAATATAATCTCAAGAAGCAGTGATATTTGGGACAGTGCAGAGAGAGAGAGAGAGAGAGAGAGAGAGAGAGAGAGAGAGAGAAAGAGGGGCTTCAAAAGTAGTCATACTGTGAGGCTACCCATCTCCTGTTGCCTAGCAACTGCAGCAAGCAGTTAAATAGTCTTATGGGTTAAATGGGTTTGAGGAGCTCTGCAGCACTATTACTGAATCCTTCATACAGGTCTTTACCTCACCAATCAGCATCAGCAGCATCTACACACCCTATTTACTGTCATTCATGTCAGATCATGCAGAATGTAATCTATAATTATGCATAATGAATGTGATACGAATCAGTGCAACACCATGAATCAAACGTGAAACATTTCTTTCTTTACAATCATTTAGCAGAAGCATATCCGGCTCATATTGGAGTAACAAAAACCTGAGCCATACAAAATGCTCACTTCCTCAGATCTCACAGACAGTTTGGGAATCGTGGTAATGGCTGAACTGAACAAGTGGTTCAGACACAGCGACTGAGTTTATTTATGTATATATTAATCAATTATTCATTTACTCTCTGAGTCTGTTTATTTTGAAGCTTAAGAAGAAGAGAGGCCTACGAAAAGCGAGTAAATTCAACTTGCATCAGTGTTAAAGTTCATGAAAGTCATGAACTGGCGTCTCACTTTACTTCTCCTTTCAATCCAAAACTTAGCTGAGTCAGTGGAAAGCTTGCATATGCATATTCCCATGGTCTACAGCAGAAGGCCCAATTAAATTGCTGGCCAGAGGGAATTCACTGCATTAACATCGATCAGGCTCATACAATAGCATCAATACCCACTAAGGTCAATACTGAAAATAAATTTAGCCATGGTTGAACAAGGCCAGCTTAAAAAGAGGGGGGTTTGCCATGACCCTAATGTAGTTCTGGGTATTCCCAGAACACAGAACCTGTTGACTGACTCAACTAGTCAAACCAACCATAATATATTTCATTAAATGGTGAAATATTTAATATTAAAACATTTAGACAATGTCTTAAAGACAAGAGTTTCTAAAACTGTTCACTCTTTACCTATTGTGTTCAATTTCTGTTTGATTAGACAAACTGGGTAGTTTCAAAACTTGTTTCATTGTTTCTCAAAGTCTGATTTTCTTTATCTATGACGCCAGTCTTTATTGACCCTTCAGAAATCTCAATAATTTGCCCATTTGTTAAACAGAAAACATTTTTGTTCATTAAACATGATCTTTTCTGCAAATAAGAATCATTAAAACAAAGGAAGGACCTGTCACACAGCCTAAAGAAAGAGAAAGCTAACTGTTAGCATTC
Organism: Danio kyathit; assembly: GCA_903798195.1. Lineage (NCBI taxonomy): Eukaryota > Metazoa > Chordata > Actinopteri > Cypriniformes > Danionidae > Danio > Danio kyathit. The sequence continues at coordinate 45,666,656 of LR812521.1, read as the reverse complement.
CCATTGATCTCAATGGCAGCTAACAGTGCAGGCTAACTGGACCATGCTAACCCTTTGAGAGGTGACCTGAATTGCTCCCTAAAAATTGTACTCCACAGCTTCTTTCTTTCTTTTTGTGTACTACTTATGTATCGAATACATAGTTTTGTCCAGTAAAGTAGGTTAATCATATGCCTCGCTACATTTTTAATATATCTCCAGTCTTTGTCAGCTCAGGTAAGGCTGGTAGCTGTGTTTAAAAAGAGCCCCTGTGTCCTAACATACTTGCATTTCAATTAAAAGTGTGACTCATCGCCTGAGGAAGATTTTACCTAGCTGGCCCACTCTGAGATTGCCCATTTTTAATGTGACTGACAGTGATCCCAGCAGTGAACCTGGCTTCTCTTTAATGCAGGTTCACCTTTCAAACTGCAGATTTGGCCTCCACTCACAGAGGTACTGTCTGTGAACATTTCAGTCTGAAGTTATAAATGATCTTAAAGTGACACTTCACCCAAATAAATCTAAATACTTTAGCACAGTTTTTTTCTCCACTCTCTTTTACTTGTATATGTGACTGTATTTCTCATTTCTATCAACATTTCATGCATGATTAAAAATGATTTATACCATTTGTATTATTATATATTTGATTAAATATAAAAATAATTTTGTAAGACTTTAATTTAACTAAACTTAAATAATCATTTAAAAAAGCAAAAGCCAATAAGATAAAAACATTGTATTGACACCCAGCAGGCACAGGACGTCAACAGGACGTCAGATTGTTGTTGTACCTGAACACTGTGGGACTTTGCATTTTGTTTGGAAATGAAAATCGGGTTGAAGTCAGAACGCAATGTCTTGCCGACATCAATGTCCAATGTCGGACAGATGTCGCATTTTGGTCACTTTCCAATGCAACATAAAAACAACCAAATATCAAGATCTAATGATGTTACAGCTTGACATTGTGTGGACGTTACCACTATGATGTCTATCAGATGTTCGACGTTGGATTTTGGTCACTTTCCAACAACCTAAAAATCAACAAAATATCAACGTCATTTTACGTCGTTAATAGACATCAAAATAATATTGTCCCCAAATGCTGGCGACCTAAATTTAAGCCAATATTAACGTCTTATGATGTTGTGGGTCTGCTGGGCAATAACAAAATCGAACAATAACAACATGGTCAAGATAATTTTTTTTTTTTTTGATTGTTTTGTTGAATTGGTCTTTACAATACCCATACAAAAATGCAAAGCTACAAAGACATAATTATGCTTTATAAGCCATAGAATAGAGCCATCATAAGGAGATTTAGATAATCCTCCTGAGTAAAAACAAGCTAGGCCTATTTCACTGTCAGTGTCACACAATCATGTTCCTTCACAGAAGCTAAATGACTTGTGTAATCATTGTCAGTCATGGGAGAACATTAGCGTTGAAGTTCTCAGGAAATATATTGACATTATGACAGTAGATGTGCTGCTGCAATTCCTACACACATGCAGTATTCATATAGGACATGTACATTAGTGGATAAAACAGTACGACTCCCTTCATCTGATATTCAACAGAATCAGACAGATTTTTTTTTTCTTCTTTTTTTATAATGTATAGTCCTACAAAGCTATTCAGAGCATGTGCCAGAGCATGGACCAGATCAGTTAACTAAAGGTGTCATTTTTACAGTGTTGCCTTTTACAGCACATATCACTATTGCAAACAGCAAAATCAAGTATACTACATAAATATTTCCTGTTGGCATTTCAGCAGAATTTGCTTTTCTGGTGAGCTTGCGGTGCATGCATAGATATGTAGAGGTACATGAGCAGAATAAGAGCAGCATATGTATATATATATATATATTTTTTTTTTTTTTTTTTTTTTTTTTTTTTTCAGTCTGTAAACCCTAGAGATGGTTGTGCATGAAAATCCCAGTGGATCAGCAGTTTCTGAAATACTCAGACCAGCCCGTCTAGCACCAACAACCATGCCACGTTCAAAGTCACTTAAATCACCTTTCTTCCCCTTTCTGATGTTTGAACTGTAGCAGGTCGTCTTGACCATGTGTGTGTGTGTGTGTGTGTGTGTGTGTGTGTGTGTGTGTGTGTGTGTGTGTGTGTGTGTGTGTGTGTGTGTGTGTGTGTGTGTATATATATATATATATATATATATATATATATATATATATATATATATATATATATATATATATATATATATATATATATATATAGAGAGAGAAGTGATGATGGATAGAGGGAGAGTGAAATTAGTACGCTGAACATTAGCATGTTACATGTTTTTGTCTTTATTTTTCATCCAAAAAAATTAAAATGCCATTTATAGCTGATAACATTTGGTGATAAAAAATTTTGGTGCGTCCTTATTAAAGAACATCCTACGATTTCTAAAACTTTGGGGTCCTACTTGGTCCTATTTTAGTTTATCCTAACAACAGTAAAAGAGCCATTTATACGACAGATTACAAAAATCTTGTCCAGAATGGAGCCACCAAATGACAGTTCCACATTAAATGTAAAAAGGTGCCCACAGATTGACCACACTTCCAACAGTGGTTATTTTGCATTAATTCTAGCCTATGCAGTCTTACTGGGATCCAGTAATATCGATTATTTATCTTGTAATGTATGAGTTTACTTCTAGAATCTCTCACAGGACCCCATATACCAGAAACTACTGCTTCCCATTCAAGCTACCACATTAACACCAATAACTGGGAGTTTTATAAAGGGGTTCAGTAATTTTGATAAATAATCTTTTTTGAAATATTTAATTTTATTTATATACAGTATATATATATATATATATATATATATATATATATATATATATATATATATATATATATATATATATATATATATATATACAGTATATATATATATATATATATATATATACAGTATATATATATATATATATATATATATATATATATATATATATATATATATATATATATATATATATATATATATATACACATATTAGTGGTGGGCCGTTATCGGAGAGAGACTCTTATCGCGCGATATATCATATATTTTATATAGCTATAAAATATCGCCGTTAATCTATTCTCAAAGTTGGGTTGGGAGCTGGGTCTATTCTACGCAAGCTATGGTGACTTTCACCTTGATATTTTAGCGCAGATGTATACCTGGCCGGTGAGCCGTCTGACAAAAAAAGTGCCCTTCTGAATCAAATCAGCAGGATCCCTGATTCTAACTGCAGTTCAGCAGTTTCACTTTAACTCATGAACATATCATTCATGCACCGTGACAAACTGGGGTATTAAAAGCAAATAATGAGTAAGGACTGGTGAGAGTGTTATGGAATTTAATAACGCACTCCAATTGGAAAGAAAAAAAACTTCCGCATTTCGCGATGTGTTTGTGTGTGTGCGTCTGTGTGTGTGCGGTCCTTTACTGACAGCCGCCTGTGTGGATCTTGTCGGAAAATATGGCCTACATGACGGTAATAGTTAGTAATAGCAGTAATAGTCAGTATTGCCACTAATATCTGCATACTCCACGTCTTAATTCCATTTCGGTTTAGTTCAGTTATGACTTTAGTTGCATTAAGGTAATCAAAAATCCCTGTTTACATGGTAGACTCTTAATCAGAGTATTGTTTTAATCATATTAAAATGATTGTATTAAAGTATTGTTGCCCATGTAAACATACTCAATGCTTGACACACCGTTAGGTCTCTGTGAACTTGCCTTTGTGAAGCAGTATTTTTTGTATGTACGTACATCAAAAGCAAGTATGAAATTGCTGTTTCGAGCTTATGTAGGTCTACAGTTCAACATTCATGTTTAACTGAATAAACAGTTAGTAAACACAAGTACATCTTATTGAACATCATTTATTTTCATCACCAATTATCATAGTAGAACAGTTTCTCAAGCAGTTTGTGATGCATTTTAGGAAACAGGAGATGAGCCCCTGGGCTAATGCGGCACCTGGCTTGAAAAACCCGTTCTCAAAGACTTATTATTTGGGTAGCACACATATTCTCAATGCCATCTGCAGAATTCAAATGAGCCATTTTAATCTAGATTCATTTCGAGATTAATCTAGATTAAAAAAATTAATCTATGCCCACCTATAATATGTGTGTGTGTGTGTGTGTGTGTGTGTGTGTGTGTGTGTGTGTGTGTGTGTGTGTGTGTGTGTGTGTGTGTGTGTGTGTGTGTGTGTGTGTGTGTGTGTGTGTGTGTGTGTGTGTGTGTGTACGTGTTTTTGTGACATATCAGGACACAAATCTGTATAATGACATGGGTATGACACAGGTATTACAAAAAGGAGGTGAAATACGAGGACATTGGTGACGTCCTCACTTCTCAAAAAGCTTCTAAATCACACAGGATGAGTTTGTTCAGGGAGTAAAGCTGTACACTGTCTCCTGTGATGGTTGGGTTTAGGGGTAGGGTGGGGTGAGGGCAATATAATATACGGTTTGATCTGTATAAAATGAATGGAAGCCTATGTAATGTACCCACTTTTCACAAAAACAAACATGTGTGTGTGTGTGTGTGTGTGTGTGTGTGTGTGTGTGTGTGTGTGTGTGTGTGTGTGTGTGTGTGTGTGTGTGTGTGTGTGTGTGTGTGTGTGTGTGTGTGTGTGTGTGTGTGTGTGTGTGAATATACGTGTAGTGAGGGAGGTGGGGTGGAGAGCCGTGAGAGCGGTCAGTCTCTAGTCTCATGGAGGAGCTCTGGAAACTTAAATAGAATAGAGGCAGAAGTAGAAGATGAGAGAGGACGAGGACTGGAGTTTGCTTTCAGTTTGGCAATAGTTGCCCATGAGGGACTGTGGCCGTCCATTTGTTTTGGTTATTTATTAAATAATTAGTTTTTAAAAGTTTGCCGGTTCTACACCTCCTTTCCAATAGCCAGGGAGCCATCAACTTCACTACAATATGCAACTAATTAAAAATTCTCCTGTTAGGATAATTTCAATAGGACTAAGCAGTAACCTCGAAATGTAGGAAACTGTAGGTTGTTCTCTAATTTGATTCCCACTATGCATGAAATAAGTTGTAGGGATAAATGACCTAACTATGGTTTGTTGGTGAACATTAGATATGAATAATCATTCTGCATAGGATATTTAAAAGTTCATGTTTATTTTACACTTAGAACACATTAACTTCAACTTTCACACTCTGACCATTTAACTTAAGCAAGTCTTTAGCAAAAGTTCAAAACTGAATATCCATTAGCCAACCAATATCCTGCTGAGATGCCAAATACCCCAAAAAAAGACATGCTCTTAAAACATGGCAGCACTACTTAGCATGAGGAAGTTGTCTGCGAGGTTGATATCTGGACAGCACAGCTCGGAGTCGTTTCTCTAGAGAAAGAGTTGCACTCTTGTGTTCTCTGTTCTGACAGCATTCTCAGACTGTGGTCTTTGAATCATTGTCAGTCAACGTGATAACACTGAGACTCGAACATAGAGATACAAGGAGGCATTAGACATGTTGATAGATTTGTGACAGGATCCCACACGCAAAGCGCTAGCACAGTTAAGTCAAGGCCTAGATGGGTGATGTACAGTTTACAGCTAAGATTGCAGGAAAGTGTTGGCATCTCAGATTTACAGATTTCCTTGAATATCCCTTCAGTTCTCACAGATGTGGGCGACCACATTGGAAAAACCTGACAATGTTTACATAAAAACAAATGATGAAGCATTGTCCTAACACTGCTCCTACTTACTGTAGATCAAGCACAGCAAGTTTCCTCTGCTCAGCAATATAAACTTTCATGACATAAATTGCCACTCAAAACAGAGATAAAACAGAATTAACGTTTGAGGTGTATATCAGCTTACAACAAGAAAAACTACAGAAAAACTTTGTGAAAAAGGTTACCGTGACTTTATCATCAATTTTCATGAGGTTTCTTGAATAATAATCACAGTGTTCTGTAATCAGAATCCAGTCAGTTAAAGAGACCAATGTATTCATTCAGTTGTTCAAGCATAAAATGAGATGAAAAGACATTTAGATGCAAGCATCTTGAGGAGCCGAGGATAGAATATGCTGTGGTAAAATAAAATGTTCATTTTAATGACCTGGTGAGGCATAATGCAATCCATGTAGATCACTTTGTTTGAACAAGAAAGTGAGTGTCAAGTTTATAATGGCATACCGGTTTACCGGTAGTGCCCAGGCAGCCTTATTTCAAATTCTTATAAAACAGACCAAAAGACCAAAGAAGAAAATTATACATTTTTTTCTAGTTTACTTAGTGTTCACGCTGTCAGGTCTGAGCATACTGAAATATTTAAAACAATAAAGGTTTTTATGATGTAGATTTGAATCCCCTGAATGTATACATGTAATTCTATTTTTATCTGTTAAGAACTCATGAAGAATAGCCAGAACTAGGGCTGCACAATATATCGTTCAGCTAGGGTTGGGTCAATAGACTATGCCATCGCGTCTCACTATAGTGATATTTAATTAATCTTGTCTCTATCTAACGACTCTTCTGTCTTTTGAATCCATCAGGTAACGTGTGACAGCATCAGTACACTGCTTCAATCTTTCGCTTTCACGCATATACTTAGTAATTTTAGCGAAAACCTCAGATACTGTTGGTTGGTCAACCAAGTTTGTCGACACCATCATAACGAAACAGATCACTCTGCCTATTGATGCCAGAGTCCTACGGAAAAAGTGATTGATAGGTGTTAATTTGTGTGTAACTTATCTTTATTTATTTACGATTTGGTTATGGGTAAAACAAAGACCATGCGGGTCAGGTAGTTGAAACGGTTGGCTACAAATAATTAATTCGTTACGTATCAATTAATTAATTATTCATAAATATTTATTTCAACGTTGCCTATGACGACGATGCCATCGTCCATCGCGATGTTTCACATTAGACATCGTACGATGCCAAATTGTTCGACATCGCCCAACCCTACTTTCAGCATCGATATCGCAATGTACAAAACTGCAATGGTCACATCGCAGGATCTGCAATGTCATGATGGGGTTAATAAAACTTGACCTAATCTAATAGACTGTAATAGTGTCAAAGATGTCAATGTATGACTATAAGATTTAAATCGAATTTAAACCCTTTGGGCACAAGAAATTCTAAAGTTTGAAAAAAGTCTGTGATTTTAACAAAGATTGTTTAATTATTTATGCAATGAAGACTATATGGTGTTAATTTACATTTGATTATTGCGTTTCTGAATCTCAATGCTGTTAGACTCCACCGAAAACCAAGAAGCATCGTTTACATTTTTATTTTTGTTCTGTTTTCATCGGTGCTTTTATTTTATTTTGTAAAATATTGTATATTTTATGCAGATGTACTCCCCTAAAATTATGAACTCTTTCCAAATAGAGTTACTCAAGTCATCTTGTGAAATTATATTAAAATTGCAATGTGCATCTTAGGAAAAACAAAATATAACAATGTCATTTTTTTCCAATATCATGCAGCCCTAGCCAAAACGACACCAAAAATTCCTTCACGACACAAAACAAAGATCAGTAGCAAATAGATGCGTTTCTGACAGCTATATTAAACCATTATGAGCAACATATGAAAAGATATTATTGAACATTGTTAATTTTGGGGTTGCATATTGTGAAATCATTTCCTGTTTAAGTTTCTTTGGATGCATTAGGATTCATTTTTCAGTTGCACCACGTCATAGGTTATTTGGAAATGGACTATAATGACCTATCTTTTCAATGGTCTCAGTCTGCTTGGTCAGAAACTCACACCTACAGTACTTTAAATGACTGTACTAACAAAGTAATTAAGATCATGATAATCTTTAGAAATATGAAGGAGAAAGCTTTTGCTTGCAAATATATTTCTGCTTATGTTCTGTTGCAGACTATGACTCCCTCAGAACATTCTCAAGCCATGTTCTCTCATTGGCTGCATGTAATCACCAATGTTATTTCCGGTACATTTCACACTGTAGGACATATCTGCAGGGCATATCTGAAAGGTATCAGCACTTTTCCCAGAACCTGTTTTGGTAATATACACTATACGATTGTCATCTCATGTGAACAAGCAACAATTTGCCTCGGAATTTGATCATTTGTCAGCAATTTTCACAAAAATGTCAGCAAAAGAAAATTAGGACAACGATTGTGCAGTGTGTATTGACATTAGGTGAGCAATGGGGTTGTTAGGGAGTTTCTACATGGTTAGTATGGTCAATTGTATGGCTGCTGGGTTGTGTCTTTGTTGGGAGGGTGTTCTGAGGACTTGCTGGTTTGTTTAGTTTTTAGCAATTCAATATGGGATCTGTGATCTTTTTGCATTGTCGCTGTGTTTTGTCTTGTTATAGGATAGGGTGCTTTGAGTGGTCACTATGTTTATTGGTCTGAAACTAAATTTTAGTCAAGGTTGTCTTCAATTTCCCTGAAATCTCAGCATTTTCTGTTGGAGACAAAATTATTAATGGTCTATAGAAGACTGCTGAAATAAGACCAGTTATAATGCACATCTAAGGAAAAAGATGTAAATAATTTGAAAGTTGTCCAAATAAAGTTTCAAGCAATGCATACTACAAATTATTTTATATAATATATGTATTAATATTTTAAAGATTTAAAAGAAAAATGGCATAAAAGAAAAATCAATAATTGTCACTCATACCATTGCCAAAATATACCCATGCAGAATAAGTGGTCCATGGTCACATATGTAAATGAAAAAGGAACACATATTTAATATGTCTTTAAAATTCACTAAAATTATGTCTGTCTCTATTAATCTTGATCTGGGGTGCATTTCCCAAAACCATTGTTAGCTCACTAAGGTCAAAATTTCCGTCGTTATAAGCATAGTTTGTTGATTTGGTGTTTCCCAAATCCATCGTTCCAATGAACATTCGCAAAGTGCATCGCAAACTTGTACGCTTGCAACTACACCTATAGAGCTGTAGTTAGAAGCATAGTTCCTGGTTGTGTTCTATTCCCCGGTTACCCCCCCCCCCCCCCCTCCTCCTATTTATTTAGAACATCCTAACATTTAAACTTGGAATGATTTTTAAAAAGCATTAATGTCATCTCTCTTACGTGTATTTTGCTTTTAAAGTAATTTACAGTTCAGTTTTAGCGATCTTCATATTGACAATTGTGTTCCCTTCATAGTGCACTTTGAAAACATTTATGCCATTTTGAACACAGCCATGGCTCATGACGAAAGCTATGTTACATCTCCAAAGCTTGTGAAAACAAAAATATATAGCATACATTAATGGTTTTAATTTATAGTAGGTTATTTATTAAGAAATGTATCTGTATTGTATGACATGGGCCTGTTGGTTAGAACATTTATACAGTGGTTTGTATGTGTCAAATTGTAAAAGTAGACTTTTAAAATAAATAAATAAATAAACAATATGCTACTTAATAATAATAATAATAATTATTATTATTATTATTATTATTATTATTATTATTCATATTAAATAGGTTTTTTTTTTCTTAATAAATGGTCTACTGTAAATTAGGCCTACAACCATTAATGATTTACATGATTAATATATGAGACTAAAATATGTGTTAGCTAAGTGCTTTTATATGGAATATTCTCAATAATATTTGTAAAGAAAACATAGGTCCTATTAGGGTTGGGTCAATAGACAATGCCATCGTCCATCGGCGATGGCCGATAGACATCACGATGCTGAGCTGGCATCGCCAATCCTCCGCCCCGCCCCCGTCACAAACCCGCTCTTGAAAAATACACACTCAGGCCCAGTTTACACTAATACAGCTTAGTATTAAAATGGCATTTCAGAACGAAAATGACCCACGTCCACACTGGCGTTTCATCTAGCATTACTGAACAGCCCTCCGTCCACTGAAAACGCACATCACGTGACCACACCCACACACACACACACACACACACACACAGCCACAGACACACACACTGTCAGCTCCAGAGAACAGTGTACGTTGGACAGTTTATCAAGGATGTATCGCTGGAACGTCGGAACATACCGGATCCAGCACCTCTGAAATCTGATCCGGCACCTCATTTTACCGATCTCCCTCCTCAACTGCCCTTCTCTCCTGTCCCCTGTTCATTTTCACTTTCTTCCGCGACTCCCCAACCCTCTTCACTTTCGTCTGTGACACCCCAGCGCCACTCACTTTCATCCGCGAGACCTCCGCGCCGCTCACTTTCGTCCGCGACACCCCTCCGACCATCCACCGCACCATAAATGACTGACACGGATCACGCTGCCTACTCATGCCAGAGTCCCACGGAAAAAGTGAATGACAGGTGGTAATTTGTGTGTAACTTATTTTTTATGATTTGGTTATGGGTAAAACAAAGACCAGGTAGTTGAAACGGTAGGCTACAAATAATTAATTCGTTATGAATTAATTAATTATTCATAAATAATTAATTAACCTCCCCCTATGAAGACGATGCCATCGTCCATCGCGATGTTTCACATTAGACATCGTACGATGCTAAAATGGTCAACATCGCCCTAGGTCCTATATGAGTCGTTTACATATATTTCAATTAATATGGAAAGCGAGTATATGTTTTTATCCAAACTAATATTGGATTTTTTTTTAAATGCGCGTGTGTCTAATACAATATAATTTCCATAAAAAATTATGGGGGTTTTCTCTAAAGTAGTAGTTACTCCACCCCATTTAGAGACGTTTTACGTTATAACTAACGTTGTTCAAAAGATGGATTTGCGACAGAGAAAACTACTGTTTTGGGACACACTGGTTACTACATTGTTCTTTTCCCAAACGATGCATCATACTATGATACTTCAGCCACGAGTTGTGTCGTTGTTTGAAAAAACACACCCCTAGCTGTGACTTAACATCTCTGCTGTAATGTAATTCTGTGAGATATTTCTAACTTTTATGGTCTACTTGGTAAAAACAGTAAAAAGCAATAGTTATGCTTAGAATAGATACATCACACTTTCCTCAACAAGCTGCATGATTTAAAGTGTCGTTAGGTGTCTTCGCAAGCACCATTAAACAGTACAAGTCCTCAAAGTGTCTATCTATGTGCGGCTCAGAGCTGGACTGCCTCTCTGATGGAGTGAGATCTCTCTTATGGCCCATTTAAAAGTAAGGCCAACTAAGACAAGATGGTCCCCACAGGACCTCCAGCCAGCTAGTTTCAGACGCACGGCTGGTGGCCGCCTCTCCTGTCCTCCTAACCTTCTTTTCCAACTTCCACCAGACCTGTCGGCTGGCACAAGCACACACACACACATCAAATGCAGCACCGGCTACCATCAAACAAAGAGCACCTGAGCAGCCGGCTCATGAGGTGAAGGTCAAATCTCTTTCGAAAGCCCTCACATTTAGTCGGAGTACTTTCGAAACTGAAAACTGACAATGACATAAATATTAAAGAGGCTGAAGTAGGTTTAATTTAGAAGAAAGACAGAATAAGGTCCAGCAGAAGGGAATATCGAGCCACATGCATCTTGTCCTTGGGGACACTGAAGCCACAAAGGTCAGACATGTTTGTTCTAAACAAAAGGATCCTGTTCTGCAGTAAACAACCTTGTAGTGTCAATAGAGCAGGAACCCTCCCTCAGGTGTCCTGGAAAACACCCGCATGATCTAATCTTGCTGAAAGCACCGGGAGAGGCTAACAGCATTCAGGACTAAATTGAGTTTCAGCCATACTTGCTTAACATAGAGGCACTTTTACAGGCAGTTGAACGACCTTATTGAATTATTACACGCATTCTCTTCCTGCAATGTGGCTCTCGGCAGACCTTTTTATTAGGTCCCGAAAGCCGAGCAGATGGCCCTTGTTGGGCTCTTCTATCCATGTGTAATTGGCTCTCAACATTCATTAGCTGGTTCAAACACCAGCAATCAGCCAATGACTACGCAGATTTAACTTTGAACGCAAATGGATTCCAATTGAAATTGGATCATGGCTCATGATGGGACATTTGGGGAATCATGTTTTATTTCTGTTTGAGTTGATAAGATAAAAGACACATTGCAATAATGGCAGGACCTTCTGTTAAAAAAAACAAAACAGCAGTGCTTCATTCACACGCTCAGTGTTGATTTGATTCTACAGATAGGAGTGAAATCTCCTGTTTGTACAATGACAAGTAAATTCTGCCATATATTAGCTTCCTGTCTAGAGTTCAGTCAAGGCAAGATCATTCTCAAAATACAGGTGGACATCCAGTTTGTTTAATTAATGCAGTTACCTTCATAGCCAAATTGTGTCAACAGACGCATATGAAAAGTTCAGATGCAAAAGCCGCTAAACGCCATTTCTGCCAAAAATGGGATAATGAATGACTTTGAATGAGTCTGATTTACTATACATTAAACGGCAACTGCGTTTCATGAAAGACAGAGTTCAGATGCCGTTCTTTTATCCCATGTGGATGCTATGAGGATGAACAAGAGACCAAGACCTTAAGTATGGTGAGAATGAATGAATGACAGCATCTAAAATTGTCTGAGGGACAACCCCTTTTTGCCCAGTAGGCCTACCTTGTATTTTTTTTTTTATTTAAGCTATTTTTTAAAAGATAAATATAATGTATAAAACTATACGTTATTTATATTACCTTCATATTACCTATACGTCTGATAAGCTTTTTATATTAATGGACAATGCACGGATATTGATGTTTCATAATATTTTACACTACATTATTTGAATCTACCAAGCTTAGTTTACATCGCTCTACTTACATTAAATCTAAATCTCAAATATCAGAAATGACAACAGATAGTTAAGACTTAATTAATGTCAGTTTTAATGTTATTGATTAATGCACTTACTTGGCAGATTTCATTCATTCATTTTCCTACTGCTTTGTCCCTGGTTTATCAGGGTTTACCACAGCGGAATGAACCACCAATTACTTGACAGATTTATACATTTTTAATTTTAGGTGTTTTATGTTTGGTAAAACAATTTCTTATTGCATCTTTAGTGATTTTTCAACTAATTACACTGTCTCGTCCCAATAGGTGGATTTAGAGGTTTTTTTTGCAAAAAAAAAAAAAAAAAGCACTGGTGGATTTTGACCAAAAAGAAAATGTACCTTGTTAAAAACCAAAGAAATGTCTAAAGTGACATTTTTGAAAAAAAGTATTTTATTTACTAGCTAATAACCTTATCATTACAAATAAAATTAATCTTCCAAACCTAATCAGAGGAGCCTGATAGAAAATGCTCATTTACAAGAAAAGAGGTCTGATGGATTTAGAGGGTTTTTGCATCTGAACACTTCATATATATATATATATATATATAGTGCTTCTACTTGTTTTAAATCTTATCCAGAAAATCTAACAACAACAACAAATTGGGGCAATTGAATTTGGTTGAGGGTTTTAAATGTTTGTGTAATCAATCAATCAATCAATCAATCAATAAATCAAAATAATTAAGATTAAACACAATGTGATAAAAAAAAGAATTCAAATGAAATAATAATTAATGTAAACTGCTTTATTCACACTGAATTTGAACTGCTAAAGTGCTTGTAAACATACACACTGAGTACGTTTACATGGACACTAATAATCTGATTTTAATACGATTAAGACAATATTCTGATTAAGAGTCTACCATGTAAACAGCAATTTTTAATTTAATCCAATTAAAGTCATAATCGAACTGAACAGAAATTGAATTGACATGTGTAGTATGCTGATTTTAGTCGCATTATTGAAGTGCAGTACAGACATGTAAACACCGCAATCAAACTATTACCGCCGTGTAGGATTTTTACCACATTTTGCGACAGGATAGTCTACACAGCTTTTTGACACTATTCTCTGCACCTAACGAGTTAGTGAAGGAACACAGACACCTGCATTGCGAAATGCAAATTCCATTAAAACAACACTCTTCCAGCAATTTGTACTCGCATCCAATATCTCGTTTGTCACAGGGGCATGCATGAAATGTTCCTGAATGAAAGTGAAAGTGCCAAACTGCCGTTAAAGTCTACAAATTAAAAATAAAACACCCGAAATTACACGACTCTCCGGAGGAAATGTTGATATTGTGGTGATGCAATGACGTTAATCAAATTATGTGCTATAACATGTAAAACGTGATCATGAAAGGAACATTCAAAAAGCAGCTCATGTAAACACCTTAATCATATTATTGTCTTATTCGGATTAAGGCAAATAATTCGATTACTGATGTCCATGTAAACGTAGTCAATGTCACAGTGGAACAAAAATGTAACTTTTAAAGCCAACATTACTTGTCTTGTTGTGGAATCTTTAGCATACGCTTCTGAAAAAGAGTTCAAAGTAACATAACATAGCATTATTGAGTCAATAGAGCGAGAGACAATGGTGATCAAGCATGCTCACATCCCCTCTGATCTGGTCTGTTTGCAGATCATGCTTCATATACCAGTTTCCTTATCAGTTTCCATGTGACCAAAACAGTGGTTCCCCAGCTTTCCAATGTGGCCTTTTTTTTTGGATGGCTTCCAAGCATCCCAATTGGCCTTTTTCTTGGACGTTTCCCAAACACCTGCATCCATTATCCATTGGCTCACCCTGACCTCTTATTAAACTGGTGGAATGAAATGAACTCATATGCTTTCATCCTTTTTGGCAGATGCAGGTGTTTACTCATCTTAACCCTCTCATTGACCTTAGTTGATGTTTTGCATCTCTTGCATAACTACTCACCATCTTGGAAAACTCCTTTACATACCCATGCTGCATTAAACAAGTATATTTATCACTGGTGGATTATAAATGAATATTGTTTACTACACACTTGGATATATTGATTAACTGATATAAAATGACTACATTTTGATTAAAAAGATACATAAAAACTTAGCAGTCTGTACTGGATTGTTGAGACTAACAGCTGGATTTTGTATATCAAAAAGAAGAATGACTGTTTTACAGAGTGCAATATTTTCAACATAGGAAATTAGATTTTTGACAATAGCTGATAAACTTTTAAAGAAACACTTGTTAGGTCAGATCTCCTAATCAATTGCAAATGCTTTTGTTGAACTTTTCTGTTAACCATAAATCTCTCGCTTTAAGCAGAATTTTTTTCTTTAAATCCTTCATCTAAATTTTTAAAGTTCATGGAAACATGCAAGAGATTACAGAGAGGCAAAACTAAGACTTCTGCTTCTCAGATTCTCAAATTGTGTCGTTTCTTTAGTGTTTCAGATATTGGTGCATCCCAAATTGAATACTTAAGCACTAGTCTATGCCATTTTGTAGTATAACTAGCAGAAAACTTCTAAAAAGTATAATCTCACTTTAAATACCCAGATGGTGTACTTGCTCAACCAATAAAAAGAGTTAGGTTGAATGGTAATACAATGCAACTTAATGCAATGATGGTCACAGCTTTGCTCACATAGTAGAATATGAAGAGCTATCAAGTCAATGATTGGATTTACATTATTTATTTCGAAATTGTGCAAAATTCTCTTTTTTTAAAAATCATACCGCCTCCTGATGGTGAACGCGTTTTTACTGATGACAGTATAAATTACGAAATGACCAAATAGTGACTCATATAGTATTAGCATTGATATTGCAATGTGTAAATTTGCAATAGTCACATCACAAAGGTTCAGAACGCACGAGGATTGTAGTCATTTCAGTTTAACCATAATAAATGAAAGTTTATCAATTGTGTGGGTGTTTTAAGGGCCGTGACTGTGTAAGCATTTGAAGTGAGTTTTTAAGCATGAGGGCACAAGGAATTATTACGTTTGTAGCTTTATCAAAGATGAGTTGCATTTCATTTTTTTATTCGATGAAGACTATACAGCTTTATTGTACATTTGATTATTTTATTTCTGTACCTGAATACTGTCAGACTCCTTCATTTATATTGTTACTCTACTGTATTTCTCTATGCTGACAAAATCATCCCAATCAATATTAAATTACTAAGTCTTTTTCAAATAGAGCTATTCAGATGATCTGGTGAAAATATCGCAATATAAATCACCGTAAATCAAAATATCGCAATGTAAGTTTTTTTCTAATATCATGCAGCCCTACTGGCAACTGTTAAACAACATTGGAAAACGGTTTGTATTTCTGATTAATAATAATAATAATAATAAAAACATTTGTGTTCCATTTGGGATTACGCTAAATTCATGGGATGATGTTTCATATGCATCGGGACAATAACCATTAAACGTTTCAAGGTTTACCACGGTTTGGAAAAGTCAAGGGTTTCAAATTTTCTAAAAAAAAAATTTGAAATTGCAAAAATTTTCTAAAATATTCTGTTCCTGCAGTATATGTAATTTTTTTTGGTTTTTAACATGTTTTTAGTAATGCAAGCAAGTAATGTGCATTTACATGCATCGCATTTATCGTGCATGGTCATACACCCAAAGCACTTCACAATTATGAGGGAAGTTTGTCTCTCCACACCACCACCAGTGTGCAGCATCGACTTGGATGGTGCAACAGCAGCCACAAGACAACGGTGCCTCCACTGTTGGTGGAGTGGAGAAACAGTGATAGAGCCAATTCGGTGGATGAGGATGATTGGGAGGCCATGATGGGTAAGGGCCAATAGAGGGAATTTGGCCAGGACACTGGGGTTACAGCCCTAATCTTTACAAGAAATGCCATGGGATTTTTAATGACCACAGAGAGTGAGGACATCAGTTTAACATCTTATCTGAAAGACTGACAGTATAGTGTCCCCTTCACTATACTGGGACATTAGGACTCACACAGACCACTGACTGAGCGTCCCCTGCTGGCCTCACTAACACCATTTCCAACAGCAACCTAGTTTTCCCATGTGGTCTCCCATCCAGGTACTCACCAGGCTCAGCCCTGCTTAGCTTCAGTGAGTACCCAAAGATAAGCAGAGCTGAGCCTGGTCAGTACCTGGATGGGAGATCACATGGATGGGAGACGACAGTATTTACACTATTTTATTTAGTTTTTTAGGCCAACAGTATCTCCAGCAGAAAATGACCCTCCATATCATAAGCTACTGGTCAGGCCGCAATTCAGAAAACATTTGAAAAACAAATAGCTTAAGCACCAACATCCAAGCATGCTATAAACCTGAACAGTGCAGTGGCTTACTCTATATCCCAAGAAAAGACAGATATCCAAAGATGCCTTTTCAAGTTTGCGTTTTTGAAGCTAGTGAAGATAGCAGAAGTCAATTATTTATTTTTATTATTTAGCCTAACATGTTTACTGGTCCAAAATATTTGAAATGTCTCTTTAAATAAAAGAGATTGTGTTCAATGGGGAAAAGGTTGTTTTAAGACATTTACATACCCAGACATTACCATTATATTTTTATCCAAGGTAATCATACCGACAGAATCCTATAGTGGCCCATGTCTATTTTGGACACAACTAATGTCTCCAACTACTAAGTGTTTTTATAAAACCAAAATCCAAAATAAAAGGTAAAAAAATGACAATATTATTATTATTATTAAAAGCCTAATTTGATCTATGCTATGCATTTTACATCTCTATACTATTACTAGACCAATTGTTGTGGGTCTCTATTTCTCTAAGGAAATAAATTCAAGATCCAAGCCTCTCTCCTCACAACAGCGGAGCGCAGCAGTGCCTTATGTTTCCATTGATCATTTATATTTTTCCTCTCAAAATGAGGCTACTGTCTGGAACATGGCATTCCAAAGCTGCTAAAATGGAGCAAACACATGAATTATTCTCACAAAAAAGAAAAAAACAGGCTAATGACGTATGTGATGGCGTGTTCTCTGATGATCGCAGTTCATCTATGCATTTCATATATACTACTGATCTCCCTGAACACCCACACAACCCCCAACCCCCCCTTTTATTTAAGCACTCCTTCATGAAACACTTATGCTATTTATAGGGGCTTTAAACGGCCCACATCTTCAGATGTGGATCTGTTCTGTCTTTGCACAGAACATAGCGAGGTGTGAGACTCCCCCTGCATCACAAATATATAAATGCAATCACGGTCTGCATTGGTTTTCAAGGGCATTTAGGCAGAAGGTGAGTGGTCGAAGACGCGTTGTGAAATCATCAGGGTGCTTTTGAAAGGTGCAAGGAGTACAGGTAATGAAAATGGCTGCTAAAGAGGTTTTCTGGATGTCTTGATGTCTGAGTGAATCAGACTGGTCAGTCTCCAGTGCTTTGTTTTAGTGTGACTCACATCCTAAAATGATTTTAAATCCAAAATACACTTTACATGTGCATTTATTTATTCATCAATCAAGCATTCGTTAGGGATAGTTCACCCTAAAATGAACATTTCCTCACTATTTACTCTCCCTCAAGTTGAAAGTGGCTTTTGAGTTTCTTTCTTCAGGTGAACACTAATAAAGATATTTTGAAGAAGGCTGAAAACTTGCTGGCTAGCGAGCATGTTGTGGCAGAACCATAAGCAATTCTCTTTGTGTTGGATACTCTCTTATATACTATAGATATAGCGTTTGTTTTGGTGTTTTATATACACGTCTTTATATTTTTGATTGGTTTCTTTGATACTTTGTATATTTTTGCTATTTTTTTTCTTGCACATACATTGTAAAAAAAATCTGTTATTTTTTGTTTTTTTCCGCCAGCTGGGTTGCTGGAAAAAAAACATAAAATAACGACCGTTAAATTACAGACATTTACCATAAAATAACAGATGGTAAATTACAGAAATTTCTTTAAAATGTTAATTTCCGGTAAATTTCTGTAATTTACCATGTTATTTTACGGTAAATGTCTGTAATTTATGACCGTTATGTTACAGGTTTTTTACCGGCTCCCCAGCTGCCGGAAAAAAGCATAAAATAACAGATTTTTTTTTACAGTGTACCTTTTTGGGACTGGGTCACTGTACATGTATTATGCACTGAACATTTTATCATCATTCTTGTAAATAAATACCACCTTTTTTTTACACTTCCGGGATAAGGTCATCATTTGTTGAACTGTATATATATATACAGTTTTTGGGTGTCGGGTATCCCCCGCCACATAGTGGTCCCATTCTGGGGAAATCACACAAATATTACGGCAGCAATAGAGGGCCTTCTCACAAGTCTGCAGAGAGGGGGATAACTCTTGCAGAGTCAATGTTGGTGTCCCTCACTGTCTTCCACACACTGATGTTTAAGGAGGACAGCATGGTGGCGCGGTGTGTCGCACAATCGCCTCACAGCAAGAAGGTCGCTGGTTAAAGCCCTGGCTGGGTCAGTTGGCATTTCTGTGTGGAGTTTGCATGTTCTCCCTGTGTTCACATGGGTTTTCTCCGGGTGCTCCGGTTTCCTCCACAAGTCTAAAAACATGAGGTACAGGTGAATTGGGTAGGCTAAATTGTCCGTAGTCTGTGTGTGAATGAGTGTATTGATGTTTCCCAGTGATGGGTTGCAGCTGGAAGGGCATCCGTTGCGTAAAACATATGCTGGATAAGTTGGCGGTTCATTCCACTGAGGCGACCCCAGATTAATAAAGGGAATAAGCCAAAAAGAAAATGAATGAATGAATGAATTATGTTTAAGGAAGAGGCAAATCACAGCTGTGCTGGCATTCCATAGAAACCTTACTCTTATAGTATTCTTTTTCAAACTCCACACAGACATGCCAACTGACCCAGCCAGGACTCGAACGGTGCTAATTGTTTTGCAATAATGCTTTACTACACATACTTTCTTCTCTTCTTTATTTTGAAATAGTACCTGCATTTACTATTGGCTTGTTCTTAAATACAGTTTTGTTTTTTCTAACAAGATCTGGCAACAAGTCAAGGCTCATTTATGACACATTGCAGATAAAAAAAATGGTAGTCAATTCTCTCTTTAGTGCGTAATCCTATTCTGCGCCTACATACAAAAAAAGACATAAATATAATACATTCATCTATTTTTAAATATACCACTAAAATATATTACATAAAACAATAATGTCAATGTACTAATTAAACTAATGATTTATTTGGCCTTCCATAGAAACCTTACTCTTATAGTCTTTTTCTACCTTCTACTCACACTAAAATTGACATTGGGAATGCTAACTTAACTTGTAAGCGAGTGGCTAGCTTGTTATTGGTCTCATTGCTGTTCAAGAGCTAACAGATTGGTAGTATTTTGCATTAAAGGCTTTATAGGCACTAAGCATTATAGAATAATTAAT
This sequence comes from Danio kyathit, assembly GCA_903798195.1. Lineage (NCBI taxonomy): Eukaryota > Metazoa > Chordata > Actinopteri > Cypriniformes > Danionidae > Danio > Danio kyathit. The sequence continues at coordinate 45,646,477 of LR812521.1, read as the reverse complement.
AGAAGTAAAAGTAGGCTATTTCCCTTTTAGTTTACAATATTAAAGGCTTCCCAGCGGGCAACTTGATGTCAAAACAACATTAAAAAAAATATGTTAAAAAAAAATCTAATCAGTTTATGTAAATTGACTACCTTGTTGTCATGATATTGTCATATATTCCAACTTTTCAACCTTGAAAAATAACGATATTCAATACCGTTTTCGATACAGTGGGAAACGTATTCCACAACATTAATAAGTATGCTAACTAAGGAAAACTATAACTAAATTATATAACACTAGTGAAGACATTTTGAAGAAGGTTGAAGACCTGTAACCGTTTCATAGGACTTTCATAGGAACAAAATATAAAAAGTCAATAGTTACAGGTTTCCAGTCTTCTTCAAAATATCTTCTTTTGGGTTTAACAGAATAAAGACAGTCAAACTTCCAAAAAGGTTTGGAACAAGTAAAGGGTGAGTAAATGATGACAGAATTTTCACTTTAACTCTTCCAAAAACAGGAACATGGACTGACAACATATCATAATCACAATAATAAGTAATAAAATAATACTTTATTAAAATATTCAACAATAAAATTACTATTTTTCAATAATGCTTTACTAAACATACTTTCTTCCCTTCCTTTATTTTGCAATAGTATTTATTTAGATTTACTATTGGCTTTTTCTTGAATACAGTTTTTTATTCTAACAAGATTTGGCACCACAAATAAGTCTCATACGTGATATATTTATATAAAAATGGTAGCCAATTCTCTCTTTAGTGTTTAATCCTATTCTGTACCCACATACAAATACGACACCAATATAATACATTCATCAAAAAATTTTATTTGCTAATATAGCACTAATATATATTACTGAAAACAAAAATTTCAATGTACTGATTGAAAATTAACCAAACTAAAAAAAAGGATTATTATTATTATTGCCATTTACTCGTATATTGCGCTTTCTAACCAGATCTGGCAACACAAATACGTCCAGACTCATATGTGATACATTGTAGCAAAATATGTTTAGCAATTCACTCTTCTGGGGGTGCTTTCACACCTAGACTTTTGTTTTGGAAGCTGGCGCATTTCCCCAGTTAGTGCGGTTCGTTTGGCATATGTGAATCCAGCAATCGCGCTCGGATCCGTGCCAAAACAATCGGTCCGAGATCGCCTGAATGAGGTGGTCTCGGCTTGATTGAAACGAACTCTGGAGCAGATCGATTGTAGTGAGAAAGCAATATGACCTGAACCAGACTACATCACAGTGTATTGTGGATATGTAACAGGCATATATGCGGCTATATGAAGAGAGAATTATGAGTAGGGCGGGATGTCATTCCTACTGGTAAATGTGTGTTTCATGTCAAACACGAAAGTGAAAGCATGCTGAACTATTAACGAGAGCGGTTTATCCATTAGGAAAATTGACCGGACTGCAGTCTTGGTTTATCTGTTATTTCCCTCTATAATGTAAAACCTATAATGCATAAGCCAACGGCTCTGTATGAGAAAGTCTTACCTCTGATTTATACCTGGTGACGATATCTGTGGGTGTCAACAATCAAAATTAAAGCGCAGATTTTCCCTTATAATGTCTTATTGCTTATCATCATAAATTAAAATAAGGACGCAACACAGCTGAGTGAGACTCTGCAAAATAAAGCGTGAAACTCTGACCAATGTAAGGAGAGTTTACTCGCACGTGACTTGTTTTAGCCATTTTGGTCTGTTTAGAATCTTTGCCGTGTGAAAGCGAACCGCACCAAGAACAAAGTGCAACATTGTAACAATTTTAATTTTAGCCGCCATTTTAGTACAGGGAAGCGCTCCTTTGAAATTAATGTGGGACCAAGGTGTAGTGGAGGACTGGCCATCCGAAGCCATAGATATGTAAACATTTATACATATATCTGCAATCAGGAGTTTTTCCTGTGGTCAGTATGCAAATATTTTTTTAAATTACGAAAGTTATAATTTTACATCACTTTTCTACATCGATGGATAAGTAACCGCATAGGCATTGCTGACAAAGTGCACGTGTTTGTGTGCATGGAAATGTATTATCCACCCTCCCTGTTAAGTTTGATCTAATCCTTGTCCTGAAACACACCACCTCTCCTGCTTTCACCGCAAGTTGGTGCTACTTTGTCTCATGGTCAGTGCAGTAAATTACTGTATTACCATCAACAACATTATTTGTTTAGCACAAAAGTTTGTGACATACAAAATCTTAAAAATAAAATCTTACCTATGAAATGTTCTGCCTTTATGCTTTGTTTGCTTGCTACTACACCCGTTCGCAGTGCAAACGACCAGCATCGTCACATTAGCTTTAGTCTTGACTAGTGCGGTATAATGACAATTGTTCTGGGAGCACTGTACAAATATGGCGGCGGTACTGACGCATGCTCAGGGTCCGTATGCGACATCTAGTGTATATATCTTTGCACAGTATGCACATAATTGACAAGATGTTAATAATGTATTTAAACAGATGTGTGTCGGTATGAGTGGTGCAGGAAAGAGTTCTGACTGAATTGAATTATTGCCAGATGATGTGAGAAACACACAGTGCACAACAGCAAGCGAAATATAAAACTATATATGAATCCAACAAGCTTTGACTGGAAAAATGAACCACAATCTGCACTTGCCTACTGCCTCCATAGCATTTACAGCAATAGAAGCCCAAAGATTGCTTCTAATACATGGACTTGGCAACACAGCTAGAGTACGCTCTGTGAAACAAACATCCAAGCATATGCAAAACACAATGTCTCTGTTGATGGTGATTTGATTCAAATTGCCAAATCGGACAAGTTATTATTACTCTGGTCAAAAATAGCAAATACGAAACACGCAAGACCCCAGAGCGTTTCTATGGCAACCAGCATGTCAATCATCACGATTCCAGCAGTGAGTCATGTTTCATACACACAACGAACGGTAAATTAAGGGATTCACTCCTGTATTTAAACGTGGTTGTCATTCCTAAATCTTTACGCCAACAGTTTTTCAACATCACATTCCTTCTCTCTCCGTCTCTGCTCCTCTCTTTCTCCTCCTCGGCTTTATCCAGATGTAGCAGCTCTTCTTCGAACTCGTAATTTTGCAATTAAGACTGAGGAGGCAAAAGAGGCTCTCCTAAGCAGCTGGCTCACCATCAAGCCGACAGCAAGAGGAAATCCTCTTTTATTATTTACTCACTGTTTTCCACACACTGATGATTAAGGAAGAGGCAGATCACAGCTGTGCTGGCATTCTATAGAAACCTTACTCTTATAGTAGTCTTTTTCTACCTTCTACTCACACTAACATTTACAATGGGAATGCTAACTTAACTTGTAAGTAAGTGGCTAGCTCGTTACTTGCTGTTCAAGAGCTAATACTGTAGATTGGTAGTATATTTCACATTGAAGACTTTATAGGCCCTAAGCATTATAGAATATTTACACAAATAGGCTATTTCTCTTGAAGTAAACAATGATGTTCATGTTGAAGGCTTGCCAGTGGGCACCTTAATGTCAAAACAACATAAAATAATTGTAAAAAAAAAAAGCTAATCGATTTATGGAAATTGACTACCTTGTAGTGTTGTCACAATACTGGAATTTCGAACCTCGATACGATACTCTAAAAAATATCGATATTTGATACCATTTTTGATATTTTAGGGAACTCATTTCATAACATTCGGAGTATGCAAATTAAGGAAAAAGAGGAAAAAAAATAACTAAACCATATAACGGTTATATCAAGTATGTCAGCAGTCATTAAGTCCAAAAGGCAATAAATTACAATATAAAAAACTAAATTAGTGCAATCTCATCTTATTTTCTGATTCAAACAATCTTAATATTTTTATGACTTATTCATCTCCCTGCTGGCGATAAGAGAAACTAACCCAAAGCAAGATTGTATCACTTTAAATAATTCAGTATTGATATAACATTATTTTGACAACACTGCTATCAAAACAACATCAAATTGACATCTAACATTAGTGTCAAAAACACATCAGAAATGAATTGCAGGACTGTTCTGCATTTGATTTTTGATGCCAATGTTAGATGCCAATTTGATGTCATTTTGACATCGAGGTATTTTACCTTCATTGGAAGCATATACAATCTAATGTAAATTTGGAATTGAAGCTTTCAGAGGAATAACACTTCTTTATATTATAACAATTTTTGTTGTTGTTGATTTGGTGGTCAAAAGGCCATAAATGTGTGGATGTCAAAGGGAAGTCAATGTTTTGACATCAAATTGATTAGCATTTTTGATGCATGTCTTGGTGTCATTTTGACATTAAGGTAGTGCCTTTCGCACTGAAGACTTTATAGGCACTAAGAATTATAGAATATTTACACAAATAGGCTATATCCCTTGAAGCAAACCATGACGTTCATGTTGAAGGCTTCCCAGTGGGCACCTTGATGTTAAAACAACATAAAATATTTTCCAAAAAATCTAATCAATTTATGGAAATTGACTACCTTGTAGTGTTGTCATGATACTGGAATTGACAACATTAGAAGTATGCAAGTTCTAATAAATTTGGAATTGAAGCTTTCAGAGGAATCACAAATTTCTTATATTATAATAATTTTGGTTGTCGTTATATTTTTTTTAATGGTCAAAAGGCCATATATGTGTGGATGTCAAAGGGAAGTCAATGTTTTGACATCAAATCGATTAGAATTTTTGATGCATTTTTTGCTGTCATTTTGACATCAAGGTGCTCACTGGTTTATTGTACCATTTACATGTACACTTTTGCAAAATTTTATGGATGAAATCATGCTTTCTCTAAATATACAGATTTAGGTTGATTGGTTCAGACTTCCCAGTGCAGATGCAATCTGAGCTACATCCCATGCTTTTTAATGTGCTCATCTAACCCCACCCCTATTCCTACCCCTAACTAGGCATGGGCCAGTACAAGTTTCTGACAGTATGATAACCTTGGATAAAAATATTACAGTTTCACAGTATCACAGTATTGTGTTTACTGCTTTAAAATAATTTCTTTTTAAATGTCTTAGTAAAAAACAACAACTTTTTCCCCATTTAACATAATATATTACATTTTAGGAAACATTTAGAATATTTTATAACACTAAACATGTCAGGCTACATAATTAAAATAAACCATTGACTTCTAGCTTCAAAAAGACAGATTTCACTACAAGACATAAATAAAAAACACTTAAGAAAACCCTTTACATGTACCTTAGAAACGGTATGACAAAACATTTTTGCGGTTTTTATACCTTGACTTTTCCAAACTGTAGTAAATCTTGAAACTGGTTATCATTCCATGCCTACCCCTCACAGTGAGATCACTAGCTCCATTGAGTGCATTGTGTCTGACATTGCATCTGTGAGCGATGCAATCTCAGCTTGCATCATAAAGGCTGCATCCAGATACTACTGGAAAATGTGCCTGCAAAATGATTTGTCAAACCTCATGTCAGACTGACCCTGGAAATATTGACATAGACAAAAAAGGCAAAGCCTTGAACTGCTGCTACAGGTTAATCCCGTGTGGACTTGTCTATAATTAGTACTACACAAAACTAAAAAAATAGTACAAATACTTTAAAGAGCAGTGAAATAAATAATGCACGAATACTGTAGGTTATTTAAAAACAACCTTGATATTAATGTAGCCTCTAAAGATTTTAATTTTAAGTAAGTAGTGGCTCAACTAGTTTTTCTTAAAAGGGTACCAAATTTATTATACAAAAGCCAAAAATAAAATCATGGAATTAGAGAATAAAGCCCTTTTATTGGTTCATTTTTGTTGATGATATTAATAGAAAATTTGATTGTGTCAATAATTCACTTCACCTTTTTTCTTTTCTAAATGATCCTATATTTTACATACAGTTCTGCATTTTCTTTTCTTTTGTTTATGGTTTGTGAATGACGACACATCAGGGTTCTATCACAGTTACAAATAACATTTACAGACATTTAAAATCTATAAAAAAAGATTTCACAGCATTAATGCCCATTAACTTTTCTACCTTTGAACTAAAGGTATGAATTAAAGTCTAGTGTCTTTTTTAAATATACATTGATAAAAGTGCAGTACATTTACACTTTTAGCAGATGCTTTTATCCACTTTTAGCAGATGCTTTTATCCTGACTTACAAGGGAGGACGAAAAAGCACTTCTAATCATCTGAGTTGCAGTTTATAAATGCGGTGACAAATTCAAGTGTTTAATTTTTTTTATTTATATGAAGAGTTCAGATGCAAAAACCGCTAAGTGCCATCTGAAATTTTCATCTAAAATTAGCATTTTTCTTAGACTATTCTGTGTAGTTTCAGTAATTTTACTCTTAGTGCAAAGAATGCGTTATTTTCATTGCCTTTAAAGTGAAATAACTGAACATAAACACAGGACGCTGAGAAAAACACAAATTTTAGAGGAACATTTCTGATGGCACTTAGAGGTTTTTGCATCTGAACTCTTCATGTATTCATTTTTAATTAGTATACAGTAATTATAGCAATATAGAGCGCACACACACAGCTTTCCATTCCTGTGAGAACAATACACAGACTTTCTATTGTTTTTTGGGGGGGGGGGTTTTATCAGGTTAATGATACTGTCTGTGGCCTAAACCTATCCCTACTCCTAAACCCAATCCTCACAGAAACAAGTGCAAATAATTAGGTACTAATGAAAACATGTTATGGCCAGTTTATTAGCCTTTTTAATTAGAGAGGCCAGTAAAATGTCCTAGTGGGGTCGTTTTCATATTTCACTATAATTGAACTCTCACAAGTACAGTATAGCTAATCCAGCACACACACACACACACATACACATTCATTTCATCCAACCTCAGTGACATCTCTTCTCTGATTAAGTGTTTACTGGAGTGAGGGTGGAACAACCTGTCAATCACATGCGGTCAATCAATAGCTAACCACACTGATCCAATCAATACAGTGCACCCCTTTTTCAGCAGAACAGATTCTGGAAGGATTTTTCATGTTCACTTTTCCCACAGGGATTTTATAAAGTCTATGCTAAAGTGCTTCCAGCCTTGAATCAAACCATGTAGCACGATTGACAAAACAGAATAAATATAAAAACATAAATATAAATGTTATTTACACCTATAAAAAAATCTATATATTTTAATTTTATTGCAAAATATTCATATAACTCTGCATTGTTTAAAAAATAAGATGATTAACGCAAACATGTTATTTATTACAAATAGATGGGTTCAGCGCATATACAAATAACAAATCTTGCTACAGATCTGTGTGTTTTACAGTTTGTACAGTTAGCTATTGTTAATAATTATTTCCCCTATAAAAAGAATGGAGATTTTCTTTAGTAAATGATCATCAATGCACAAAACCATATCCAGCTTAATGCAATTTTCCAGTTTAAGAAACCCTTTCACTTGATACACATCACAATAGGGAATATGCAATTTCCAAATCATGCTGACTTCAAAGGGGTGGTCTAGAGTGTATTTTTAAGGCTTGGTTGTGTTTATAAGATGCAAAGCAATGTGTGCTCATGCTTCACTTCAGGTTATTTTTTCATATATCTTACTCTGATTATATACTGCTACTCAGCTAACATAAAAACGACTGTCATATTTCCTAGTTCCTCAGAAAGGCCCGCCCTCAAGAGGCTCTGATTGGACAGCTAACATAATGTACTGTGATTCGCGGATCGGCTTCACATCACCACATCACGCCCCTACAAGCACGAGCTTTTGCGCCGTGTAAACAGTCCAGTCAGAGCAGCTGTTAGCAGCGTTAGCTGCCTAAATCAGACAGAAAAATTAAGAAAACACAGCTGAACCTCACGTCTGCTCTCTAAAATAAAATCTGACAAGTGTCTTTCACATATATTTGGAATAAGCATGAGTAAGTAATATAAAACATTCACATCTCTTTTGCGAGTTTGTTATTTGAGATGTATAATGCAGGGAAAGAAGCCGCACAGAGAGACACTGCATCGCTGGTGAAAATTGTGGGTGTTTACAGCAGTAGCAGTTTGACTGATAAATATGAATTTGTAGCTAAAACAGCATTTCCCATTAGAAACTGTGCATGTAAACGCTAACTGTACACTCTAGAAATTGTGCATGCATTTGATCAATTTTAACAAACAAAAATACTTTCAGGTTGTGGCTCACATTCCACAGCTTCGTCTGTTGGAGATTTAACCGAGTCCAGCACTGAACTGGGAGGGATTCTGGAAGCTGTTCTTTGTCAAATGCTAGCTATATATTTTATATATTCTCTGGAATATAATTAAAATTAAATTGTAAGCACTTCTGTTATTGTGCCGTGTCCTTTGAAAGCCCAAATACAGAAACAGAAGAAGCTCTGTGGAAATAGCAGCGTTTGGACGCCATTTTAGCTTTCTCTGCTATAACATTACAGCGCCTCTGGCCACGCCCCTTCGCAGAGTGTGCGCTTGGTGAATGCGCACAACCAGAAGCCCTTGTGATCTCACTTGTCCAGATGTATTTTTTGTAGCCCTCAAACTTCGTTCACTATAGGCTTTCATAAGCTAACTCTGTAAAAGCCAATGTCTCCCTTTGCATTGAACTTTGAGCATATTACATTCAGAGATGTTGTTTATGCTCACACATCTACATTACACATAAACTAAAGTTTAAAATATGATATTGTAGTGGACCAGCCCTTTAAAGAAACACTTCTGTCTTCATCTATACTTCTCATCTCAAACCACCGCATGCAGGTTTTTATCTATTTACCAAAAATCAATGGTAATCAATAAGTGTCTAAATTCCACCCACCAAAAAAAAAAGTACCATCATTTTTTTTACTCCTACTTTGCTTTAAATCATTATATGAAAACCTAGCCATGCTCTTGCTTCAAACCAAATGGAAGAGAAGAAACTGCGCAAACGGCATTAATAATAAACAAGACGTATGTTTCCAACACTGTTCTAACAAAGCTTCACTCTGCTAGGCACAACCAGCCCTGCTCTCCAGCAGAGACCCTCAGGTTTCAGCATGCCTGAGCATGACCTTGTAGAAGAATTCCCTTTCTCCCTCAGCTCCAATATAGGGAAATCCACAGACAGCCAGGAGAGCTAGGGCAAATCAGTGCAGGGTTTCAACAGGTCTAAAGGAGAAGTGAACAGATTTGAGAACGTGGCTGATAGAAAAAGAGCAAGGAACAGAGGGAGAGAAGAGAAAGAGCGGGTAAAGTCATCTTACACTCATCTGCACACCTGTAATTAGAGCTAGCGCTAAAGCCTGCGGTGGAAAAATGGAGAAGCGCAGCACCGCAGAGGGTGCCACTGACCTGCCGTGACCGGTAATTGCAGTCGCCTTAAAGAACATACAGTGACTTTAGTGCGTTAAGAGGGGAGCTGGAATTAAAAATCACATTTCCAGGGTAATTTAGACTCATACGGTGAAGAAAACTGCTATCTGCTGGTCATCAGCTACAAACCGCACGCTTCCAAGTGAACTTCAACATGATGAAATGGCAAACTTGTTCACACTTCAATAAGAAATGCCTCATCAAATTTAGCAGAAACAAGAGGCAAACGGGAGACAAGAACATCTGCTGTGAACGCTACAAATCTGAGCAGTTATACAGGCAAAATGACCTTAAGACTTGTTAAAATGATTCATTAAACATGCTTGAAATTTGGTGCGAACGAGCCAGACGATATGAAACGGAAGTCTGATTCAGAATATAAATGGTGTGATTTAGGGTTTTATTAGAAATCTGTTTGAACAGAGATGTGAAGATATTGAAATTTATTAAACTGTCATTCCACTTTGACTGGCAATGGGTTTTGGATGATATCATCATAAACTGCAAATGATTTCAAGCACCATTTTTGTTCATAAGATCCTTGCAGGGGTGGAAACCCTAAAGAACCTCAAAAAAAAACATTCCAAAATGGACCTTACAAGCTTATTTAAGACTCAACACTGTCAACATGTCCTCCAGTTGCACGATTTTATCAAATATATTAATACCACTAAAGATTCTTATATAAACCTGAAGGCTTTACTGTTTCTGAAAGACATTTGCAAACAACAAAAGAGGCACTTCCAGAGTAAGTGTTTCAAAATATGTAGTGAATGGTAAAATCCTACCTTGACATTGAAATCCTTGTTTCCCAAAACCCCTGAAAGATAAAAACAATGAATAAATTTAAAATAAATTGCATAACAAATTCATAGAATTTTACCAAATCATTTTATGCTTACGTCTTAGTACCATTTCACTATCAATTATGTAATTTTTTTAAATTCATATTTCTACATTTTTTTTTGACTCTGCACATTACATCCTTTGTTTAGTTAAATCATTGTGTCTCAAAACCAAGTGAACTCTTACTAAAACCACATTTTGGACATAGGTGAGTCAGCTGAGCCCTAAAAAAAGAAGATGCCCATAAATGAAACTGCCTCTGTAGACAGAAGGTATATCCAGTGCTCAGCATATATGAGTACACCCCTCACAAACCTCTCTTTTTTTAATTCATATTTGTAATAAGAAGCTACACAATACTATATTTGTGCATAAATATTAGATTAGTCAGTACTGAAGCCAAATCTGGAGCTTATCTAACAAAATAACTCACCCAAATTTATATGTTATATGTTAAAATATTAAATACAAATTTAAAAAAGAAGAAAAACTCAAGAGAAACAAAAAAAATTGAAAAAACATTTGTTGAAATTTTGTAGTTTGCAATTTATTTTCCAATATTTTGCTTGAATTTAATTGTATTATATTTCTAAAGATGTTTGGTGACTAAAATATTATTTTAATAAATATGTTCATTTAATAAATCTGTTTTGTTCAAATGCACCAAATTACCTATATTCACTGAGAAATGGAGAAAAATATTCATATTCAAAATGGGGTTTACTCAATTATCCTGAGCACTGTAGGTCTAAAAGAAGAGTGAACAGTTTTACACCTCAGCTGTAACAGGTCCACATCCATGGAAAGCCCCTTTTACATTTAAGGCCTCAATGTACTTTCAAATAAAATCTAAAAACTGTTGTGACGTATTTAAAAAAGAAAGAAAAGAAAATCAGGTTTGTTTAACAAAGCCAAGTTTGTTACAAGCTCATTTCATACATCAAGAAACAGCTTGTCAAAAGTGAGCTTTCCAGAAACATTCACTTCAGCAAGTAAACACCTTCAAATTACCAATAATCTCTGGTAATTATGTAAAAGGTAGGTGAGGCTCTGAGGCTCTGCCTTCTTAGACCTGAAAATCGACAGTTCATTTTATTCAATTCGCTAAATATTGAAATCTAATCTAATTCTAATCAATACTGACAGTTTTTTTTTATGCAGGGGCTCTAGAAGGTCTGTCCTGGAGTTCTAGTCCTGGAGGTCTGGTGTCCTGCAGATTTTAGCTCCAACTTGCCTCAACACACCTGCAAGGATGTTTCTAGAATGCCTAGTAAGAGCTTGATTAGCTAGGCCAAGTGTGTCTGATTGGGGTTAGAGTTAAAATCTGCAGGACACCGGACCTCCAGGACCAAGATTGAGAATCCCTGCTTTAAAGCAATGCTATTGTAAGGGCTATTGCAAGCGTGACATAACTGCTTAAAGGGATAGTTCACCCAAAAACTATTGACTATTTGCTCACCCTCAAGGGGTTCCAGACGATTATGCATTTCTTGATTTTGTTAAACACATATTAAACTGTTCTGAAGAATGTTGGAAATTGGTAGCCATTGACATCCATAGTAAGTCAATAGCTACAGGTTTAAAAAAAACTCTGAATATTTTCAAATATCTTCTGTGTTCAAAAGTAAGAGGCTCAAACTAACTTGAAACAAATGGAGGACAAGTAAATAAATGATAACTGAATTTATGTGTCTGGGTGAACCATCCATTTATGTGTCAAATTTCTCAAAATGTAAACATTGCTAAGTATATATGCTTTCTTAACTGCTGTTTTCTACTGCAGCAGTAATTTTAGTAGTGTGTTCATCTTTTTTACTGAGAAAAATGCACAATATTCATCTAAATGCCACTGCCAGCGTTACGGATTTCATTCAGATCTTCAAATAACATCTTAAAATAACTTTTTTTATTTAAAAAAGAAACACAGTGATTTTATCAGGGCCTTAAATAAAAAATAAATTAATACAACAGTGTGCTTTTCATTGCATTTTACAGGAAACATTACAATTTAATAATAGGGGATTTAACCTACTTTTTAGAAGAGATTCAAGTATTCTTCATGACTATATAAAAAAGTTACCCATCAGAAAAGTTAGACTAATAAGTGCATAATCTACTGAGAACATATAGCAATAGGCCTATGCCCAATGCATATTTCATGATTTTTTTTAAATAATAGTCACTAATATATTCATTAGCAGCACAAATCAGAACTAATATCACAAAAAAACGAATTAGCCTTCCTATCTCACTGTTTGAACAGCTTGCCATACACCTTGCAGAGCGCGCAAACTCCCTTACCAGATAAAGTCCGTGCAGTGGCTGCAGAAAGTCGGCTGCTTGAAGAAGCGAGCGATAAACTTGTGGTTCTTGACTTCGTGAACGTTCTTCTGTCTCAGGGCGCCTTGCCGGGCAAAACCCCTCATGGGTTCGCTCCTCTCCTCTCCATCGCTGTTCGCCGGCTCTGCCATTCTAAAAGCGGGGAAAGTTTGCACGAGCCTGAACACTGGAGTGAGTTGTGCCGAGTGCGCACATGTAACGCAAAAGCTTCAGACTGCGATCAACTCTCAGGCGCGATGCTTTGCTTCCTTCTCCGCCCAAGTGCCTTCACCGGTACTCTCTCTCTCTCTCTCTCTCTCTCTCTCTCTTTCACACTCACACACACACATACTCAGACACACACTGACGCGCTACAAGACTCCTCCCACCCTCCCACTCATTTACCTTTGGCGAGCAGAGCTGATTGATAGAGATTCTGTCAAACCTTTTACGCATTTACATTAGAAACCCGCTCAGCAGCATAACGAGGAGACAGTGTGGAAACATTTACGAGCTGATGAATTATGAGGCTCGTGAACATTTATAATTGAAGGGAAACTGCCAATCATGCTGCCTTGTTGATACTGAATATGGAGTAGGTCGGATGGACGCCTATTTGGGATCAAACTTAAAGGTGCAGTCGGTATTTATTTTTTGTAATTAAACTGTTCTACACTAAAACAAAGGGCTGATTTTCAGAGATAACGTTATAAGCATTTACTGCTATGAGAGAGAAAGATTAGAGCTGGGAAAAAAGGGTGATTTTATTATACATGGAGCGGGTCGCCCCCTCATGGGCATTTTACATGTTGACATCACATGACCGGCTGTACAAAATGCACAAAATAGGTACTTTAATTTGCATAGCTGTATATTAACAATAAAAAATGAAAGGACATATGAGCGAATATTTAAAAAAAAAAAATAAATAAATAAATAAATAAACTTCATTCAGGTAGAAAAAAGTCCTCAATCATTTATTAAACTTGGATGAATACAAGCCAGTTACAATTAAAACAGTGCACCCTAATAATCTAATTCATTTTTGTACTGCACATTCATTTGTGAGGACTAATAATAGTAAATCATGTTAAATCATTACCTTGCAAAATGATCTCAATATTCATCTCATTTTTGTCCGCTTTTTGGGGGCCGGGTCATGGGGGCAGCAGTCTTAAGAGAGAACCCCAGACTTCCCTCTCCCCAGACCCTCCCTCCAGCTCCTCTGTGGGGATCCCGAGGTGTTCCCAGGCCAGCCAAGAGACATAGTCCCTCCATCATGTCCTGGGTCTTCCCTGAGGTCTCCTCCCGGTGGGACTTGCCTGGAACACCTCCCTAGGTAGGCACCCAGGAGGCATCTGAAACAGATGCCCCGAGCCACCACAGCTGACTTCTCTCGATGTGGAGGAGCAGCGGCTCTACACCGAGCTCCTCCCAGGTGACAGAGCGCCTCAACCTATCTATAAGGGTGCGCCCTGCCACCCTGCGAAGGAAACTCATTTCGGCTGCTCGTATCAGAGATCTTGTCCTTTCGGTCATGACCCAAAGCTCATGACCATAGGTGAGAGTAGGAACGTAGATTGACCAGTAAATAGAGAGCTTTGCCTTTCAGCTCAGCTCCTTCTTTACCACAACAGACCGGTACATTGACTGCATTACTGCTGTCGCTGCACCAATCCGCCTGTCAATCTCATGTTCTATCATTCCCTCACTCATGAACAAAACACCAACATACTTGAACTCCTCCACCTGGGTTAAGGACTTTCCTCCAACCTGGAGATGGCAAACCAAAATAAAAAGATGGTGTATCAAAATAAACTACAAAATACAGCAGCCACAACAAGTATCAAAATAAAATGCAATATTTTGTATTTTAAAAATATTACAAAATACTTTTACAAAGGAGCATTACATTTCTTTGCAAATCATCCATCAATTAGACCTATCAATCCTTTCACCATTAAACTGACTTGGTGAAGTAAACAATGTTTGAAAGCAAATGTGGCCAGTAAAATTGCCATCATCTCTGTACAATGATTATTCAACCTCTTAATAATTTAAAAGGTTTTTTTTTTGCTATTAAACTCTTGAATACTCAATGTAAAAACTGTGTCAGGAGTTTTCTTTCTTTCATTCATTCATTTTCTTTTTGGCTTAGTCCCTTTATTAATCCGGGGTCGCCACAGCGGAATTAACCACCAACTTATCCAGCACATGTTTTACACAGCGCATGCCCTTCCAGCCGCAACCCATCTCTGGGACACATCCATACACACTCATACACTACGGACAATTTTAGCTTACCCAATTCACCTGTACCGCATGTCTTTGGACTGTGGGGGAAACCGGAGCACCTGGAGGAAACCCACAGGAACACAGAGAGAACATGCAAACTCCACACAGAAACGCCAACTGACCCAGCCGAGGCTCGAACCAGTGACCTTCTTGCTGTGAGGCGACAGCACTACCTACTCCGCCACTGTGTGCCTGTATCAGGAGTTTTTAATTATTAATTATTTTTGTTTCATATTTGTGACAGTGGCGCAGTGGGTAGTACAATCGCCTCACTGCAAGAAGGTCACTGGTTCGAGCCTCAGCTGGGTCAGTTGGCATTTCTGTGTGGAGTTTGCATGTTCTCCCCGTGTTCACGCGGGTTTCCTCCAGGTGCTCCAGTTTCCCCCACAAGTCCAAAGACATGCAGTATAGGGGAATTACCAACCTATGTCACACATGACGTCACACGGGTTCAACCGCGCATACCGGTTGCAAATAAAGGCCGGCTGGAAAAGCAAACATGTCATGTTGTGTGGTAGGATGCCAAAATTGAAATCTTAAATTTTACAAAATACAGCACTGCTTTTAATGCCAACCGCAGACATCTTTGGCTAACAGCCATCAGAAAAACGGAAGGGAGTGAGGACCTAATAAAAATGCTCGACTCTGCAGTTCTCACTTTATATCAGGTAAGTTCACGCTATGCTGAATCATACACATTACTCGTTTTTGATTGCAGCAATTATTTCAGCAAAAACAGTTAAATATGGTTAATTAAACTGCGGACACTGAATGCTTAGTATGAAATGTAAAAATGTAAGTTCACATATCCTGCCGTACAGGTGCAGTTCGCTTTGCTGTTTTTGCTGTAGTTGATTTGCTTGTTGATGATTACCAGGGCCAGACAGAATCTGCGGACGTTTTTTGCTATTTCTGCGGAGAATTTTGGTAAAAATCTGCAAATTTCTGCGGAATTATTTTGGGAGTATCATAACTAAAACCTTAATATGTGAAATAAAAAAATAATATCTTTTTAACTTGTATTTAATGTTTAAAATGCAAATCCAGTTAGATTAACTGTAAATAGTTAACTTTAAGTAAATAAACAGAATTAATGATGGGCTAAAAATCTGCGGAAAATCTGCAATAAATCTGCGGAATTCTGCGCGCGCAGATTCCGTGTGGGCCTAATGATTACCCAGGCCTTGTACAGTTCCATCTTCTTTTCTTGTCTTTGGCTAGGCAGAACCTCGGTTTTTAGCACTACAAAGTTTTGAATCTGGTAATCATAGAACATTATTTCTTGCACATGACCACACAGAACAAAATTGTTGGCATCCAAAGACTTGTAGGCCTTTAACTTCTCTCTTGTAAAATCACTTGGAGTTTCAATGAGAGAGTTGTATATTTCGGGCTGGATGCTTGGCCATTTCATCTTATCCAATATCCATTGGGAGAGTGCTATCGCAAATAAACCTGTCAGACGAACGCTGCTCACTTTAACGTTAATTTTGCTGAATAACTGTGCTTATCACTGGGTGACAAGCTGTTATAATACGCTGGAAGTGTTATGTAAATAATATATATATAATATGTAATCAATATAACTTATCTCTAATACAACAACAAACTCTATACCTCTGGATGTCATTCCCTCGCTGTAAATGCTAGCGCTCCTGTTTTTCTTTTGCAACCTCGCTACATGCGCATCCTGAATGTTTACAAACCAGTAATTCGCCTATAGGTGAATTGGGTAGGCTAAATTGTCCGTAGTGTGTGTGTGAATGAGTGTATATGGGTGTTTCCCAGTGATGGCTTGCAGCTGGACGGGCATCTGCTGCGTAAAACATATGCTGGATAAGTTGGCAGTTCATTCCGCTGTGGCGACCCCGTGTAAATAAAGGGACTAAGCCGAAAAGAAAATGAAACGAAATGAATATTGTGACATTTTAAGGCTTACAGCTTTCCTCTTCATTAACTTTACAGTGGACCTACTGATCACCTACTGGCATTTAAAACAGCAATGAAATATTGTATTGCATCTGTAGGACTTGTTGATTGTCAACGACAAACATTTGGCATCAGCAATCCATCCAAAACTACTATTATTTGTACAGTATACTCTTTCTCCTAAGATTTTTTTAATACTTCTTTAAATGGAAGAGTCAATAATGTCCAAAGCACCAATCAGACCGTGCATTTATATGATATCTTAATGTAGATTTCTTACAAAGTCTTTTACAATATTTTAAAAACACAAAAATACAAGAGACTAAAGTATTTGATACAAAATATTAAGCCATTTTTATCAGCCCAATCAAATACAAACTACAAAATACTATTTTGTATTTAAAATATGTATTTTAAATACATGTATCATAAATACTGCCCATCCCTGAATATAACCCCCATAAAATATAAACATATTTGATTTTCAAAATATAAATATAAAAATATTTTCAAATAAAAATTTGGTCACTCTGTTCCTAAATAAGTTGCAATCAGAATTATTAAACCCCCTTTGAATTTTTTTTCTTTTTTAAATTTCTTTAAATTTTTTCTTTTCCCAAATGATGTTTAACAGAGCAAGGAAATTTTCACAGTATGTCTGATAATATGTTCTACTTCTGGAGAAAGTCTTATTTGTTTTATTTCGCCTAGAATAAAAGCAGTTTTTAATTTTTTTAAAAATCATTTAAAGGTCAAAATTATTAACCGCTTTAAGCTATATATTTTTGATGGTCTACCAAACTATCCATCTTATACAATAAGTTGCCTAATTACCCTAACCTGCCTAGTTAACCTAATTAACCAAGTTAAGTCTTTAAATGTCACTTTAAGCTGTATAGAAGTGTCTTGAAAAATATCTAGTAAAATATTATTTACTGTCATCATGGAAAAGATAAAATAAATCAGTTATTAGAAATGAGTTATTAAAACTATCATGTTTAGAAATGTGTTAAAATCTTCTCTCCGTTAAACAGAAATTGGGGGAAAAAATAAACGGGGGGTAATAATTCAGGAAGTTTAATAATTATGATTGCAACTGTATGTGCTCAATTTTGCATAAACATTTATTATGCCTGCACTGAAAAATCTTGCAAAACATTTTGTGGACAAATCACTTGATGACTACTCACATTTGTTGCTACGAATATTCTGAAAGGGATAGTTCACTCAAAAATGCTTTAAATAGCTGAAACTATTCTCCTTGGTGCTGCAACAGCTACCACACCTTTGCGATTCCCAATAAACATAGAAAGGAAAAACTGAAGTAATACCTGTGGTTCCCAGTCTTATAAAGCAATACTATCAGTGTGTGCAGAAACCGAACTTAGGACCATGTTTCAACTAAAAATATTGACTAATATTTAAGGGTGAACTTTCCCTTTAAGGGATTTTGAGGCAACAGACTGCAGGTTCTGTGATCTCCCCAAAGTCTGAATCTGAGTGCCAAGTTATTTCCGTGGCTGCTCACATAAATTGACGTCTGAGCTTTGTTACGTAAATTTTTGTGTTATGTCCCAGATGACTCTTTTCAGCAGAGTTGTTTCATTCCTGTTCTGTGACGCACTGACAAGTAGGAGGCAAGGACAACCAGCGGCTGAGAGTACAATGGCACCATGCACTTACCGAGAGACACTGAGTGAACCTCAGCAGGGAGCTTGAGCTTCTTGCACTGATGTTGTCATATGCCGGTTGGTCATTTTGTGTGAGTCATGCTTGTGGCTGAACTGCACTCCCAGGGCTGCCACAATCAATTAATCGATTGGTAATCAAGTGTTTTAATGAAACAATCAAAATTTACAACGTTTAATTTTGCTAGAGCACTTTGCTAATCTTGGGTGGCATGGTGGCGCAGTGGGTAGCGCTGTCATCTCACAGCAAGAAGGTTGCTGGTTTGAGCCTCGGCTGGATCAGTTGGCATTTCTCTGTGAAGTTTGCATCTTCTCCCCCATGTTCGTGTGAGTTTCCTCCGGGTGCTCCGGTTTTCCCCACAAGTCCAAAGACATGCGCTATAGGTGAATTGGGTAAGCTAAATTGGCCGTAGTGTATGTGTGTGAATGAGAGTGTATGAGTGTTTCCCAGTGATTTGTTGCAGCTAGAAGGGCATCCGCTGCATAAAACATATGCTGAATAAGTTGGTGGTTCATTCCGCTGTGGTGACCTCTAATTAATAGTGACTAAGCTGAAAATAAAATAAATGAATGAGCTTAGCTAATCTTAAAGGGTTAGTTCACCAAAAAATGAAAATGATGATATTAATTGACATATTAGTTAGGATATTAAAAGAACCTTGAGACCTTCATTCATCTTCAGAATACAAATTAAGATATTTTAATGGAATCTGAGAGCTCCTTCATCCTCTATAGACAGTAAAAAATCATCCTCAAAACGGACCATATGCCTTTAGTGGTTCAATCTTAATATTATCAACCTACAAGAATACCTTTCTGTGCACATAGAACAAAAAATCCAACAGTTTCTTCTACTCTGTGTCAGTATATTGCGCATTCACAAACATTGTGCAGTGATATACACTGTGGATGATGGCCGAGGGCAACTTTCTCTGTTTGAAACCAAGCACAGGCACATCTGAGGTAATACATCATGTAAATGCACCCTATACTGACACTGAGGAGAAGAACCTGTTGAATTAAGTAAGTTTTTTTTTGTTATGCAGATAAATGAGTTCTCAGACCATCTCTGATGACATCAGTTTGACAGCTTGGGAGAAATATGCTTAGCCTGACCCTCCAACCGTTAGTTTGCTGCCACTGAATGATAAGAGGAGGAGCACAAAATTAAATCCCCACCCCCTATTCAATATTACGTTTCAGTTGGAAATATGTCATCATACTGAGATAAATGTTTGCAGCAACTTCTAGTTCATGCTGATATTAAATGTCGAGACTCTGTACTGTTGAGATACAGATCCTTAGCCTGTTCAGAGCTAAACTGATGATCAGTTCCAGCTTCCCCATTGGGATTTTCCACATTATCCTGTCTTCTCTTCTATTTCTTTTATGGATTACCTGCCTTGAGTGATTTACTGACATTGTAAAGATGCGATATTCTGGAAATCACAGATTTGCTATGGCTTAAAGCAGGGGTCACCAATCTCGGTCCAGGAGGGCCGGTGTCCCTGCTGGGTTTAGTTCCAACAAACCTGCCTGGGTGTTTCAAGTATACCTAAGATCTTGATTAGCTTGTTCAGGTGTGTTTGATTAGGGTTGGAGCTAAAATCTGCAGGACACCGGCCCTCCAGGAACAAGTTTGGTGACCCCTGGCTTAAAGGGTCATTCCTTTAGTCTTCATCTGGTAAACCTGCTGTCAGGTTTTTTCAGTCTCTTTCAGCTCATCATTTTGTAAGGTCAATTAAAACTAGAAAGTCTGGCTCCCAGTTAATTAATTTTTGTCAGATAGTATCAGATAGTACCAGAGGTACCTTAAAGTGTCCTCTAATTTGAATTAGTGTGTTTTTTAAAATTATCTTTAAATAAATTATTAGCAGATGTTCATAAAGGCTGCTAAACTATAAACTGTGCATATTGGAATGACCAAACATGGTTGATGACAATTCAAGAGGAAGTTGAGTGAGTGTCTGTAACGGCAGCTGTGCATATACTTGCTGAACTCTATACAAGATGAAGAAGAGAGCTCACAGTATAAAATAACACATCCTCACATGTGAAAGGTCTTCCACTTATGGAATAAAAATGGTTGTATTCATGACCAAAAACTCATATTTTACTTCAACTGACAACACATTGATCACTCTAATATGGCACATCAACATATCTGCATTGTGGTAGCTTCTACTATCTATGAGAGGAACATTTCATAAATAGCTGTATGTGTGCTTTATATGATTTTAATAAATTAAATTATATTGTAGTAAAACGTAGGTAAATATCAAGGTGTCATTGTCATAATAGACACTTAAGACATGGCTAACATGCTTCAAAACATTTCTAGTAGGCTAATCTATAGCACAACCATAGTTAACTAAATTTTGCTTGTGTGTTCCTGGAGCCTTTAGCCTAATACACTGATTGTCCCCCCAATGAAATTGGTTGTGTCTTTTTGTTGTTGTAGGCCTACCCAAAACGAATGTCTTTGTAACAATATTTTTAGAACTAAAATTGTTAGCTGGCAAAGTGTTACCATTTTGCTTTATTTCACGGAATATAAATATGAACATTCTTCAAATGCGTGTTATTTGTTTCTGAAAGAAAGATTGGAAATCCAATGAAACGACGTGACAATGTGTAAACGAATTTTCATTCTTTTTAAAATTAACAATATTTAAAACAATTTTCACATTCTCCTGAGTCTTTTAATCTTTAGAGTTGATTTGAATTATAATGCTGCATAATAACTCATCTCTGTTGTAACGTTAGATGAAATGGTTTATTTTCGCTTTCAGTACTATTGTGAAGTTCTGTGTTGTGAAGTTCGCTTTTTTTGTGGCTTGGTTGACACTCTCTTCCTGTGTTAAAAGTGTCAGAGGAAACCGTTAAATGCACAACAGTGTGTGATATGGGCAGAACAGCAACTCAGAAGAGCGTAGTTTATGGGTGGTACGGCAGATATAGTGTTAAGGTCATCGAGATCAGCTGTGAGTGGTGATGCCCACAAGCTAACAGCATCCAGAAGCGCTTACCTGCTCTGCGCCCACCACACTTTCTGCTGCAGCTCGCCCACACACACACACAATACCTACATGCTCTGAAACCATGCCATTTGCTAATTTTCTGTGCGTGTTTGTGAATTTTGTTCCCCAAAATTGCAACCTCAGACACCAATTGAATAGTTTCTTGGTAAAATGAATTGATTTTCATGCGCATGATCGATCGTATAAACGTGTTTTTGTCACCATTGCGAAATAGAGCAAGATAAAATACTGCCACCTGTTGGTATATAAGAGTTAAAAAACACAAATCTGTAGAAATAGCTCGTTAAAAAATGTTAATATTTATGTTTTATATGATGTTTCTAAACTGAGGCATGCTAAACAACAAAATTGATATTTAAATATTTGAATTGTAATAAATAACTATGATTCATAACTGGAAAATTATTAAAATAATTAGCATTTGGACAATATTTATAAAAATAAGACATTTTAAACAACAAAATAAATGTATGCATGTTTCAGGTGTGATAAATTATATTCATATAAATATTACCCATAACTAGTAAATTACTTTTAAAAATATGCATTTGCAGAACAATATATTTGTAAATGAGACATTTTAAACTACAAAGTACAAAATTAATTTGCAAATGTTTCAAATGTAGTGAATCACACTAATAATATATTCCATGACTGTTATTAATTATTCAACCTCATGTTGTCCCAAACCCCAGAGACCAATTGAACCACTGAAGGCATATGGTCTGTTCTGACTGAGGATTTCTTTGGGTTCTTTTTTTGGATTTTGAATCAGGAACCTTGCTGTCCTGGAGGATGAGGGAGCGCTCAGAATTAATCTAAAATATATAACCTATAGGGAACGTTCTGGGAAGGTTCTCTGTAGGTAATAAAATAACCGTCAAAAATCGCCTGCAGGGAGCGTTCTGGAAAGGTTATTTTTTGGTTACCAAAAACATAACCTACAGAGAACGTTCCCAGAACGTTCTTATTTGGTTCCCAACAAAATAACCAAATGGGAACCATATGAGTGTTTGCTGGGATGTTCCAAAACTGAGGCATGCTATTTTTGTGGAATTTCGAAAGATTTATCTGTGTTTGTTTGCTTGCTTGTTTGGTTTGGTTGGTTTAAGACAGAGCTGCCCAAACTTTTCCTATGAAGGGCCAAAAAACAAACTTGATTGAGGCTAGTGGGCCGAAGGCAAATAAGGATGGGGTAATTTACCATGGGTAATTTCCTAATTTATTTAATAATGTTTAAAATTGACAAAAAAAAAAACATTTTTATATTAACTACTGTAATACAGTATTTTTTACATTTTATAATAAACTTATCACAGTAAAAACAAAACAATCTAATTTATAACAAAATGACACTAGTTTTTGCCTCAATTTGCTTGCCAATATCTTCTGCATAGTCCTCTATCCGTCGAGTGACAGTATTTAAATTTTTTAAAAACCTGATTAGTTTAATTAAAACATTTATTTCAGTTTGCTTTTTTTTGTAGCTCAGCAATAAAACAAACAAAAAAGGTTGCGTCAAATTAGAAATGACGATCTCTGTGTTAAAGGCATTCGCCCCAACCTTCTCCATCATTCTCATTATCCTTTCACATGGGATGGTGGGCCAAACCAAAGATTACAATAGGCCAACTTTGGCCTGCGGGCCCTACTTTGGGTCATCTCTGGTTTAAGAGGTCTTAACAAAAAGGATTAAAAAAAATCCCAAAAATGATATTTGAAACCAAAAATTATCTTGTCATCATTTACTCCCCCTTCATTTGTGCAAAGCCTGATTTCCTTCTTCTGTTGAACACAAAAGTAGATATTTTGAAGAATGCTGGATCGTTGCTGGGACCCATTGACGTCCATAGCAATGTTTATTCTACTATGACAGTGAATGGGTACCAACAACCAGCTTTCTTCAAAATATGAAGAGTTCAGATGCAAAGACCGTCTGAAATGTTCTTCTAAAATGAGCATTTTTATCAGGCTTCTGTGTGTAGGTTCAGTATTTCACTTTTATTGCAAAGAATAAGTACTTTTCCTGGTCTTCAAAGTGAAATAACTCAACATATACAAAGGAGGCTGAGAATAATGTTCATTTTCTGTCGAAATTTTAGATGGCACTTAGAGGTTTTTGCATCTGAAATCTTCATATCTTCTTTTCAACAAAAGAAATAAACTCATAAAGGTTTAAAACCATATTAGGGTGAGTATTAGCAAGATAACTAAGCTTTTAACTGACATTTAAAATAACTCCTAATTACAGTGTAGACCCATTTTACACCTTAAACCACCTTAAAACCTAACCAACCTGTTCCTAACCGTATCCCACCTCAACAGCACCATAAAATGATTTTTTACGATACGATATGAACTCAGCATTTTTTTTATTATTATTTTATGAATATTTTGTTACAGCCACTTAAAGTCAGAAAAATATCTTCTTTTGCATCATTCAGAAGACAGAATGCCATGCAGGTTTGGAATGAACACGATTCTTGGGTTTAGTTCAAATGATTATAAAATCATTCCTACATTATAGCTTTACTGCACTTGTTTGCATTATTCATTCAGTATCTGAGATGAAGGCTTTTGGTTCCTAAAATGTCTCATAACCTTTCATAGTGGCTGATCTCTGCAATGCTTTGCAGTTTAATGGAATAATAAGCAGAGAGTGAGTCTTTTTTTCCCCCTATGGTTGCTATGGAGATGCCTTTACATGGAGATAAATATACTGTAGGTTGATCATGTCCTTTAATGCAGTTGGGCTTTTTGTTCTGCTAGATGAAGAGCACAAGCTCAAAATCTCCAAAGAACAAGGCGGATTGGAATTATTTATAAGACTGTGCTGTTGTTGTTTCCATTATGTTTATTGCAGTCTCTACAGATCATTGTCCTAATGATTTTATTGTAAGTCAAATTTTAACATGCAAGATTAATATAGAATAGCTAAACTGAAAATCAGACAATTCATAACTTTAAAGTCAGGCACAAAAGACGTTTCTTCACTGAATGATGCAAACCATTACCATTTATGAGTGGAAGGCATCTAGTTTGATTGCTTACAAATTTGATTTAATTACAAAATGTATTTTTATTAAATAAAAGGTTTCATATAACAAACAGATTTTCTAGATTAGTCTTCAAACTTTGAATCTTTAACCCCTTAAAGTCAAGTGCTATTTTGGGGTTTCCGCCTGGATTTTGCCCACCCAAATCCACATGCAGAGGTGTAAATGCAACAGTTTGGTATCGTTTGAAAGGAAAACCCATTGAATTTTCATAAAAACTATTGAAAGTGATTACAGTTTTTCTTAGCCGTTTACACACAATGACTTGTACTTCAGACACAATGACTACAACATGTAACTGATGCACCAACCCCCTGAAACAATTCTGCTAAACTACAAGCACAATTCCTGCTTTACACTCAAATTGCAGATTTAAAACACACTTTTTTCCAAACACTACACACAATTCTCTGCATTTGGCACAATGTTCATGCAGAAAATCTCATTTTCACAAGTAACACACTTCATTCAAAATTGCAAATCAGTTGCCCTACTTTTGCATACTAATTAATCACATAGATAAACACCTGTCACACATAAATGCAATTTAGAAATCAGAGCTCATCTGACTCATAACTGGTTTAGTTGTTTATTTCCGTCCATATTCTCCATTTCTCAATCCTATTGAGGAACTTTTTTTCTGCCTGGGGATGGAAAGTGTATGATCGAAATCCACACAATTTATTTATTTATTTTTACAGTAACTATATTCTGTAAATACTTTTTTTTTGTGTTGGTTGGGATGAACACTGTGTGCACTGTTTTTGTGGGAAAAATACAGTAAAGTATGCTTTCAGAAAATGTAAACAATTTGGAAAAACTGTAAAATAATTGTATATGTTGTCTGTGTTATAATAAAGCCCTTTAAAAAAAGAGGCACTTTTTTTGTAAACTCAAATTTGAAAGCGTACCTTTTAGGTTGCTGTAATTAATTTTGGTGGTTCCTGCACATGTCAGTAATCATAGGAAAAAAGAAAAATGTCTCTATCATAATCTATGCAAACTTATTTTATTCCAACTGATGAGAAAACGGAACCACTTATGGGGTATTGGGCCAGTACGGAAGCAGAGTTTATAGTGCCACTTTGCACAATAATAATAGCTTTATTATTATATTTTAGATTTAAATATTAACATCTTAAAAAAGAAAAATATATATTATAATTAAATGAATTAGAAAGATAAAAATGAAAAAAGGAGAGAATTTTAAAACAGACATAGAAATCACTTTATTGAGGGAATACCTTCCAACAATACAAAAACACAATAATCCAGAGGCTTAATATAATACCATTCCATGAAGACACCAGCAGAACAGTGTCCCTCTGCTCTGTGTGGTCAATCTGTTGCGATGAAAAATCATGAATGTTAGCACGGCTTTATTTTAAGAAAAATATACAAAAGAAACCTTGATTAGAGAGAGAGAGAGAGAGAGCGAGAGAGCGAGAGAGAGAGAGAGAGAGAGAACACTAGAGCCCACAAAATACTCAACTAAATAGCGGAGAAAAAAAACAACAACAGAAACAAAGATACAGCATAAAATGGCCATGCCACAGGTAGATAAATGGTAAGGCAACAGCAAATAACCTTGCCGTTCTGCTTTCGCAACCCATTTGGTGTCTGCAAGATGAGAGTTACATTTTACACAACATCTGCTTAAGTTATTTCTGCTTTAAAAAGATAAAACGGCGTTTAAATGGCCATAAAGCTTAAGATGACTGAAGGGGGCTTGTAACATCAGGCTTCAGCTCAAGTAAACAGGTGAATCTCTGTGAAACGCCAATTAAGATTCTGCTGTCATTGTCACTGTAGATGATTATGAGGGGGAGAAAAGTAATTTTCACTGTTCTCACTCGCATGCACTGGCAGGTCACTGGATTAACCGGTAAATCCTAGAGGACACATGACTCTACGCAGAGCGAGGTGAGAGTGTGTGGATGTGTTATTGTGGCTGGGTGGGCAGGCGCTCCTCAGGGGTGTTGTCTGATGTGGTCTGGTGTTCTGCTGGGGGTCCAGAGCTGCTCTCAGATGGAGCCGTGCTGTCGCTGGTGCCCTCGTCTGTTGCGCCCTCTGCAGGCTCAGGCTGGGATGCTTTCTCTCCTGCTGCAGGTGTGCCTTGCTCAGCCTCCTGAGATCCTTCAGAAGTTTCAGCAAGAGACTCTGCACAACAGGCAAAAGGGTCCGTCAAACCAATGTCATGTTCATTTTTTTAAATTGCCATTTATTTATTTATAAGGGGTGTGACGAGTTGCCTACTCCAAGAGACGAGACGAGATACGAGATTGGGTTCATGAGAACGAGACGAGATTTTTACACTATTTTTAAGAAATCCTCAATGATGAAATCTATGAATGGAAAATAGTCTTTTATTCAACTGGGAAAAAAAAAAAACAAATCCCAAAACTACTAAGGTGCTTTCTTTAAATCAACTTGTAATGAATGTTATTTTACTTCTATTTTAATGAATTATACGCAGTAATGGACATGCAAACACTGATAAATATTTTGCTAATAGCCTATGTGAATGGAAAAATGTTTTTATATATAATTTTAAATACTAGCAAAATATTTGCTTATATTTGAATGGAAAATAGATTTTTATTCAACTAGGAAAAAAAATAAAAATAAAAAATATCACAAAATACAAAACAATTTAGGTGCTTTTTCAAAACATTGTAATAAATGGTATTTTATTTCTATTTAAATGAATTCTATGTCATAAAGGACATGCAAACGCTGCTAAATATTTAGCTATAAACTCTACTGACTGGCTTCTCCCCTGTACAATTTCACATGATATATTCAAACTTATTTCCACACACTGAAACAAATATATGTAATTTTTTGTATTTCATTTTTAATTTAATAAATGAGTTTCACTTTCATTTAGCAAGATTTCATTCAGGCCCAGTGACTCACTCTGAGCTACTGGATGGGATCATGCGAATATGAAGGACTAATAGGAGTTGTTTTAATGGAGTTTGATACCGCACGCAGAATGGGAAAAAAAAAAAAAAAAAAAATCAGCTTTTCCCGGACAGTATAATTGTGTGTTACGTGAAGATGATGTGACGATGAGTCTCCAGGAGTTCATTCAGTGAGTGTGTGTGTTTGTTTGCGTGCGCTTAGAGATGTGTGCGTCTGTGGTGCTTTACTGACTCTTTCACTGTGTTAATATTTTGATTACGGCGTTTACATATCTGCACTTCAATAATGCGACAAAAATAGGAATACTTTACGTCGTAATTCCATTTGTGTTTATGACGATTATGCCTTTCAGCATATCTGAAGTATTCCATTGCATGGATACGATCCATAATGTGTGAGGCTGTAGTTGTAGCCCATGTTGGATGCGGCACCTGCTGAACTCCGGTGGAAAAAAAAATAAATAAATATCGGTTACGTCACACCCGCCCACCCAACCGAGTGACAAGCACAACTCTGAGGCCAGCCTGGGTTGCCAGGTGTGTGCAAAGCACTTTATTTGCAGCTAATTTCACCCTCACGCTCCATCATAACATCCAACTCACGAGACATTGTTTCACCTCGAGAAATCTCACCGCGATTTAATCTCACGAGATCTCGTCCTACGAGATCTTGTCACACCCTTAATATATATATATATATATATATATATATATATATATATATATATATATATATATATATATATATATATATATATATATATATATATATATATTAGAGCTGCACGATTCTGGCTAAAATGAGAATCACGATTTTTTTGCTTAAAATAAAAATCACGATTTTCTCACGATTCTGTAGATGTAAAATAAAGGTTCATATGAGAAGGCTATTATTATTGTTATTTCAGAATACAACTATTCATAATTCTGATGTTGAATTATTGTGTTTGAGACATATGCTTGCAATCTGTGATTGACAACATTGTTAGACCATTTTTTCTACTGGTAAAATAAGACATTTGTCATTATCAGATTTCCTCTTGCATTATATAGGCTAGAGTAGTTATACTGACACTGTAAAACATTTATTCTCATGCACAACACTGTGTTCGCTATGAAAGAAAAACATTAAATGCGTGTCGTAATCATAACTCTAAAATGCGATATGATTATTTAAATGATGTGCACGCTTTCAGTTTCATTTTCACTTCTAAGTGCGGTTTATACTTTCTGCGCGGCTCCCAAACTATCGCTCTGTGCCACAAACTAAATGTTATTTACAACTTTATTACCTGTTATTCACAGCCTATGCAAGTTCTGTTCACTAAAGTGGGCATCATTCAGGCGCGCGCCCGCCCTCTCTGTGGTAACAGCTCACGACACGGTCAGCTCACATCACATGTGTTTTCGCGGCCGTGAATACATCATTACATGAAGACAGAAATGACATTTGTGGGTGAATTATACCTTACAAATACAGTATGTGAGTCTTACAACACCCTTTGGAGGTTTCCATGTTGCTGAACATTATATGTAAAACAACGTGAAGACTTGTGCGGCCGTCTTGCTTCTTTCCTGAACTTGAAAATATGATTTGCAGAATCGTAAAAATGCTGGACTAAGATCGTCTAGGGGGTCGAATCGAGATGTTTTTACGATTTATTCTGCAGCTCATATATATATATATATATATATATATATATATATATATATATATATATATATATATATATATATATACACACACACACATACATATAATAGCAATTACAGCGTCAATTATTTTTGAATATAATGGCACAAGCTTGGCACACCAGTCTTTGGGAATTTTTGCCCATTCCACTTTGCAGTACCTCTCAAGCTCTATCAGGTTTGGTGGGAAGCGACAGTGTACAGACATTTTCAGATCTCTCCAGAGATGTTCAATAGGATTTAGTTCTGGGCTCTGCCTGGGCCACTCAAGGACATTCACCGAGTTGTTGTGAAGCCACTCCATTGATATTTTGGCGGTGTGCATATATATCAATAAAAAAAGATTTGGTATGTAGTTTTGTTATGAAGAGCTATAGTTTTATTAAAATGTGGCTGCTGAGCGCGAGCCTTGGAAGCAGTGCCAATAATCTTAGGATGTCAGTTTGTCATTTCCAATGGAGGCACGTGACTTGCACAATGTTCTATACAGGTGTTTTGTTTGAAAAAGAAACTAAACTACATTCCTTGATTTATCATTTACCCATTCATGAGAAATACATATTAATTGAATTTAATTAATTAATTAATTGAATTTTATATATATATATATATATATATATATATATATATATATATATATATATATATATATATATATATATATATATATATATATATATATATATATATATATATATATTAGGGATGCACCGATACCGATACTGGTATCGGCATCGGGCCCGATACCAGGCTCCTGTACTCGTACTCGTATGCGTAAAAACACTGCGATACCAAAGACCGATACCTCGTGACGTCATCGACACAACTTTCAGTGCAGAGACTCTGGCAGCAGCAACAGAATGTCAGCAGTGTGGAAATATTTCACAATTAATGATGACAACCCACGTATGGCAGACTGCAAACTTTGCTCCGCGAAAATATCAAGAGGAGGGGTAAAAAGCAGTGCTTACAATACAAGTAATCTGATAAAACATCTGAAAGTTAAACACACAAGGGAGCACGGAGAATTTGCCGCTAGTACAGTTAGCACTCTGCAACCAACCCTGCAGCAAACCCTTTCAAGACGAGAGAAGATGACAAGGGATAACCCACGAGCAAAACAAATAACAGAGGTGCTTACCCAATTCATTGTTCTTGACGATCAACCGCTTTCAGTTGTTGATAATGCGGGATTTCACCGCCTTCTCAATGTTTTGGAGCCGAAGTACGAGATTCCCAGTCGCCGTCATGTCACAGATGTTGTATTGCCACAAATACATGGCGCGGTGAAAAAGCATGTCGCGAGCATGTTGCACGACATAAAAGCAATTAGCTTTACCACTGACATTTGGAGCTGTAGTGTAAATCCAGTATCTCTTATCAGCTTAACGGCGCAATGGATAGATGAAAATTTCAATCTACAGCAAATCATGCTTCATGCAAAGCAGTTTCGGGGCTCACACACGGGGCAAGCGATAGCGAGCATCTTTGAGGAAATGCTTGCAACTTGGGCAATACCCAAAGGTTGTGTCCATGTCGTGGTTCGTGACAATGGCAAAAACATGGTAAAGGGCATGGAGGAGGCCGGGGTTTCTAGTCTTTCGTGTGTGGCACATACGCTGCAGCTGGCAGTGACAGAGGGTCTGCTGGCACAGCGCAGCATTACAGAGGCTGTGGGAGTCGGACGCAAAATAGTCGGACACTTTAAACACTCCAACCTAGCATACTCTCGCTTACAGGATATTCAGACACAACTCGGTCAACCAATAAAAAGACTTCAACAAGACGTGCAGACTCGTTGGAATAGCACGTTCTACATGGTGCAGTCTCTTATTGAGCAAAAACGAGCGATTGGAGTATATGTGTCTGAAAACGAGCTCCCATCCATTCTAACTGCAAACCAGTGGAATCTCATGGAGAAGTTGGTAAATGTATTGGCTCCTTTTGAAGAAATAACTCGTCAAGTGAGTTCTTCAGATGCTTTAGCCTCAGATGTGATTCCTGCTGTCACTGTGCTACAACGACTCTTGTTGAAACACTTGGATGAGGACCAGGGAATAAAAACAATGAAGGGCACATTGCTTGATGCTTTGCAGAGGCGCTTTTCCAACATGGAGCAAAACCCCCTTTACTGCATTGCAAGCTTACTTGATCCAAGGTAATTATTATTATTTTTTGTGATAAGTTTTATTCAATTCTTTTAAGTATTATTATTTATTCATATTTATTTATTTTTTGCTCAAATTATGATGATAAACTAAATAAAAATCTAGAACCCCAACATTTAATATTTATTTATTTTTTATTTAGTTTATCATTATAATTTGATTTTATATATATATATATATATATATATATATATATATATATATATATATATATATATATATATATATATATATATTAAATGCTTCTTTTTTTTAACTACACAGAACAATTGCTAATGTCACCCTTTTTTAGGTATAAAGACAGATTCTTCTCCAACGCAGACACCACCAGGCAGGCAAAAGAAATGTTGATAGTGGAGCTGGAAAAAATGTCTTTGGGCACACCCGACACACCAGTTGACAAAAGGCCTCACAGCAACAAGCCAGGTAGCAGTCTGGACAGTGTTTTTGAAGAAATCGCAGATGGATGTGCATCTTCATCTGAGAGCAGACCTCCAGCATCCACTACCATTCAACTGGAAGCATACCTTGGAGAGACCACCGTGCATCGTTCAGAGAAACCCTTCATGTACTGGGCAGTTAATAATCTGAGATTTCCTGCTCTGGCTCAAATGGCACAAAAATATCTTTCAGCCCCATGCAGCAGTGTGGAAAGTGAAAGACTGTTCAGCTCAGTGTCACACATTCTGACTGACAACAGAAACAGGCTTGCAGCTGAAAATGCAGAGATGCTTCTGTTTCTTAAAAAAAACCTGCCACTTACTTTTGAAAAGTAGTCAGAACTGATTGACTGACTTTGGTACCCTCATCTTGCAAAAATTATTGCAAAAACTAAAACGTATCGTACAGAAGCTCTGAGGAACATCCTTTACTCAGGTTATAAACACTTATACTTAGTGCTGCTCACCATAATTGGATAGTTCGCTGTTATATTTCACTACACGTTTAATTGTTACACAAAATTCAACACTGTTACATAGTGTTATGTTATAATCTTTTTTTAAGTGAAAGAATGTTTAAAACTTTTCGACAGCTTTAAGTTTTTTTATTATAATTTTATTACACTCTTGGTTTGGTTGTGGAAATTATTATTATTTTATTACTATGAAAACTAATTTTGCTTTGACAACCTTGTAAAAAACAGAACAAAATATTTTGAGTTACGCTTGTTCATAAATACAGAGAAGCTCTCCTAAAATTATTAGTCTCACTGTGTCATTATTTGGAAAACTGCCACACCCCTCAAAAACAGGTATCGGTATCGGCGAGTACCCGAAAAAAAGTATCGGTATTCGTACTCGGTCTTTAAAAAATGGTATCGGTGCAACCCTAATATATATATATATATATATATATATATATATATATATATATATATATATATATATATATATATATATATATTATTATATATATATATATAATTAATGATGGCATGTATCAAAGAGATAGCTCACAGAAAAAAAACACTTTACTTTATAGAAGTTGAACACACAAAAAAGATATTTTGAAAAAGATTAGAAACCTGTAACCATTGACTTCCATAGAAAAAAAAAATACTAGCCAATGGTTACAGGTTTTCAACATTACTTTTGTTTTCAAAAAAAAAAAAAACTCAAAACAGGTTTGTGACAAGTGAAGGTTGAGTAAATTACAATTTTCAGTTTTGGGTAAACTATCCCTTTAAATTTATTAAAGGTGTAATAGAATACCATTAAAGTAACTCGTTAAGCTGTAACATCTGTACTTATACTTAATTTATTCAGACTAGTGTTATTCATACTATAAAAAAAATAAATAAAATTACAAGTGAGAGATTTCCGAAAGATGGGTACATTACTAGATTCTAAAATAATTCTATATATCTAAAATAAAAAAATACTATCTATGACTATTTATTGAACATCACCGTTGAACAACTGAAATTGAAACACACATTGCCTAAAACCAACAATCAAATGAAAATGAGTAACTTGCACTTTTGGAAACGAAATCAATTATTTTCAATGAGTTCTCTTCTAAATAAAATAACTCTTGCATATCCTGTAAATAATGCTTTAAACATTGCATTTCTTGAATCTTCAGTAAACAAATACTTTTATGTAAATAATAATTTTAATGTAATGGCTAATACGCAGTCTCAAGGCATATCTGGCACAGCTTCCAATCTTTGTCAACAGTGCAAGGTAAGGCTCAAGAATGGGTCCATCGTCCAACTTGACCAGAGATCAGATGTGGCTGCAAAGTGGCCTCAAAAGAATAAATCAGCCACAGCCTTTAACAGAGCGGGGTCACGTGACAGGTAGGGAAAAATAACTGAAAAAATTGTCCTGGAAAAATTTGGTCGATTATCGTTTCTGAATTTTGATTATTCGCCCAGCCCTCATTTCAGCCCAATTTTAACATGAGTGGAATCCATCTAGGAAACCTATTTGCCCTTCCAATCATTCAAATTTCAATTTAAACCAGGGCTACACATTATATAGAAAATTCTTTCCATCGTAATAATAGTATATGCAATATTCATATCAGAGAGAGGTGCAATAAATTACTTTTAAGGATGCACCAAAGTGAAAATTATGGGCCAAAACAGAAAAGTCTTGATTCACCTGGCCAAAAACAGAGACCAAAAATGCTCTAAAAATAGCTTTTCTCTAGGGAAATGATATGTTGCAAGAAATATCTCCATTTCAATGTTGCATATTTTGCCAGTATCGTGCATCCCTTATTCAAAGACTTGAACTGACAAGAAAGCTGTATTTCTGACCTGTCTCCATCGGGGTGGGCTTGTCTTCTCCATCCTTGGTCTCGCTGGCAGAGGTCTGCTCTGTGTTGGCATTGGCCTGGGCGCCAGCGGGCTGTTGCTCTTCTTGAGCCGCACGTTCCACCTGCTCTGCTGCTTCCCGCTCTCTCTCCTCAGCCCTCCGGCGAGCC
This sequence comes from Danio kyathit, assembly GCA_903798195.1. Classification (NCBI taxonomy): domain Eukaryota; kingdom Metazoa; phylum Chordata; class Actinopteri; order Cypriniformes; family Danionidae; genus Danio; species Danio kyathit. The sequence continues at coordinate 45,612,233 of LR812521.1, read as the reverse complement.
GCCTCTTCTGCAGCAGCCATTTCAGCTGCCAGCTTCTCCATGTCCACCTCCACTTTCAGACCGCAGAGCTGAACAAACACAAACCGCACATCAATCACTGACACTGCGCTTGGCATTTGAGCTCAGGCTAAACACAGGGGGTATTAGTTCAGCGATCAAACCAAATTTCACACCCGTTTGAGCTCGTTATTGAAGGAGTCTGTGCTCTCCAGGAACCTCCTCTTCTTCTCCTGATGTCGGTCCTCGATTTGAAGCAGCTCGGCCTCCAGTTTTCGCTGTATGAAAATACCAAATCAAGGATTAAATGCTGTGTGTAAAAATCTTGGGTTTTTATCTCAGGGTGCTTGACATGATCAACAGACCTGGTGCACCATGAGGGACTGGACCTGGCGTTTGAGGACCTGCATGCGAGCAGTGGTCACGACCGAGCGAACATCAGGCACCACCACCTCACTCAGGATGTCACTGATGAGCCGGTGGTTCCTCTGGAAACGAGCTGCCGCGGTGTGCTTCATGGAGAACCCGTCATCATAGTCTGCAGACACATTTTTATGTTTGGAAATCAATGAATACCGAAGACGGAGACATTTTCCTTACGAAGACTAACCCTCGAAGTCTCCTCATTAACATACTTCACACTGACATTTTAAATATAATAGTTTATTTTTGTTTTGTTTTTTCGCCCTTAAATGCTGTCATCCTTTCCTGTGAAAGACCTACAACACTGCTCAAGCACCTGATTAACCTGTACCTTCTTTATTTTTCAAACCTATTCTATTAAGCAATATCAAACACCATATTTTATTAGACAGAAACTAAGTTCTCTAGGTAAGTGGAAGTGTCTATTTTATATTTGTCTTCTCTGAAAATTTGTTTTAGTCAAACCAAACAGAGTTGTTCACATCTAACATTCCCCAAGCAAGTTATAGCCATCCATTACATTAATATTCTAGGCATTAATAAGGGATTATTTTAATACTGACAATATATACACAAAAATATGGCAAAAAGTCATGACAACAAAGGTTATGCATCACCCTATGCTACTTTATCTTATTTCAATAAGTTAATCGGGTTTTATTTAATATTTGTTGAGAGTTTGACTGGTGTTAGTTGAGATGACTACAAAAGTTAATTTGATTCAACTAAAACAATTAGCCAGCAAGATTACTTTTACACTGTATGCATCAATATCTTTTATGTATTGCCATATTTATTTAGTTTATTGTCATGTCAGCTTCAATAGATATTTAATAAGAAAAACAGCTAAAATTTACAAGCTTACAAAAACTGACGTTTATAAATAATGTATTATTCATATAAACACTGTGTTAAGTTCTTGATGTTGAAATGTAAAATTGTGACATGCATCTCACCATCGGGGTCCTCAGCGGGTTGGATGCTCATGTAGGGCTCCCCTTTGTCTAGACGTGACTGTCTCTGCCGGCTTTCTTCTTCTAGAGCTGCTTCTGCCCGGTTCTTTGCATTGACGTATGCCAGGTAGGCTGGAGAGTTGTGGTAGGCCTTCAGAGAGTCATTATACTCAATCTGTGGGGATAGAAGTTGTGCTTAGTGCTTTAAGGAATAGCCTTTAAATTCAATTCAGGGTTTCTGGAGGTTTCACCAAGTTACATTTAAGACTTTAGACCTTTTTAAGACCAGTATGTAGGGAATTTTAGACTTATAAAAGATTAAATGCTAAGGATTTTTTTGTTCAAATATCCCAGTTGGAAAAGGATTTTCTCTTGCCCTATCAAAAATGATTAGAATTGAATACACTTATTAATACAATAACAATAATTAAATATATAGGTCAGGTCAGTATCCTTAGCAATAAATAAATGGAAAACTTTTAAACAAATGTTACTGTAAGAAACGCAATTAAAACATTATAGTAAATAGAGTTAAAAAGGCTATTTTTAAATAAAACGTTTTATTGAGATTGGGATTGTTATACATGAAGCTATACATGAACAAAGGAAAATTAAGTTAAATACTAATAAATATTTCAGTAGATTTAAGACTTTAAGGCCCCAAGGGTACCCTGAAATTGCACTCAAAGCAAACAAACAAACCTTTTCTGCTTCATATTCGTTTAAATAGTCCTGTTTTTCCTCATCGGTTAGGTCCCTCCACATGCCACCAATGATCTTGCCAATCTCCCATAGCTTCAGGTCAGGATTAGAGGCTTTAACTTGGTCCCAAACCTTTAAAAGATACAAGAGTCAGCTCAGAGCTGACAGAGCCCACTGGGTTCCTTGAGGAAAAGGCTTGCATTTTTTAAAAAAGAATAGAGAGAAAGAGCACTAATAGTCTACATTTATTTCTAAAAAAGAAAAATGAATGCAGAGCAGGAGAGAAGAGTAAGGCATCTGATTATTTTTACATTTGAAATATAAAAAGAGATTGAATATTTGCAGGCTAAAAAGGCACTAATAAACCTATTAGCCTTGCCATTTGAAACATTTATTTGCTCGCAGAAGAGAGAAAAATGGAGCAAAGAGTTTAGATTCTCAAATGAGTAGTTCAGAAATAAAAGATGTCAGCTTCCCAGCCTTGTTGAACAGAAGAAAGCAATGAAGCGATGTTGGGGTCTACCATCACAAGGGGCAGAGTCAGGCCACTGACCGCCCCTCAGCCTTTAAGCTGATCGCAGAAGTGCTCTCCTCAATTTACAAGCAGTAAAAGCAGACACCGTGGGTGTCTTACCTTCCTGCTTACCTTCCGGCTATACCGCATGTAGGGCATCAGCGGCTTGTCGGGCGGTTTGGGCGGCTTAGGAACGGTGATCCCTGAGGAGTTCTGCGGCAGAGGGGAAAAAAACCCAAACGGAGCATTAGAAAAATCACAAAGAGCACACGCGGCCAACACAGAAAACAGACAACTTTTATAATGGAGCACCATGGAGAAAAAGGGACAGGAGGCAAAAAAGCACAACTGAAAGAAACGATGACAGCGTGAAGCGCTTCACAAAAGGGGGCAGGAGGCATACCTGAACACCAAACCAAATAAAGCACATTAACAATACAGCCATGCATTAAGCTCTTGTAGACACAAAGCAACCGTCTTTTAAAATGATCCAGCTTTTTTGAGGTTTGCATGACACCAGCCGACAGCTAAATTGCCTCAAGCTTGTTAAGAAGCCATGCCAAGTTACGGCATCCGGCGGGGGCATCTAAAGCCAAGCTAGCGGACGTCCATCAGCTCTCGTGCATGATGAGGTGATAGAATGGCCGACGGAGGAAAAGGGAAACAGTTCTGAGAAGCAATCACTCTGAAGCTACAATTTGGCATCAATCACACCTATCCACACATTAAAGAGTGACTGCTTGACAGAAGCAGGAGGATTATGGAAGCTACTAGTTGAGAACTACCCAAGACTCGACTCTACTACCCAACAGACAGGATGAGTCTGTACAAAGCATTTCACTCTATTTGAAATTCAGGCCATGTGAGTTAGCTATAGCGTCCTCTCAGCTGGGCTTTTAGTCCCTCGGCTGTTGCTAGGGCCCTAGTTGGCAAAGATCCTACCATTACCCTGTTGTTCCCGCTGGGGTTCCCTCCCAGCCTGTAGTTGTTGTAGGCCAGATGGCTGTATGGGTTGTACCCCACAAACCCAGGGGTGGTGGGCATTTGCTGATGGAGACAAATGAGACAAAACACGAATGAGAAATGACACAAACAAGGGAGGAAGGGACAAATAAAATGGAAAAAAAAGAACCTGCTTCGTTTTCTGTCATGGTTTGCATAAAACATGCAAAAAGCAGCAATCTTTGATAGCAGCACAACCCTGGCATTATTCTACATCCATTTGTAGCAAAGCCACAGGCACTATGGGTGGTGGTGGTGGTGGATGTGGGTACGCGATGAGGTGCTATAACAGTAGGAATTCAAAGTGGCAGCTTTTCTTTTGAGACGATCTCAAGGTGTCGTATGAGCCAAATAACTGATTTCTAACCTGACAGGAATAGGCATGGGATGATAACCGTTTTCAAGGTATACCGCCGTTTGGAAAAGTCAAGGTTTTAAAACCGCCAACATTTTCTGCTATACCGTTCCTACTTTATAAGTATGATTTTTTTATTTGTACGTTTTTGTTGTTGTTGTTGTTTTTTAGAATAACAGCATCTCCAGCAGAAAAAAATACCCAAAGATGGTGTTTTTATTTAGCCGGACACGTTTATGGTTCCCAATTTTTAAAAACATTTTTGATATTTAAAAATAACAAATTTTAGAGCAGTAATCACGATACCGTAAAACTGTGATATTTTATCTAAGGTTATCATATCGTCAGAATCTTATACCAGTCTATGCCTAGACAAAAATAAGACCTCTGGGACACTTAAAGTCATTGTCAGGGATTTAGATACATTTCAAATATTTCAAGCAGAAAAGGTAAAATTTGATTTTTTTTTTTCAAACAGTTCTCAGTATCTACTTTAAAGGTACATTGATCAAATGTGTTAATAAGGCTCACAATTTATGCTCTAAACAGATTGTAATAGTGAATAGGGCTACACAACAAACAAATAAAACTGACCTAAGTTTTAATTGCTAAAAATATATTTCAGCCATCAAAAAGCACATCCAATTGAGGCAATCATGCAATACACACTATTAAACATTAATAAAAAAAAATTAATAAAGCAAACTACCGAATTTAAAAAATGTTTTTAATATCTAGAAATACACTAATGCGCAATTAGCAGTACTGTAATTTTATTTAACAGCCATTAAATACTCTTTATTTTACTACTATTGCTGAAATATTTCTAATTTTGTATTATATTTTACATTTAAGTTCTACAATGAAGCAAAAACAAGAAATTTGGCCTTTGCTGGAGATTTAGGTTGGTTTAGTAAAGGGTCTTCACACAATTTTTTCCTAAGCATGTTTAGCTCAAATTTAAAAGCACGGTTTTTAAAAATTGTGTTTTTGTATACACGGTCATCTTACCAACATCATGTAGCCCTCATGGTTATTTCTTAAAACTACAATCAGAGCCTGAAGTGTAATCAACAGCCCTTTACATTCTAATAAAATCTCCTAAAACATTTTTCTATTTATTATTTAAATAAAGATATTTAATTTTAAAAAAAAACCACCCCACGTGATTCTGTGACTTTCCCACAATCCTCTCATCTCTAAGGAACCTATTTGGGTTTGGGTGATGGAGGGGAGGGAGGGGCCATATGGATGATTGGCATGTACTGGATACTTACTGTTGTGGGGGCCGGGGTGGGGGCAGGGGCATAGGGGGGCCGCTCTGTCACAGAAAGAAGGGGACACAAAAATAACCGGAATTATTGAAATCAATCACATTAATCTAAAGCAGTAAATCCTACTTATGAATCACATATTCATCTGTTAAAGGTGCATAAAATATTTAACAAGATATGCTATAATCAATTATATTAGCACACCCATATTTACACCTAAAGTAAAGCCTTTTGACAAAGTAATTTCTGAAAATCTGATAAAGATGGGTGGGCTCCAAGGGGGTCTAATACCGACTAAGGGGTCTAGTCAACCAATTGAAATGCGCTCTTACTTGACATCTTGATTGTAGGGTTGAGGAGATCACGCTATCCCCATCATTTAGTTCTGCAACAGGGCAAAAGCGCATTAGATGAATAGGCATGCTTTCAATATGTATTAAACAGGACTCGTCCGAGCTGCAAACCTCTTTAAATCAACCTGCAAGTTGAAGAACTGGACATTTAAAACAAAAAGACATCTAGCAAATTAGCTAAAATCGTGAAATTCAAAGACAGTGGTTCGTTGGACATTGCACAATTTACATATTTGTTATTAATCACCAGCAATAAGTGGATTTAATGCGAATTACTATATATTGTGTTGGTCCATCCCAGGCCTGTACTGAATGCGGATAATGGCGCACACAATGAGGCGAGTGGACAACTCGCCAAGACGCTTATTATCGATAAACACAAATAGATGACAGCTACAATGGATGAATAATAAAACAAAAGTTATCATGGAGAAATAACGCAATTTAAAAGCGTTACACAAGACGAGTTATGAGCATCGCGATGACATGTTGCCGAGTCCGTGCAGATGCTAACATGAAAAACATTAATGAATGAAACTGGCTAACACTAACAGTTACCGGATAGCATAACAGTAAAATACTATCCGCAAGCCAAGTAATGTTCGCAAATTAAACAGAAAATGTGTTATACGTTATCTGAATTAATTTAAACCTTTTATAAAGACCTCTTGAATTCCATATTTTGACAAAGTCAACCCGCTGTTATCGGAAAAGCATTAGCTAACGGCTATTGCTAAAGACCGAAAGCAGTTTAAGATTTTTAAATGACGATACGTGCAAATAAAAACTGCGTGTTCAAATTAGTATGTTGAATATATTATAACCTTGATAACAAATCGGTAGCTGAAATTTGATCATTAGGAATAAAACAGAATTTTAGCGAACACTCACCCCCAGCTCCTTTGTTCCCTCAATGGTGCTCCGCCAGGATGTGACACATTTTGAGCAGCATCTGACCTCATTTACCAGCGCACTTCTGCCCTCTAGTTGCCACAATGTGATACAACATAATCTATACTGAAAAACTGACAGTAGCAAAAATCATCGACGCCAAATGTAAAACTGACCCGTCTGTCTGATTTAGCAATTGAATCTGTCAGACTTTGCATCAAAACAAACATGCAGAACTTTAATGGAACTAGTTGATAGCTGGCAGTTTATTTAGACAGAAAAGCCGAATACATTGTTTCAATTGTATTTAAAGGGAGAGCTACCTAGTTCACCCTGCTGAAAAAACCAGCATATGCTGGTAAGGTATGTTTTGATGTTGGTATGCTGGTCTTGCTGGTTTCAGTGCTGGTCTCGATGCTGGTCTTGCTGGTTTCAGTGCTGGTCTTGCTGGCCTGAGTGCTTTTCCTGACCAGCGTTGAGACCAACAGGACCAGCATTGAGACCAGCAAGACCAGAATTAAAACCAGCAAAACCAGCATCAAGACCAGCAAAACCAGCATTGAAACCAGCAAGACCAGCATCAAAACATACCTTATGCTGTTTTTTTCAGCAGGGCACCCCAAAATGGCTAGTATTTATTCTCCACTTGTTCCAAACCCATTTGAGTTTCTTCTGGTGAGCATAAGGAAGGAAACCAGCAGCCACTGACATCCATAGGGAGAAAAGATACAAAAATTCAATGGCCTCTGCTTTTTATCATTCTACAAAATGTCTTCTTTTGTGTTCAACAGAAGTGTTTCTTCTGGTTTGGTACCAGAGAAGGGTTAGAAAACGTTCACAGTTTTCATTTTTGATTAAATATCTATCACTTTTCATGTTTTCAAGAGCTTTTTACATTTAACAAATACAATATGTTTTTGTTATCGAACCAGCATTGACACCAAATGTAAAACTGCTCTATTTTGTCTGATTTAACGGTCTAATTCTTGGGATTCCTAAATAAACTAAATTGTTCATAGTGTATGTGTGTGAATGAGTGTGTATGGGTGTTTCTCAGTTTCCACTGTGGCGACCCCTGATGAATAAAGGGACTAAGTTGAAAGAAAATGAATAAATAAATGAATTATTGGGATTCCAATAACAATATTACTGCATTAAAAGTTTCAGCAGATTTGAAACTTTAGGAATATTTGGGTTTTAATATGTACATTTACTAATATTAACATATTTACAACATAACCAGAATATCACATATACATCTCTGGCTTTTTGATAGTACAATACTGTACAGTGCTTAATGTCAAACAGTTGTCATCTCTTTCTTGGAGCCAAACAACTGGGGAAGGTGAGTGCGAGCCTTTTTGTTTCTATGTGATCTTTTTTCTATTGTCATCCATTTTATTTCCAGTCAGATATGTCACCCTCAACATGTCCACCCTGTTATGGAGAATATGAAAAAGTAACCAGAAATAAACTGAATAAACGTGGCTTTAGAATAGTTTTAGACAGACCTTCTGTTTTAGAATGTTTTGTTCAGACTTGTGTGTGTAATATGTGTGTAATATTGCAGCCAGGGCATCTTATTGACATAATATTGCATGCAGTCATAGCTGATTTTGTTCACCCTGTTATGCCGGAAAATGGTAAGAAATACACTACTGGTCAAAAGTTTTTTCATTTTAGTTTTTTTTAAAGAAAATTATTCTGTTCAAGGCGGCAATTATTAAATGTAAAAAAATTGTTAAATTGTTAAATATTTATTAAAGTTTTAAATAACTGATATTCGAGTGATTTCTGAAGGATCATGCGACTCTGAAGAGTAATGAAGCTAAAAATTCATCTTTAAAATCACTGGAATAAATCATTCAATTAAATTATAAACTACATTTAAACAGTTATTTTAAAGTGCAATAACATTTCACAATTTTACCATTTGTACTGTATTTTTGATAAAATAAATGCAGCCTTGGTGAGCAGGAGAAGCTTATTTTAAAACATTTAAAAATTCTACTGACCCCAAACTTTTGACTGGTAGTGTATATTTAGTAATATTTTCATATAATATTTTTTTCTTTCTTTCTTTTTTGCAGGGTGGACATTTTTGATTGCTGAATGTGTCTCATAATTGCTTAAATGAATATACCTAATGTTGACCAAAATACATTGTACATATTTTGATAACACATACCTTTAAAAAATAAATGACTTTTTTAAGTGTTATGATATCCAAAATGCATCATACCAGGAATAAAAGCAAAAAACACAGTTAAATTTAAATAGATTTGGTCTCTTTTTTTCAACCAAACTAACCAATCCATAACAGTGATGCATCAACCGATTCATACATATATACATGAAGTAGGGCTGCACGATATTGGAAAAATCTGATATGACTTAAACATTGCTAAATGAATACAGTTTCAGAAGATGGTTTGAATACCACTGTTTGACGGCTTTCTGGAGAGTCTAACATTATTCAGCTAAACTATTGAATAATCACATTGCAAAAAAAAAAATGCCTTACTTTGCTTTGTTTTGTTTCTAGTCCAAATATCAAAAGAAATTCTAAGACCAAGTAAACATATTGTTTAGCTTTCACCATCAGAAGAAATAAGTGAAAATTGTGCTCGTTTTAAGGAAATTATATGCCAGTGGTCTAAGTGAAATAACCTTGTTTTAGCTTTGAAATGTAGATATCTGGACTAGAAACAGTAAGTAAACTCTAAGTAAAAAGGTTTTGTTTTGCAAAAATCATATAAATTCCATATAAATACAGTGATTAAATACAATTCTGTAGCTTCTGGTCAACTATAATTCAGACTCAGCATTGCATATATATTTGCAATGAGACTATTGCAGATGTGCACATTGTGATATCGATGCTGAAACGATATATTGTGCAGCCCTAACATGAAGACTAAACTGTTTACCAGATTTTTCTTTTTATCTTCAAATTTATGCATGTGGGTAGATGACAAATAGGCAGAAAACATTGCTTTTTGTGGCTATTTACAAATAGCCGCTTGTAAAACTAGTCCTGAGGTATTTATCAGGGACTGTGCTTGAGACAGCCACATCATGGGACAGTTTTAAGAACTGGCTCAAAAATGTAAAATATGGAATAACAAGCAGCTTTTTTTAACAAGAGGTCCATGAAGAGAGTTGCTGGCAGCTAGCTCTCTGCAAACCCTGTCAGTACCTGTATGGGAGACCATATGGAAAGCTAGGTTGCTGCTGGAAGTGGTGCCAGTGAGACCAGTAGGGGGTGCTCTACCTGTGGTCCTTGTGGGTCCTAATGCCCCAGTTTATTGATGGGGACTCTATACTGACTCTTTACTTCTCAGTAAGTGCCATCTTTCGGATAAGACATTAAACCGAGGTTGAGGTTGTTACAAATCCCAAATTTGCCCACTGGCCTCTGTCTATCATGGCCTTCTAACCATGCCCATATCATAATTGGCTTTTTCACTCTGTTTCCTCTCCACCAATCAGCTGGTGTGTGGTCTTGCGCAATATGGCTGCTGTCGCGTCATCCAGGTGGATGCTGCACACTGGTGGTAGATGAGGAGATTCCCCCCAAAAATGTGTAAAGCGCATTGAGTGTCTATGTCTAGCGCTCTATAAATGTAAGCAATCATCATTATTAATTTTATTATAAAAGACAAAGAAATGTTTAACCGTTTACTGCATTTTGTATGATGGAAATAATTATACTCAATTTTCATGTGTTCATGTTCAATTTTCAATGTCATGTGTAATCGTGAAACTGCAACATCACGTCAGCAACCCATGTTCATGCTAGAAACCTATGCTAAACCTTCTGTATAAATATAATGGTTGAATCTAACATGAATTGCTCTAGAATCTAACAGTCATTTCTATATATTTTTTAGTTAAATCCAACAAAATAGAGCAGTTGTTATTTTTATCCAACCAGACTGGCCTGTTTCTGCCGCACACTTTATTACAAATGCACCACCTCATAAATATTCATTAAAAGCATTATATAATAAATCCGAATCCTTCCCATTTGAGTGCTGTCAACATTATTCATAATATTATTCAACGACATTCAACAGACTGAATTAACTTGATTGGCAGTCCATTGGCATCAGCTTTGCCGCTCTGTGCTTTTCCTCAGGCTCATAAACAGAGTAAAAAAAAACATTCACAATGACCACTTCAAAGATTTATTGGGCAGATACTCACTCAATCCATTTAGCACTGTAAACACTTACGTAGAGAAGGCAACATGCTCCAAAAAGTCCAAGATATAGGCTTGAAATCCTTTTGTTTGCCTGGTGTCCAAGTAAAGTTGAAATCCCTGTGCATAGAGCAAAGGTAGTTTTCCATTCGCTGCAAAAGTCTTGAATGCACCTGCTTTTTTTTTTCCAGATGCAAACAATAAGAGTAAACAGTACTTCAAGAAACGAAGATGAAGCAACCAGTCCTGTCTGACTCAACGCACTAAGCAAAGTCTTTGAGAAATATTTATATATATATAAACAAGTAAAAAAGTAATTTCATATATTTTATTGAAGTCCTTTGTCTTCACCTCGCAGCATGTTTCCCATCATCCTCTGTCCGTCAAACAGGTTTCTGAAGTAACTAATCCACGTCAAGCTTTTATTTCAGAAGCCATTCATTCACTGAAAAGCAGATGAAAATGTGTTGTCACATAACTTTCTTTGTCAAGCAAAACACAAGCTTAAAGTATATTTTTATTCCTCAAAGGATCCTGCAAAAAGAAGCAGTTTTTAATAAGCGTTTGCTGTATACTGTACAGTATGTGACCCTGGACTAAAAAACTGTCATAAGGGTCAATTTTTGAAAACTTAGATTTATACACCATTTGAAAGCTTAAAAAATTAGCTTTCCATTTATGTACGACAATGTAACAAGTAATGTAACAAGAAACGATTATTTGGCAAAATTTACAAAATACAATACAAACATTTAGAAAATTGCCTATAAAGTTGAAATTAAGTTTTGATATAATTCTGGTTTACTATTTAAAAAATAGTCATAAAACAAAAATCTATATTTTTAACTCGAGTAATACATTTTTTGGCTTTTCCCACAAATAAACCTGTGCAAATTAAGACTGGACACATTATATGTAACCCACCGGTCTTACTGTACCCAACCCGGTCTGAGCTGGAATCAAACCGGCGATTCTTTGTATGGGAGTTAATTGTTCTAACAAGGAGGCTAAAGACCATGGCCTCTAGTGTCTGTCGCTAGAGCACCTTTAGAGGTCAGAGGAGTGTGGTTTACCTGCATAGAACTTCGCTAGCTGGCCTCTGTTAAACTCATCCTCCTAAACCTCCCCTCCCGTATCCCGGACGAGCCCCCACGTGTAATCCACCAGTCCTATTGCACCCAACCTGCTCTGAGCTGGTATCGAACCAACGATTCTTTGTACTGGAGTCGGTTGCTCCAACAAGAAGGCTAAAGACCATGGCCTCTAGCGTCTGTCGCTAGAGCACCTTTAGAGGTCAGAGGAGTGAGGTTTACCTGCATAGAACTTCGCTAGCTGGCCTCTGTTAAACTCACCCTCCTAAACCTCCCCTCCCCCATCCCGGACAAGCCCCCATGTGTAATCCACCAGTTCTATTGCACCCAACCTGCTCTGAGCTGGTATCAAACCGGCGATTCTTTGTACTGGAGTCGGTTGCTCTAACAAGGACGCTAAAGACCATGGCCTCTAGCGTCTGTCGCTAGAGCACCTTTAGAGGTCAGAGGAGAGTGGTTTACCTGCATAGAACTTCGCTAGCTGGCCTCTGTTAAACTCACCCTCCTAAACCTCCCCTCCCCCATCACGGACACGACCCCACGTGTAATCCACCAGTCCTATTGCACCCAACCTGCTCTGAGCTGGTATCAAACCGGAGATTCTTTGTACTGAAGTCGGTTGCTCTAACAAGGAGGCTAAAGACCATGGCCTCTAGCGCCTGTCGCCACAGCACCTTTAGAGGTCAGAGGAGTGAGGTTTACCTGCATAGAACTTCGCTAGTTGGCCTCTGTTAAACTCACCCTCCTAACCCCCCCAATCCCAGACGAGCCCCCACTTGTAACCCACCAGTCCTATTGCACCCAACCCGCTCTGAGCTGGGATCGAGCCGGCGATTCTTTGTATGGGAGTCGGTTGCTCTAACAAGGAGGCTAAAGACCACCTTTTTTGAGGTCAGAGGAGTGGGGCTTACCTGCATAGCACTTCACTAGCTGGCCTCTGTTACATATATATACAGTTTTTGTGTATAACATTTTTGTATTTTTGGTTCTGTACATTACCACCATGAATTTTTAGATGAAACAACCCAGATGCAGTTGAAGTGCTATATAGCTTTAATTCAGTCGATTGAACAAAAAGATTGCATAAAAATATGAAGAACTAAAGCATTTATTTAACACAATCCCTTCATTGCATGGGCTTGAAAGTAATTGGACAAATTAAATAACTAAAAAAAAATGTTAATTTCTAATATCTGGTTGAAAACCCTATGCTGGCAATGACAGCCTGAAATCTTGAAGTGATCACCAGACGCTGGGTTTCTTCCTTTTTAATGCTCTGCCAGGCCTTTACTACACCCTTTCAGTTGCTGGTAGTTTGTGGGCCTTTCTGTCTGAAGTTTAGTCTTCAATAAGAACAATGCATGCTCAATTGGTTTAGCATCAGGTGACTGACTTGGCCATTCAAGAATATTCAATTTCTTTGCTTTAATAAACTCCTTTGGCTTTATGTTGTCTTAAAAATTACGATTTAGTAGCAAATGTCTAAAATAAGCTATCTAGATATAGTTTAAAATGTAAAACAACAAAAAATATATATAAAAGTTTCAGAAGTGACAAACAAATTTCAATAGGCAAGTAGATTTCTTGAAATTATTGTTAGGTATGTATTGAGCAAGACTGGATGATTGTCACTGTGATCAGTTCTGGTAACTGACTTAAATTTAATATTCCACTACCAAACTCTTTTTAGGTTGTACAATTTGAAGTAAAACATATACAACAGATGCCTGATATGATTTGTGTGCCTTTGTACGATTGCTATGTTTGTTGATCAAAAGTGGATTTGTTGTTTTGAATTGGCAAATAAAGTGATCAAGTTTATTACAGTTATTAGAGCTAATTAGATGCTTTGTTTCCAGTGAGGACTTAGAGAAACTTGTTCATGCTTTTATCAGCAGCAGGGTGAATAACTGTAATGGACTCCTCACTGGCCTTCCCAAGAAGACAGTCAGACAATTGCAGCTCATCCAGAATGCTGCTGCCAGGATCCTGAACAGAACCAGGAAATCAGAGCACATCACTCCTGTCCTCTTCAGTCAAAGCAGGGTGAATCTGCTTTCAGCTACTACGCCCCCCGCTGCTGGAATCAGCTTCCAGAAATGATCAGATGTGCTCCAACATTAGGCACATTCAAATCAAGACTGAAAACACATCTGTTTAGCTGTGTCTTTACTGAATGAGCACTGTGCTACTTTCCACAGATCGCACTATTGTGTCTTTCTCTTCTTTTATCATTCTTTTATAACCTGTTTAACACATTTTAAACTGTTTTTAATCACTTTTATTATTTGTTTTTATTTTCTTATACTTGTCTTGCCACTGTGTATGAAATGTGCTATATAAATAAACTTACCTTGCCTTGCCTAGAGTGGTCAGATGTTGGTAACCATGTTTTGCTTTTATTTCCTGTATAAAGTAAGTTGCTTGGATTCATTTCAGCTTATGGATTTATTATTGTTGGCTGTTTTTTGCAGCAGGAGCTGGCAACACGAATGAGTCAAGGTTCATACCTCCTGCTATTTTTGGCTCTGTTTGATTAGATTATCACATGCCTACTGAAAAGAGTCACATCTCTAATTGTTCAGTCAGGTTCTATATAGAATACATGCAGTTTTTGTAAATGCATTTTTTTACTTTTAATGATTCAATGATTTGACACAAGCACACCCCTCTAATACTACCCCAGTTATTTTTAACCAAATAAATGTCATCTTGGAATGTGTTAGAGAATACATGTAGAAGTAACTAATCCACCTCAAGCTTTTATTTCAAAAGCCATTCATTCACTGGAGAAAAAGATGAGAATGTGCTGTCATAAAACTTTCCTTTTGGAGCGTAACACTTATTCACAAAGATAAATGTTTCGATTCCATCTGTTTCAAGAGCGATAATGATGAGTGTCTAATTAGCTCATGCTTTCTTGAGCACAGCATGTGTGCAATGTGCATTTATGACACACATGCTGCGTGTGTGTGTTACACAGACCTCTGTATTGCGGCCTCAGCACGCGGTTGTTGGGACAGTCCCGCCTCTGGCTGAAGTTAATGTTGGTACGGATGCAGCGCTGGTGCAGAGTTTGGGTCGGCCGCATGTTGTCACCCATACTTAGGAAGATTTGAGACGGTTGGTTTTGACTAAGGAGACGAAGAGACTGCATCTGTGGAAATTCATTATAATACAGTTAAAGTCAGAATTATTAGCCCTCTGTTTATCTTTTGCCCAATTTCTGTTTAACAGAGAGCAGATTTTTTCAATGCATTTCTAAACATAATAGTTTTAATAACTCATTTCTAATAACTGATTTATTTTATCTTTGCCATGATGACAGTAAATAATATTTTACTAGATATTTTTCAAGACCCTTCTATACAGCTTAAAGTGACATTTAAAGGCTTAACTAGTTAACTGGTTGATTAGGTTAGGGTAATTAGGCAAGTTATTGTACAGGGTGGGCCATTTATATGGATCCACCTTAATAAATTACATAGACAATTGCCTTCAGATGACCCCAAAGATAAAAGTCTAAGGGGGTCAGATCGGGAGACCTTGGGGGTCATTCAACTGGCCCACGATGACCAATCCACTTTTCAGGAAACTGTATTCAGGAAATCATTCCCATTTTATTAAGGTGTATGCATATAAATGGCCTATTCTGTACAATGATGATTTGTTCTGTAGACTATCGAAAAAATATATAGCTTAAATGGAACTAATAATTTTGACCTTAAAATGGTTTAAAAAAAAATAAAAGCAGCTTTTATTCTAGCTGAAATAAAACAAATAAGACTTTCTCCAGAAGAAAAAATATTATCAGACATACTGTGAAAATTTCCTTGCTCTGTTAAACATCATTTGGGACATATTTAAAAAAGAAAACAAAAACAAAGAGGGTCTAATAATTCTGGCTTCAACTGCATATATATTTTTAAAAGTAAGATTTACTTCAAATAATTGTAATTCTTGTATCAAAAAAATCAATAACATTTTAAAATCTTTTCAATGCATTTACATAGCTAAAGAAACACAATATCAAAGGTTATAGTAAAATTGTCATCTTGGAATTATAAGGTTCTATCTGTGTTCTGAATGATTTTGAGATATTGTATTCTCTGAAAACTGAACTGACACTGTTCAATTCACTATAATCTTCCATGTGAAGCTGCTTTGACACAATCTACATTGTATAAGCGCTATACAAATAAAGATGAATTGAATTAAATATTGAGCTTCAAAGTTTTTGCATTCCATAGCAAACAGTATGTGTGTTACATTTGTTTTTTGAATAAAAAGTCTTAAAATGTAAACAACTTCCATATACATCCCATAATGTAAATATATGTAAATGTAAATAATGTAATACATAATGTAAACATTCTATAATGTAAATAAGTTGTCATTTAATAAGAATATGTCAATAACTCAATTTTGACAAAAATGGCAGATAGAAGCATATAATTCTAAGGTGACGAAATGTTTAAAATATTACAAAGAACTTCTGTTACAACAAAATGATGGATCTGAGTTCATTTTATTCATTACAAAATTCTAAAAACAGATCATGGTTTTCAGTAAAATATTAAAAAGCAATAATATCATGGTATTAAGTAAAATGTTAAGCAGTTGTAACTTGTAACTGTAACTACACTGTAAAAAAATCTATGATCAATTAGTCCTGATAGCATATGTTTTAGGGCATTGTAACTTACTAAGTTAATCATGTTCTAACTTAATTTTATAAGTTACACAAGCTGTTTTAAGTCAGTTTAACATAATATAAGTTCAATAGACTGATAAGGTTAATTTGATTCAGCTTAAACATTTAAGGCAACCAGGGGGGTTTTACAGTGTAGTAACTGTTTTGATAATACAGTAACACATGACAATAATAACAACAATAAAAATGATAACAATAAGGACATTATTAGTTTCTCTGCATTTATGATTAAATATTATTAGATTTTATAATATTTTATCATTTATGATATTTATGTGTTTCAATAAAACATAATTTTCATTTTGTTCTGTACAACTTACTTTACATGTCTTCAATATTTAGAATTAAAATGTTATTTTTTTGGCTGAAATAACAAGGTGCAATGATTTAAACATGTTTACATAAATATTTGGACAAATACAATCTTTTAACTTCATAAGTATTAATTAACCTTCTAAAATAATGAAATTAAAA
The DNA here is from genome assembly GCA_903798195.1 of Danio kyathit. Lineage (NCBI taxonomy): Eukaryota > Metazoa > Chordata > Actinopteri > Cypriniformes > Danionidae > Danio > Danio kyathit. Next base: position 45,595,286 of record LR812521.1, on the reverse strand, counting down.
ACATTTCAATTTTATTTACCCCCAAAGCTTTCCAAATAAAGTTGTTTATTTTATAAATGTATTTTATATTATACCAAACACAATTTTCTTTAAAATAATGGTACTTACAAACCTTCTGATATAATATAATATAATATAATATAATATAATATAATATAATATAATATAATATAATATAATATAATATAATATAATATATAATATAATATAATATAATATAATATAATATAATATAATATAATAATATATATATAATATAATATAATATAATATAATATAATATAATATAATATAATAAAATATAATATAATATAATATAATATAATATAATAAAATATAATATAATATAATATAATATAATATAATATAATATATATATATATATATAATATAATATAATATAATATAATATAATATAATATAATATAATATAATAAAATAAAATAAAATAAAATAAATATAATATAATATAATATAATATAATATAATATAATATAATATAATATAATATAATATAATATAATATAATATAATATAATATAATATAATGATGAATATATGACAAAATAAAAAAATCTGGAGACAATGTTTTGTAGTATTTCCCAGAACTTGCAGTATTTCACCTCTATCTGTGAGATGTAAATTGGCTTATTCATTAATATCCAGGTAGCTGTCTCAAGGCACGGTGGAATAGTAATCGACCCTTCATAAGTGATAAACCGTGAGGTTTCGGGATACAGCTCCTCAATATTCAGCCCCATCAATAAGTATGCATCATCTGAAACGACAGTATTAGACAACCGATGAGAACAGATGAATCACACACACTTTTTTCATCATCCTAAGATGTCTATCTCCCTACAGGAAAATGAAGGATATTATCATATTGTCATTTTTTTTTGTTCCAATAGCAATGCTGAGATAATAAAGTATCACTTCATATCCAAGACCACCAGGTGGTAATACAAAGCCAAGTTTGTTTTTCCTGTCCTTTTTCATTAAGAGTTATAAAGGCTCTCACAAAAGCAATATTAATTCACACTCAGACTATGAAAACTATTTGATTTAATATTACCATTGAAGGCAGCTTTCAATCAAATCAAATACACCAATATTAACATACATTTATTTTGATCTTAATGTAAATTTAAAGACATAGTTCACCTTAAAGTGAAAAAAAAATGCTGTTAATTTATTCACCCTCAGGCCATCCAAGGTGTAGGTGACATTTCATGGCCCAAAGTGATTCACAAGATAGTCAATGGCTACCAGCACTTTGAGAGTAATTATGTTGTAAATAATGTTCAGTTTCTTGGACAGACTGATCGTTTGGCTTTACAAGGCCTCAGTGTATTGTCAGGAACCACAAGTATTAAAGTTTTTTGCCTGTATGTTTTTTTTTCACCTTTCAATGTTTCATAACCGTTTACTTGCATTTTATGAATCACCAAGGACCAGAAGTTTCAGCTAAAAAAACTTCACCTACATCTTGGACAGCCTGGTGATGAATCATCAGCAAATTTTCATTTCTGGGCAAGCTACGCCTTTAACACTAACAAAAACAGCCTTCAAAAGTTAACGAATGTACAAAAAGTGCTTAGATGACATTAAGAAAGTACACACGGGCGTTTGTGGACACTCACGCTTATATGTAATCCTCGTAACGGTCTCTCTATTCAGCATACGGTTCAGAAACACATTGGTAGGCTCTGAAATCTGTAGAAAAAATTTGAAAGCAAACATTTAGCAAGCAGACATCTGCAGCAATTTCTGATGAAAAGGCAGAGTTTCATAAAACATGCTTTTGGTGAGTCTATTCATCACAAATGACGTGACCGTTAACTTACTGCTGAGAGGTTTCATTACGCCTTCACCATGTAATCAATAATAGTCTAGTAGAATTTATTCTAGGGGCATCTGGTGGTGTTTTTTTTATATGTTCCGAAGACGAATGACTTTCATTCATGTGCCTTCATTAGGAGGAGAATGGTGGAGATTCCCCGACATCTCGATCGCTGTGAAGCCGGATAAAAGTGAGCTGCAGTGCTGCAACACCTTCATCTGAACTGTGGCAGCTCTGCCCTCATTTACACCGAAGTCACGATTCAGAGCGACGGGGAGAGAGGCGTCTCTGCGAGCAATCTGTGAGCTTTACGTCATGCTGTGTGATGAGGTTAAATACCTGGGAATCTCAACCATTATCACACTTTAGATTGGAGGGGAAAAATCAACAAAAACAGAGGCAGCGCAGTCTGAAATAAATTCCACCATGCTGTCGCGTGGCTTTTGAGATTCATTTATTTGCTACATTTTAATTTAAAATACATGTTTTGACATTTATAATCTGACACCTTTATTACATTTAATATATTTGATTATATTATGTTATAAGACCTTTCTGGAACACAGCTTTATGCATGTCGGATGACTGCATTTTTTTACTATGAGAAAGAAATGGATTAGTTCAATCCCATTGTCCCTTTTCCCAGCATGCATGAATAATTAATACGGTTTGACCATTTGCCAGATTCATTTAGGCTGTGTCCCAAATCCCATATTTTTATGAGTAGTTTTTTTTTTTAAATAAGTAGTAACTTTGTGAGTGCTATAGGGATGCTCAGACTGAATGGCAGCAGATTCAGCAGAATCATTTTCCTTCGGCTTAGTCCCTTTATTCATCAGGGGTCACCACAGCGGAATGAACCGCCAACTTATCCAGCATATGTTTTAGACAGCGGATGCCCTTCCAGCTGCAACCCCATACTGGGAAACATCCATACACACTCATTCACACTAATACACTACGGCCAATTTAGTTTATTCAATTCACCTATAGCGCATGTCTTTGGACTGTGGGGAACACTGGAGCACCCGGAGGAAACCCACGCGAACATGGGGAGAACACGCAAACTACAAACAGAAATGCCAACTGACCCAGCCGGGACTTGAACCAGGGACCTTCTTGTTGTGTGGCGACAGTGCTAACCACTGAGCCACAGTGTTGCACTATAGGTCTGATTAATATGGCTGATATCCTCAATTTAAAGAAACTCATGAGGACCAGGGCAAAACTAAGCAGGGCTTGAGGCTAAGAAAAATGGCCACAAATTCAAGAGAAGAAAGAAAAATGCATGTCAGTGTAGTTAAACTAAACTTTTATGGCTGTCACATTTAAGTGTCCATTTTCTGGAAAAAACTGAAAATTCAGTCACTTGTTTCAAACATGTTTGACTTTCTTTCTTCCGTTGAACACAAAGGAAGATATTTTGAAGAAGGCTGGTAACCTGTAGCCATTGAGTTCCTTAGTATTTGTTTTTTCTACTTTGGAAGTCAATGGTTGTCAGTTTCCAACATTCTTCAAAATATCTACTTTTGTATTTAACATAAAAAGAAACTCATTAAGGACTGGAAATATTTGAGAGAGAGAGAGAGAGAGAGAGAGAGAAGAGTAAAGTAAATTTTAGTAAGTAAATTTTCAGTTTTGGGTGAACTTTAACCTATTATGTTGAACTTATAGTATGAATGCCACCGCCTGTCAGAAGCATTAGCTGAGTTTTGTTAAACATGCATGTTCATTTACTGAACTCTGCACACTTGCAAATTCCCTTATCATAGACTACAAAGTCTTGAGACAAAAAAATCATTTCACTTATGATTTATTATAAGTTATAATCACTTATAAGTGATTAAAAGGGCAGCTTTTGCAATAACATCAATGTCATGGACTGACATATTTTCTCTATGTAGCCAGAATATGACATGATTTTAATCCAAACACAAAATACGGCAGTTCATTCTGCTGTGACAACCTCTGATAATTAAGGGCCTAAGCCAAAGGAAAATAAATGACTAAAAAAATATCTTCGCTTTTGTTGTCAGTCGAAAATTAAACAATGTTTAATTATACTTCATGAACTGGATTTAAGAAACAACTGGATTTTGAAGCAACCTGAGCAACAGAGATGCATAATGTCACATGAAATAACTTATGTAAAGTTCATTTAATATATCACCCATAATTAAAGTACCTAGAATTTTAATATTAGCTTAACATTTGATCAAAATCTAAAATGGATTCTATTAGATTATTTTTTCACAATCAGTTAGTCACTTTCAAGTAACTCTGCTTTAATAAATGGGCATGCATAATGAAACTAAATACTATTATTAAACTGTACAAATATGGAAAAATAAGAGGCCACATGAAAATTTGAAATCTGGACGTGAATTTTTTTGGATGATTTCCGATTTATACTTGCATATGTGCTTGAGTAAAACAACTATTGTTTATCCTGTAAACAACTGAGGATATTTCCCCAAATCTAAAATATTTGTTTTCAAATAATGTTTTCACCTGGAGCATTTTTGGCACCAAATAACAAAAAAAGTGCCGCTTTCAAACATGTGTATCCTAATCAATCAGCTGAAGATCAGTATCGGCCAATAATCACATTTAATGACTCATAAAATGATCACAAGTGTTTGTGTTAGTTGGAGATGGGCAAAACATTTGAATGACCTTGCATGTATTTAGGCCTTTTTACATATAAGGACTGAAAGAACTTCTGTGTTTTTGACAATATTGCAAGTTCACTAAAACCTGGCTGGAAATCATACATAAATAAAACATATATATATATTTTTTGTTCATGAATATTTAATAATAGAACTTCTTGTAATATACTTATTGCAATAAACAGTACACAGCAAATTCATCAGAGTTAAATTCTCGGTGTTAAAGCATTTCAGAGTAAAGTGTTGACATTATAGAGTTAGATTTTAATAATCAATATTATCAGAGTTTGAAGATGATTTGATCCAGTGTAAAATCAAGAAGTTATGTAACAAACACTTGGTGGTGTTATTTCCAACATTTACATTCAATTTACATTTACATTCCAACATTTACATTCAAGAGAGTTGAATAAAAGAACACTACATTGCAGTAATAAAAGTACACTGTACTCCAACATAAAATTTATTGTGTTACATTTTAGCTTCATTTTAGCTCGCTTAACTAGTTTAAATTAACCCTATTATACTGTATGTGCCAACACTTGAAAATGTTGAGCTAACTCTGTTGGGAGTAAAAAAATAGGAAAAAATAAGAAAAAAAATAAGAAAATAAGAAAAAAGAATTAGAAAGAAATCAGAATAAGAAAAAACTTAAAAATTAAAAAATAAGAAAAAAAAAAAATAAGAAAACATAAGTAATGAATTAAAAAGAGAAAAAATAAGAAAAAATAAAAAATACGAAAAAATAAGAAAAAAATTTAAAAAATTGTAAAAAAAAAATTAAAAAAGGAAAAATAGGGAAAAATTAAAAATAAGAAAAAATGTTAAAAAATAGGGGGAAAAATAAGAGAAAAATAAGAAAAAATAAAAAAAAAAAAATGTAAGTGTTGAAATGAGTTGTTTTGTGTGTCTATTTTTTGCTGTGTAGTTTACAGAACTATTTCCTTTTAGTAAAGAAGTAATGGATTTATAGGTGTGCATTTTAGCTTCTTATGCATCAAATATCCACTACTAACTTTTTCTTGATTGAGACATGTTGAATTCTTCTTTCATCATTTGCAATGTTTCCAAATTACATTGTCATTTTTCTTACCAATTTTTATATTTGTTTTATCTATTTTCTGTAAAGCTGCTTCTGACCATGACATGTTCACACCTAAATGGCTATAAAAGACACGATTAAGGGATTAAAAGGATTTGCAGAATCCTTAATTTATTCTCTTAGGTAAAGCGAGATCTTCACTTAAGTATCATACTTAGAGGGAAAACATGCTTTATAAAGCTTGAAGCATCAGAATCAGTACTCGGTATTAGCCGATCACCATGACAAGGAATAGGTACTCGGCTGCAAAAATCCAGATCGGAGCATCCCTAGTATATTCTTATTTAGACAACACCATAAAAAAATTGTCAAAAAACTTTATTAAATTAATAAATGTATAATGCTTAAAATGAGCAATTAATAATGTAAATTTCACGACATGTTGATTCATGCACACTCAAATTGGACTGGATGTGAACTGCTGATCTGTTAAGTCTATAAATTACGTTTGCTAAATATTAATGAAGTTGAAGACTAATTAATGAAGTGTCAGCTCTCCCTTCATACATAACATAAAGCAGCTGAGACAACTAACCTTCATGAAGATAGAAACAACTGCAATTCCATTAGGACTCCTGACGGCATCACTGTAATTTAAATACAAATCCTGATTATAATGGATGAGTTGCACCTGTGAAAAGAAAATAAAGTGTTAGTTTCAGGATAACAAACACCTGCTCTGAAAAAAAAGTGTGGAGCCAAACACATTGTGACTGCACAACTGGCTCCACTTTCAAAATAGCCGTAATCTATAAAATATGCTCATAAATTATGTGTATATAACAGCATAAGTCCATTAACTCCCTTTGTGTCAGCTTGTAATCCCGTGTGACACCGTAATGAGGGTCAGTGCATTAATCCATATAAATATTTTGCTTTGTGTTGTGTATAAATTTGTAATGAATTGTTAATGGGAACATTATGAAGCTCCTTTATGCTCCTCCGCACGGCTTTATCGTTCTTTCAGGGCAGCTCAATGAAAGCAGAGATGGAAGCCAGAAAAGCTGCTGCTTAATTTTCGGTGGCTCAAAATTGCATTGGAACTCATTAGAAAATATGCTTCAGTCATCAGTTATAATGAGCTTGCTTGTCAGCCTCAAAATGAAGTTGTTGGAAAGCTGCTGCTCATATAACCTCATTTGAATTAGGAAAATGAAGTGAAGCTGCTGACTTCAGTGAAATCAGAGGTGAGGATCAGAGAGGGCCGAGCATCTTCATGCCTCGCTAAGATGAAGCATAAACTCATTAAAGCTTTTCGATATGTCTGGCTCAAATTGGTGGTCTCGGGAAACTGCCGCTTGTTGTGAATTAAGAATTGTTTGTTGTGCTTCGGTGAGAGGGTTCATGAGGAAAAGCTCCACAAATCTTTCAATCCTTATTACTCGGATTAAAATGTGACAAATGTTTACACAATTATTGGACGGATATATAAAGAAGATTTCTATGCTCACCAAGGTTGTATTTATTTAATCAAAATACTGTAATAACAGTAATTTTATGCATAAAATGGACTGTCTCCCAGCTTGATGCATCACTGCTATACTAATAATAGATACAATTTATTTTCAAGCATTTCTTCTTTAATCAAGATATTATTATGGGCAGTTATGTCACACTTACAAAGTAACATTGATTTCTTTATTTAGATTTGACATGTTCATCAAAGAAGAGATGCATTCAAAAGTGTTTAAATGAACTCCATTTTAATATACACTCACCGGCCACTTTATTAGGCCACTAAATTGCAGCAACTCAATGCATTTAGGCATGTAGACATGGTCAAGATGATCTGCTGCAGTTCAGACCGAGCATCAGAATGGGGAAGAATGGTGATTTAAGTGACTTTGAATGTGGCATGGTTGTTGGTGCCAGACAGGCTGGTCTGAGTATTTCAGAAACTGCTGATCTATTGGGATTTTCACACACAACTATCTCTAGGGTTTAGACTGGTTCCAGCTGAAAGAAAGGCAACAGTAACTCAAATAACCACTCGTTACAACCGAGGTATGCAGAAGAGCATCTCTGAATGCACAACATGTCCAACCTTGAGGCAGATGAGCTACAGCAGCAAAAGACCACACCGTGTGCCACTCCTGTCAGCTAAGAACAGGAAACTGAAACTACAATTCGCACAGGCTCACCAAAATTGGACAATAGAAGATTGGAAAAACGTTGTCCGGTCTAATGAGTCTCGATTTCTGCTGCGACATTCTGATGGTAGGGTCAGAATTTTGTGTCAACAACATGAAAGCATGAATCCATCCTGCTATCAATGGCTCAGGCTGGTGAAGGGGGTGGTGTAAAGGTGTGGGGGATATTTTCTTGGCACACTTTGGGCCAATTAGCACCAATTGAGCATTGTGTCAACGCCACAGCCTACCGGAGTATTGTTTCTGACCATGTCCATCCCTTTATGACCACAGTGTACTCATCCTCTGATGGCTACTTCCAGCAGGATAATGCGCCATGTCATAAAGTGAGAATCAGGGGAGAATGAGTTCACTGTACTCAAACGGCCTCCACAATCACCAGATCTCAATCCACTAGGGCACCTTTGTGATGTGGTGGAATGGGAGATTTGCATCATTGATGTGCAGCCGACAAATCTGTCAATCATGTCAATATGGACCAAAATCTCTGAGGAATATTTCCATTACCTTGTTGAATCTATGCCATGAAGGATTAAGGCAGTTCTGAAGGCAAAAGGGGTCCAACCCAGTACTAGTAAGGCGTACCTAATAAAGTGGCCGGTTAGTGTGTATATATATATATATATATATATATATATATATATATATATATATTTAGAGAAAAGGCAGTGTTAAGGACCGGGATTAGCAAAAGCTTAGTTTGATTGTCACATTAATAGCACTAGACTAGACTCATTGTTTTACTGTTGCATTTAGACTGTTCTTGCAGCACAATAAGTTCTTATAATACAAATTTCCATAAGCATGACTTTTGCCCGTAAAAACTTCTGTTTACACATGGTCAGTTCATGTGGTTTTTTTTTTTCTGATCACAGGTTATCTGATATTAAAAAGGGCAGGTGTAAATGCTTCTGAAAGGCATTTCAGATGTATATAAATCCAATTGCTCAGACCACTTCAGGAGGTGGTCTGGGACACATTCCAGATGAAAAGAGGCTAAATGCATCTGTAATGAACATATGATAAAAAGATAAAGATGTGACAGTGTCTTATGAGCTATATGTCAGATATAACAGCACAACATTCCACTACAGATGAAAAATTTGCGATGTTTGTTTAACTTTATTAAATCTTTTATTTTATTCTATATTTGACTGGTCATTAATCAACAAAAGATGAAATTAGAATGTTAAGTTAACATCAAATGGCTATACTGTCAACAGAGATGGTGCACACACCTTAGGCTATCTTTGGAGAGGAAAAATGTTAGAAAAACATAGCTTTTCTTTCATCTACAAATGCACAGTGTTTTATTTTTGGAAGAGTAAGTTATACATAAATCAATGTAAACCCTTTATAGTTTTGAATGATGTCATGCATGTATCTATACAACAAAATTAGATGTTTTCTTTAAGCCTGGAGTGACAGTAATTATGGAGCCTTGTGTGCTGTTGATGATGTTTTACTGGAACGCCAGTGTAGTACAAAGCCTCCTGTAGCCTACAGTACATGTAGTATGAAACTCTTTGTATTCCGAATAAGATATATTACATTTCTGTAAAAATATTTAAATAAATAAATAAATAAATAAATAAATAAATAAATAAATGTTGTGTATAGATCAGGATTGGAAGATTGGAATCATATCCATTTAGTGGAAATGCATATATGCAGCCAAATGTAAATGTACAAAAAGACCTTATTTGAGCAGTTCAGAGAAATATTGCAAAGCCAAATAAGTTCAATATATTGATCATTTTTGGATTTCTCTGGATTGTCTTCTGATTATTTTTCACTAATCAGATCTAAGGCAGCATCTAAGTCAGATAAAACACACTGAGCTTGACCAGGTGTAAACAGGCTCTTAGTGGCGCAGCATGATATGATATGATATACTATGCGTATATCGTGCTGTGAGGGCCTGTTTACACCTGGTCACCTCGTGCTCAAGCTATCTGACTTGGATAGCTATCTCTACTATTAGTAAAAAACTATGAAGAGAAAATCCAGAGAAATCCAAAAATGATTAATATATTGAACTTATATGGCTTTGGAATATTTCTCTAATCTGCTTAAATGAGGTCTTTTTGTACATTTCATGCTGTCGAAGAAAAGCAGACTAAGGGTAGTAGATTTTTTTTAATGGTGTAAAACTAATGTGATAAAAAGGACTAACATCACAATTTTGTCTAGCTCATTAACTTCAGTGCCAGTACTTCAAGGGTTTGTTGCCGCATCCAGGCGTTTGAAGGAAGACAGCTCTAATTGAATCCCGCAGAAGTGATGTATTATTTCCAGGCTGTGTGTTGGCTCACCTCTCCAGGGAAGGCCTGGCCATTGAGCAGGTGCTCTGATCCCCGATTGTCCTCACTGCCAAAGTGAAGCCGGATCTCCTCCAGCCTGTAGCTGTAGCTCAGCGGCCCGCCAGAGATGTTCACCAGGTGTGACTTGTCTGGGCGCAGTGACACATGTCGACCTGTGTTATACATCGTTCCACTGACCTGAAAAACACACCCAAACATATTTTTTGGGATCAGATGCCTTCTGGCATTCACATTTCTGACCATTTATGGCAAAACAATAGTAAAGGTGTACCTCAACACTAGCAAAGTGGGCTTTCAAAAAAACTGTTTGTTCAAACTATTTATTTAAAATGTAAGGATGGCTAAAGCCTGGTTTATACTTCTGCGTCAAGTGATCGGTGATACTTCTGAGCGCTGTTTCTGTTTCTCTGCAATACACTTCCGAAACACTCGCTGGCAGTAGGTGTTTATATTTCTCTGTGTCGAGTTTCTTCGATGGTGTTTTGTTTTTTCTGAACACTTCCTTAATGTACAAGTGGCTCAAATTCGCTCATTTTGAGGCGGGAACCGGCGGACGTGCAACAACTTTAATCATAAAGTAAACACAAAACAACTCCATCCGGAGCTCCTTCACGGGACTCCACACTTGTAAACACTCGCTGCATCGGGCGCACGGCTCTCACCTCTGCCCACACTCGACAGCGCTACCAAGCCGACCAATCACAGAGCTTGCGATACGCGTACGTGGTACATTTTTTGAGAGATGCGTGTCAACGTCGCCGACGGCCACGGTGAGGGGCTATGCGTCCACGTGTAGGCTGCGCCATAGCATACTCGTCCGCTTGACGCAGAAGTATAAATCAGCCTTAAGTCTCTCCATAATATCAGACCCTGAGAACTGTTATAAAATTCCACGTGGCAAGACCACGAAAATTGTCAGGCACTAAAGCAATAAACTTTCCAATCTGAGAAGAAGATCAGCTAAAAAACAGTTGTTCAACTGTCTCAATCACCCACCCTGAGCCCCCCTCTCTGCCCTCTACTTTACCTTCTCCACCAGAGCAGGTCACTGACACTCCTCCACACAGAATGTGCAAGTTTTTAATATGGTGTATCTTGTGGATCTATATTCATGTTTGGTGTCATTCTAAATGTCTCTGTGCGATTGGTAAAGTGGTCTCAATTTCACTGTAATATTTTACAATTTCATTAGTTTATGTTGATCTGGGCTTCGGCTTTGATAAGATCTTTGCCAGATGCTCCACTGCAGGGAAAATGGTCTTCACATCAACTTATGACCAGACAAGGGTCTTTGTTAAGCTTTTATTGTCTTGAATTTATGATTGTTTGTTGTGTTATTTAAGGGAAAGTATTTAAGGTAAAGGTAAGGGAAAGGTGCAAAAGTGTCTGTGGGATCTGTAGCCAGAATACCACGTTGCAGTGTGTGAGTCTTTGAGCTCTGCTTCAAGGCTTATATGCTGCAATGTACTTCTACACGGACAGGTATTAATCTCTAACTTTTAAATGTGTCTTTGGGTAATTGATGTTGTACAATCTGAATTGGCTTATTTAGTTTAATTATGTGAATTGGCATGGAAAATCTTTGCCTGGCAAATAAATGTACATTTTTTGTTTAACTCGGATATCTCCTGAAATCATTATAAATCTAGTAGATTGTTTAGGCTGATGTTTCCACAACCCACAACAAGGATTGCTCATACATTCAGGCTCAATGGATGGAGCATAGGCACAGCATTAGAGATCTGTCAATTTCTGACAATCACTGACTTAGTATGATATAATCTAGTGGCTAAATCAAAATTTCTATGTGTGAGCAAGCATGGGGTGGCCTGATATTACGTATCCTCATTATATCCTCTATCTAAGAACCAGAACTGGCAAGGATGTGTCCGTGAGCAGATATAACTGGCCAGCATACTGACTCTAAGCGACTTCAGGTAAATGATGAATCATTAAATGAACATAAGGAATTATTAGGGTAATCGATCTAAATTAGACCAAATCACAACCTATAAGGTAATCAGCTTGAATTGGATAAATCTAAATTATTATAAATTGGAGTCAGATAAGAGTAAGGGTCAAAACTGGATTCATGAAACAAAAGTTTAAGAATTTTTAGTCATTTGTTTACAGCTGCGTGAGAGAAGGCTTACACGCATTTAACCTTCACCCATGCTGTTAGTTCTGTCATAGGACTAATAGATGGTCCCTTACAGAAATAAGCTTAAACAACACAATTCTTGAGGTTTTTTTGGGGACAACTTAATTGTTTTATGTTCAATCCACTAAAATTTGTAAAAACTATTAAGCTAACCTAATAGCTTCATGGTGTCCCAACCCAAATTGATTGTGTGGAACTCAACATTTTTTAAAGCATTGGCTGCCTGGGAAAACAATTTATAAAACACTACCAAAAACACAGAAATAATGTCTTCCCATTTGCTAAACAAGTAGTTAAACATCCACCACTATAATGCACTGGGCTAGTGGTATTCCAAAGCCACTCACAGTCTGCTCCTTTTGGATTATAATAATGAACTTTATTATAAAGATTGGAATAAATACCAGAAAATAAATAAAACTACATTAAGCAGCAATAGTCCAATGCTAATTTGAACAAATATATCTTAAGCTGAGCTTTTTCATGAGCTAGGAAGAAAATTACACAGTGTAGGAGCATAGACAGAAAAAGTCATGTTATGCATAAATGTTGTACTGTATGAGCCAACAAATTACACCTTCTGGAGCATAGTGTGCCATTTGGAGTGTATGCACTTAACAATGATGATAAATATTGTGGAGCCAGACCATGTAATGCTCTGTATGTCAGCCTCATAATTTCAAATCAACATGGAACTGGACTGGGAGCCAATGCAAAGACGCCAAAATAGGGATAACACCGTGAAACGATATGGTCCCAGTTAGAATCCAAGCAGCTGATTTTTTGTACATATTACAGCTTGTCAAGAGTGATTTGGATACTAATAGAGCAGTACAGTAATCTGGAAAAAAAACTAATTCATCTTCTCAGCAACAGTGAAATGTAACATGGGACGTTATCTAGCAACATGTCTCAGATAAAAAAAAGAAGCAGGACTTTGGACAAACTGAGGAAATTTCTGAGGAAACTGAGGAAGTTTCTCATCACATCATAACCAATCAGATGCTCTCTAGTATATGACATGCCCCACCCCTTTCAAGACGCTTCTCATTTGCTTTTCAATTGATGCACTTGAGCTCAACCACTCTCACTGGCAGAGCTGTGATAAAACAAAACACTATTGGCTGTTTTTTAAAAAGGGGAGAAGCTACTCTATGAGATTATATCAAACATTGAATAAAAACGCACATTTCAAAGCACTTCACGGGACCTTTAAAGCTGCTTTAGGATCCCTTTAGTCACAATAGTATGACTTGTATTGCTACCAAGTGCTTGAATGTCAATTCTGAATGGTTAAAGAAAGTGATGTCTTTTCGGTTTCCAGTATAGTACATCCCAGCCTTGACCGTGGCCATGGCTGAACACCTGGACCTCAGGAGTGGCACTTTAAAAGTGACTTCCAGTAATTGGACTGGGCAGGGAGAATCTTTGAATGTGTTTAGTGGTGCTTTTGAATTTCAAATAACAGAGGCTACCAGAGAGCATCCTGGGGCTGATGTTGGTCCCAGCCAAGCCAAAAGCACTCTCAAAATGCACAGTCCTGCTTTTTAGCTCCTTTAGTTTAGTAGGACTAGTTTCATTACATTACTTTGGATTGAACTGATGTGACTTGCACTTTACTTGCTGACATACTGACTAACATTTAAACTGACTTCTTTGAACATTTCATGATCATTTTATGTAAAAAAAAAATGCTGTAGTGATTGAGAGGGGTCTGGATGCAGACCTGGTGCAGTGCAATCTGAGCTGCATCCAATGCTTTTTAATGCGCTCACCTAACCCCACCCCTAACCCTACTCTTCACTGTGACGTCACTCACTCCATTGAGTGCATTGTGTCTGACATTGCATCGCTGAGTGATGCAATTTCAGCTTGCATCATAAAGGCTGCATCCAGATACTATTGTAGTGATTTGAAAACTGTTTGCATGTTAAATCTCCCCTTTTGTTGTTCTGCCCAACAGAGCTGGATCAAAATGAATATGAGTTTGTCCAGGATGCATTGGTCATGATCCAGCTCTGTCTGTTGCATATCAGTAGTTTCCATTTCAAATTGGATGACTACAAACAGTGTTTTCAGAGGGGGAAAACTGAAAGAATTAGAATTTTCATCTGTTTATCTGGAAGAACAGAACTAGGGAGAACCTTTTGCCAAATCTGCCTTGGACATAAAAAAGTGAAATGTTTTTCCTTACAATTCTGGTTTCTTATATTTCCTAATAACTATATTCCTATCATATAATTGATTCATATTGTTAATTAGCTTATGTTGCATTTTGGAAGAATTTTTTTCTTTCGTTTTATTAGATTCAGCATCTTTTATTTTTTTTTTGTTAAAACTAAACTTTCAAAAAAAAAAAATTCAATAAAATAAGTTTAAATTTCCTTCTAAATTATATTTTATTTCAGCTTAATTTCAATTAATATTTAGTTAATAACAACAAATAATCTCTCAGTTGTAACGCACCCGCTTCGAATGTTATCACTTGATTAAATGGGCGTTATCAGTGGTTATCAGCTGGTAGATATGGGCCAGCAGGGGCCTTCTGCGCTCACTAGTAGGCTCAGAAGTCTGTTGTTATCCATCCACATGGTTAATCAGCTATACTAATAGAGAAGACTCCAGATCCAGATCTGTTGTTACATAACTCTGACGGTTGGGTTTAGAGTGACGCAAGTGGCGCAGTAGGTAGTGCTGTCGCCTCACAGCAAGAAGGTCGCTGGTTCGAGCCTCGGCTGGGTCAGTTGGCGTTTCTGTGTGGAGTTTGCTTGTTCTCGCTGCGTTCGCGTGTGTTTCCTCCGGGTGCTCCTGTTTTCCCCACAGTCCAAAGACATGCGGTACAGGTGAAGTGGGTAGGCTAAATTGTCCGTTGTGTATGAGTGTGTATGGATGTTTCCCAGAGATGGGTTGCAGTTGGAAGGGCAACCGCTGCGTAAAACATGTGCTGGATAAGTTGGCGGTTCATTCCGCTGTGGTGACCCCGGATTAATAAAGGGACTAAGCCGAGAAGAAAATGAATGAATGAATGAATGATATAAATAATTCTTGTTAACTTCCGGCTGCAGCCGTATGTGATCTATAGCTCATTAACCATGTGGATGGATGATAACAGCCTTCTAAACCTACCAGTAGGTGCAGAAGGCCCCTACTGGCCCATATCTATCAGTTGATAACCACTGATAATGGCCATTCAATCGAGTCATAACATTCAAATGCAATTCAATCTCTCAATCTGGCCTTATTTTCTAATGTAAGCCATATTCCTCAATTACCTGAAGTAACGAGATATGAGAACAAACAAAATAAATCCAATTTTTCCATTCAGTAACAGTAACAGAACATACACTTTTCCTCCAGTTCCTTTATTCATACACTTTTCTTTTCTCTACAAACCCAATCCAACAGCCTGTGGAAAGCCAAAAGGCTGTCAAACTTTCGTTTTTGCTCAAAAATAAACAGGAATTTCCCGCTCCAGAAAGCACAGAGAAAGAATAAATGAACACTGTTTATTTACACTATCCCCATTGTAACAACACAATGTGGGTTGAAAATCAGTGAAGTTACACTAAATTGTAAAAGAGTCCTTGTTTACAATGAAAACATTCAGAAGGTGAAGCCGTTTTCACCCGGCTAGGCTAAAAGACATTATATGCACTGTTAGACATTGTGGCTGCCGGGAATTCTTAGACAAACAGGAATGAATACAATGATCAGACTGGTTAAGTCTGATGGGCTGAGGTTTTTCTAGGTGAACCTGGATGACAGGTGCAACTGCTGAGGTAGGAATTATACAGCAATGCATCCGAGCGGAAAAACAAGAGCCTATAAATAGAAAACAGCACCTGGTATCTTGGGTAATGTTTTACTTAGTGGAAATTTTGCTAGTAAAGATTATTAATCGAGATCAAATGCACCTTGTTAAGTCGCCCTAGTGATCAGAACATCTTTGTAAACAGCTGTGAGAGCGTTCCTGCATGTATTCTAATGGGAGACTTCAAATTAGGGAAAATAGTTGGCTCATTTGTGATAGAGAGACAGTTTAAAAAGTGCTGATCCCTCAGGAGCAGGAGAATGAGCGATAACTTTAGCCTGGAGTTTCATCTTAGTAAGAGGTAATTAAGATCACTTTGAACTGTAGCCTTGAAATAATTTAGAATAAAATGGCAACTTGAGCTGAACTATAGTACTCTGAATGGCATTCAATATTCACTGCATTAATCACGACTGTCCACCAAAACACAGACAAAACTCTGAGGGAAAAAAAAAGAAAACTTGATTTTCCTCAACAGCCCCTCACAATTGAAACACTATAACCATAATTATACCATTAACCATTAACTATAATTATGACCAATTAAATAAATGAATATTTATATGATAGAATAAAATTGTGAAAAATGTATGCTTTTCGCTTGTCTGAAGATCAGATGGGGTGATTAAAGGGGTGTGGGGGGGTTGGTGCATAGCAGTTTAGCAAATCACTGTGCATACATTCAAGATATGTTATAAATATAGCCAATCAGTGTCCTTAAATCAATTAAATCATTATTAACAAGCAATTGAACAGGGGTGCGTTTCCCAAACAACAAATAACTCGCGGCTGAACTATCATAATACAATGCATTGTTTAGTGTACACAACGATGTAGTGACGAGTGTTTCCCAAAACCCATAGTTTCTTTGTCGCAGATCCTTCGTTTGAACCACAAAGTTATTTATAACGTAAAACGCCCATAATGATGCTCTAAATGGGGTGGAGTAACTACTTCTTCAGAGAAGAACTCCATAATTTCTTAAATTATTCTGTTTTACATGCACACGCATTAAAAAAAATCCAATATAAGTTTTGGTAAAATCATGCACTCTTTTTCCATATTAATTGAAATATATGTAAATGGCACATATAGGGCCTATGTTTTCTTTACAAATATTATTGAAAACATTACATATTCCATTCTAAAAAATAAAATCACTTACAAAAGTTAACACATATTCTAATATCATATATAAATCATATAAATAAATAAATAATGAGGCTATTTATTAAGAAATTAAATTTAATATTTATTAGGAAATGAAAAAAAATCCTACTTTAATAATAATAATAATGATGATTATGATGATTATTATTATAATAATAATTATCAGTATTATTTTTCTCAGTGATGGTTGCAGCTGGAAGGGCATCCGCTGCATAAAAAATGTGCTGGATAAGTTGGCGGTTCATTCTGCTGTGGCGACCCCGGATTAATAAAGGGACTAAGCCGAAAAGAAAATGAATGAATGAATAATTATTATTATTAAGTAGTACAATTTGACACAGTACAGATACTTATTAATTAACCTGCTATAAATGAAAAGCATTAACGTATGCTATGTTTTTTGTTTTCACAAGCTTTGAAGACGTAACATAAATTCCACTTTTAAATGAGGTAATTTATAGCTTTCATTATAAGCCACGGCTGTGTTCGAAATGACATCAATGTTTATAAAGTGCACTGCGAATGGAGCACAATTGTAAACATGAAGATCGCTAAAACTGAAACGCAAAAATACTTTGAAAGCAAATTACACCTAAGAGAGATGACTTTAATGCTTTTTTTAATAATTCCAAGTTTAAATGTCAGAATGTTCTAAATGAATATGGCATAGGGGGATAACTGGCAATATAACACAGTCAGCAACTATGTTTCTAACTACAGCTCTAGAGGTGTAGTTGCAAGCATACAAGTTTGAGACGCAGTTTGTGAATGTTCGTTGGAACAATGGCCAAATTATCAAATTATGTTTGTAGCGACGGAACGTGTGACCTTAGTTGGCTAACCATGGTTTTCAGAAACGCACCCCAGAATGGCAGTTCACCTGATTTCACCTGAAAAGAACTCAGACCATCAGACTTAACCAGTCTGTTCAATAGGGTTCAGTCAAGATAACGATATGCAGACGGAGAGTGCCACCAGTGTTAATAACTTTTGTTAAATTACTGTGTTTTATAGTTTGCTGTATCCAGTTATGGAGCCCAGTTTGGGGCATTTTTCATTTTTGATACAAGACAGTGACATACTAGGGAGCGAATATTGTTTATGAAAGTTCATTTTTCATCTATGGTCAGGCTCTAAGAGGAATGGAGGTAAAAGAAAGTGGAGCAGTGAAGGATCAATTATAATTTTGTGCTTACTTCTCTGTGCCCTGGTGTGTTATCGTGAAAGTATCCACAGCCAAATGTTAATGATGTAAAACTGCGGAGTGTGGGTGGTGGAGAGAATCAGCGACCGGCGATTGCAGCGGAATGGAGTTCTAATGATTAAAACTGTATTGTGATGATGCTAGTTAGCGTTTATGATGGGAGGTGACATTTTTTATTGTTAGTATATATTTGTATTGTGAATTTATTTTCTGCTGTTTTAAGCAGGAGTTAATGGTTAGGTGTATATATCAGCTCTTCAGTACTTTGTAGTCATGCTTTGTGCTAACAGTGAGGATTGCAGTGGAAATAAGCCAAGAGCTTTATTGTGGTTTTGTCCTCCACAGTTTACTTCAAGGTGTATGGGACACTTGTTATTTTGTACAGTTTGTTAAACCTGCCAAATTCAATTCAGTTCAATTGAGAAGCTTTGGAGTAGTCTAGGTGCTGGAGACCTTTTACAGCCGATTTGAATGTTATCACTCGATTGAACAGGCATTATCAGTGGTTATCAGCTGATAGATATGGGCCAGTAGGGGCCTTCTGCACCTACTGGTAGGCTCAGAAGGCTGTTATCATCCATCCACATGGTTAATCAGCTATAGATCACATATGGCTACATATTCGTTCCAACCAATAGATCACATATACCTACAAAGTTCCCAATGCGGACGGAAGTTAACGAGAATAATTCATATTATTTAATAAATTTCCCATTAATTTTATTTTATTAACGTCTACACCTACAGCAACCCTAAACCCAACCATCACAGTAATGTAAAAACAGGTCTGGAGTCTTCTCTATTAGTATAGCTGATTTACCATGTGGATGGATGATAGCAGCCTTCTGCGCCTAGGCCCCATACCTATCAGCTGATAATCACTGATAATGCCCATTTATTCATGTGATAACATTCAAAGCGGGTGCCTTTTACTAGTGAAGTTTATATGAAATGTAAATGTAAAATAAAGAAAGGTAAAGACAATTACAGTACATGCAATGATGTGTTATTATTATGGAGGAAAGCAACCAAAGACTCGAAGCACCTTCAAAACAACCCAATAGGCACATAGACCAGAAGAATGAAGTAACTAAAATTAGTTTGTACTTTTTCAAAAATCAAAAATTGAGATAAAGTGCGATAAAGTGATAAGCAATCTACTCGAAAAAAGAAAAAAAAACACAATCATTTCAGTTACATGCCCACTGTCAATGCCAAGCTTTAATGCACAAACAAACTATATGTGTGCACCCTTTCTGTCTTGATGTTTAACATTTTAATTTTGAACAATTATGTTTCAATATATTGCCATGTCTCACCAAAAAAGCCTGTTTTAATGCATTTTGGCATGGATCAGTGATGCTTTCATGGTTCATAAAAGACCCTTTTCACATTTCTGGGTTTCTCAGTAGCGGAAGTTGTCATAGTTGTGAAAACTTTGAGCGCAGTGAATGGGAGAGTACAACAAATAATTTTTTTACAATCTTATTTCCTCAAATAATAAAAGGAAAAACTCCACAATGATGTTATCAAGACTTTCAGAAAAAGGAAAAAAATTGTGAGAGACTGATGACGGCAGCCAGAGGAGAGAATAATGTAAAATTTACTCTCAGCCCCATAGACACTACATTAGAAAAGCCTCGCACAAGCGGTAATTCGTTTTTTGTAATTTGACGAAATGATATACTACATACATAAATACATATAAATGTTCATACATTTTTTTTTTAAAATAAATAATAAAAACTTTCAAGGATTTAAGATGCTGATGACCAGTAAACACGTCCAGTAAATGCGTCCTAACAGTCTTGTGAAAAGGGTCCATGGCAGCAGACACATAGGGGGATTTCTGCTGATTAAGTATGTCAGCCCACAGTTCTTTATTTTCTCTAATCGCAACTTTATGCTATCTCATAATTTCAGCCTTTATTTATCTACTATCATACATTAAATAAAGTAAATTAGTTTTTATTTTTATATTGTCAGTATTTAAGATTTATTCGTTTTGTAATATAGTTTAGCATTTTAGCATTTTCTGTTTAATTATGTGATGTAGTGAGATTCTGTGATGTAACTGTAAAAATGCAACGCAAATTGTGCAAATGGAACTTTTATGTAACCTTGGACCACAAAACCAGACAAAAAGTCCATATTAAAACAACAAAAAGATTTATGCAACACCCGAATGCTAAATAAATAAGCTTTCCATTGGTGTTTTCTTTGTTAGGATAAGACAAGGATATCCTGCTAAGATATCCAGTCAGCTATTTGAAAATCTGGAATCTGAGGGTTCAAAAAAAATTAATGATGATCTAAACTCTGATTAAATCATTTTTAACCATGTAAAATAATAATAATAATAATAATAATAATAATAATAATAATAATAATAATAAGTGCTTAGCAATGCATGTTACTAATCAAAAGTTTGTTTTGATTTACAGCAAATAATTTGACAAAATATTCTTTACCTAATATTCTAATGATTTTTGACATAAAAATCAATTTTGACCAATACAGTGTATTTTGAGGTATTGCTGAAAAATATACCCCTACAAAATATTTTTTTCTTTTGTAAATATTTCCCAAGTGATATTTAACAGAGCAAAGACATTTGCAGTAATTCACAGTATGTCTGATAATATTTTTTCTTCTGGAGAATGTCTTATTTGTTTTATTTTAGCTAGAATAAAAGCAGTTTTAAATTTTTTAAAAACCATTTTAGGGTCAAAATTATTAGCCCTTTTAAGCTATTTTTTTTGGATAGTCTACAGAACAAACCATCATTATACAATAACTTGCCAAATTATCCTAACCTGCCTAGTTAAGCCTTTAAATGTCACTTTAAGCTGTATAGAAGGGTCTTGAAAAATATCTAGTCAAATATTATTTACTGTCATCATGGCAAAGATAAAATAAATCAGTTATTAGAAATGAGTTATGAAAACTATTATGATTAGAAATGTGTTGAAAAAAATCTTCTCTCCGTTAAACAGAAATTGGGGAAAAAATAAACAGGGGGACTAATAATTCACGGGAGCTAATAATTCTGACTTCAACTGTACATTTCATTAAAGTGTATCTAATATTGATATATTATTTAAGCTTTATTTATATTTACAAAACTTTTTTTTCAAGTTAGTTAGCAGCACTCACAGTTGTGATTTTATCATAGCAACAACTTGATCTCAGAACTTCACTCATATTTGAATCTTTATCTTACAATCACCTGATCTGAAGAGATATGAGAGTGAAGCAAATAAATCTCATATGGAGATTCACTAACTAAAGAAGCAGCGCCTGCAGTTAACATATTTAATCTGTCCATCTAAAAGAAACCAAAGACTTTTCCATTACAGCCTACAGTTCTCATGCATAAATTCCATTATTTAACAGCCCTCTGATAACAAACGCCCCAGCCCAATCCAACTGACTTGAATTTACCAAGTACATTTAGGGATTCCCATGGTCTTTTCTCTAGGAATAACTCGCAACTCCCACATAGCGAGCGCAGTCATAACAAGCTCAAAGGAGCAATGCATACATAAATGTAATTGGGTCTCTTGAAATAAGAGCAGAAGAACCTCCAGAGGAAAACACCAGTGCACTTTATTTTGGGGCTCCTGACTAAGTCTAGGATACTAATGTATTATTGAGTGTGGATGAACTACGGTATATCATCCATAACCATAACCTCTCGGAGCTTCACTGGAGAATTCTTCAGTGACAGCCGCTGTCAGCACAGATGGTGAGCTCGCCTAATCTCCCCCAGCAGATGCACAGCAGCATTAATCATAAAACAGGATGTTAAATGAGGAATTAACTCCTTCCTCTCCCTACTGCTCTGTGGAATAAATCCCCCCCCCTGCGCTCAAGATCTGTATGACAACATCCTCTTGAATCCCTTTAGAGGTCAGAGCGATAGTTCATGTATGCAACCATCAATAATCAAACGCCGGGTAATCGAGTTTAGTCACACTAATCTGCTGACCGACTGCAGGTGCACCTCATTGAAAGCAAATGGCAAGCTATTTTACACGCCGGAGAGAATTAGCGATCTCATTACAGCAGCGTTGTAACAAACTAACAGTCGTGAAGCATTAGCCATCTTCAAAGGCTTAATTTGGAAAGCTTCAGTGTTTTGCTTGGCAGAAATAATTGAGGATCTGCTTCATTGGCCAATTGAGGTGTATAAAAAGTCATTCGGTGAATTAAGGCTGAGTGACTAAACAAACAACTAGCTGTCTAAACAACGGCGGCAGAAGTAAATACAGAATGTGATTAGATTTGACAAATGGACCGCTAAGCTGGGGTTACGCTGTGTGACCCAGTCTTGTCAAAATCCACAGTGAATTATGGGACAGTGTTCTGAGGTGAATAATATGTGTCTGTCCATCTTCAGCTGGTTTGAACAATGTTAAAAAATAGCTCTTTTGTGATATTATGAACAGCGTTATGCTGTAAATGGCCGTCAGATTTTGTTGCTGCGTCCCAATTCGCATACTATCCATCCTAAATAGTACTTGAAAATAGAGTTAGTATGTCCCAAATCATAGTAAGTTGAAAAGTGTATGCCAAAGGTCCCCGGATGGTTTACTATTCATTCATTCATTCATTTTCTTGTCGGCTTTGTCCCTTGCGGGGTCACCACAGCGGAATGAACCGCCAACTTATCCAGCACGATTTTACGCAGCGGATGCCCTTCCAGCCGCAACCCATCTCTGGGAACTTCCACACACACATTCACACTCATACACTATGGACAATTTAGCTTACCCAATTCACCTGTACTGCATGTCTTTGGACTGTGGGGGAAACCTTAGCACCCGGAGGAAACCCACGCGAACCCAGGGAGAACATGCAAACTCCACACAGAAACGCCAACTGACCCAGCCCAGCCGAGGTTCGAACCTGCGACCCAGCGACGTTCTTGCTGTAAGGCCTACTGCGCCACTGGGTTGCCCTGGTTTACTATTTCCGGTAAAATTTTTAAGTGTAGAAACGTCCATACTCTAACCTCTGATATTGCCCACAGTACACTGCACATTGGACGTGAATTCGATTAGAACTACAAACACGGGTGAAAAGTGTAAACAAACAACAAACATGGTGGACAAGCGAGACTAACCGTCAAGTAGAGGCTTCTGTAAAGATGTTTGTATGACTGTTAATTATGGTGGCTTAGGAAAGCCAACATACTGTTAAACTACATAAACTTATTAATCTTCCGTTGTCTTCTTCTTCTTCTGAGATTAATTTCTATATGCATCTCCTCCTAGAGGGAGACGCGGTGGCGCAGTAGGTAGTGTTGTCGCCTCACAGCAAGGAGGTCGCTGGTTCGAGCCTTGGCTGGGTCAGTTGGCATTTCTGTGTAGAGTTTTCTTGTTCTCCCTGTGTTCGCGTGGGTTTCCTCCGGGTGCTCCGGTTTCCCCCACAGTCCAAAAACATGTGGTACAGGTAAATTGGGATGGCTAAATAGAGTGGAGGAACTATGACGTCACCTTGTAGGCCAATCAGCTGTTAGCATAAAACTGGTTCCCTCGATAAAATCTCCATAGTATTTTCCCATAGGTTTTTCGAAGATTGCAAATAACAAGCTCTGTGTTCAAACACTGTTCATTACACTTACACGTTTTGTCCAACCGGATAATCCTCACACGAAAATACAACTTTGAGCACTTTTGGATCTTAAATGCAAACGCAAGAATGGAAAAGCTAACATTAGGCTATAAACGGACTACAGCGCCTGGGGCGCTCGCCTGTGACGTCAGCACCACCCTGCTACAGACAACTCTTCAAGCTTATTTTTTTTTAAAAATTTGGTCCATGACAAAGATTTACTCTCTCGGTTTATCATATTATAATCCACGCTATAATGTTATAAACACATGAATATACAAAAACACATATACCTACGTGCCTTTTGGTAAGTTTTTTTTACGTGGGAAATACATTTTGTTTTGCTTTACGGTTGTTGTAAAATTTTAAAACTGTACATATAAATGTGCCTACATAGTATTGTCAGAAGACATGTTTAAATAAGTGTATCGCTCGCGTGCATACAGCCCGCTTAGTAACAGACGACAGAAATGAGGCGTGAGGGACAAGTCTATCAAATGCCTGCCATCATAGACACAGAACAACATTCAATATTTTTTTTTTCTCACGAAGTACAGCGAAAAGCAGCCCTTACAGTCACATATCCTATACATTTTAAGGAGGAGTGTAAATATTGCCGTTATGACAGAGTTAAATGTGTTCAGATGAAAAAAAAAAGCCGACGAAAAATCCTTTGATCAAATGACAGTTAAAATGTATGTATATTTTTACACATTAATTCATACGTTTTCATTACTGAGAGCAGGAAAGAGACAGGCTGCACTGGTAAGCAGCATCCCCATAATATCGTTTAATTAAAATAAATGATCAACAAATGAATCTGTCTTGACAGTCTTTACAAGTGAAGGCATTATCTACACAATATCCCGCTTAGAAAAATATTACAAAAAATAAAATACTATTCATGAAAATACTTAAATAACAGACAGATCCAAATGCCCAACACAAGCGAGCTGCGTTGCAGACCAGTTCAGCTCAATGACGTATAATGTCTCCGACACCTGCTGTAGTCCCGTTTAGCAACTTGATAGCAACCGTCTTTTTAAAGAAGCATAACCGATTTAAAAAATCAAGAGTGTGCTGTAACTGATGTGTTTTATGTTGTAGAATAAAACGTAAAAGTATTTTGAGCTTGTGTTAGCCATGAACCTTATTTAAGCGATTTAACTGAAATCCCATTCAAAAAACCCATTGACTTTGGGACGACGGAACCGGAAGTGCTAAAATGCTAACTCGCTTCCGAGTTTTTGCATACAAATTGACGTCACAGTTCCTCCACTCTATTGTCCGTAATGTATGTGTGTGAATGAGTGTGTGTGGATGTTTCCCAGTGATGGGTTGCGGCTGGAAGGGCATCCGCTGCATAAAACATGTGCTGGATAAGTTGGCGGTTTCCTTCCGCTGTGGCAGCCCCAGATTAATAAAGGGACTAAGCCAAAAAGAAAATGAATGAATGAATGAATCTCCTCCTAGACCGTTCATACTACAACCACCAAACTAACACCAATCCTCCAAACTAGTCTGACTCGGGTTGCTATATCTTTTCCAACTGATTCGACTTACCGTTTTCCGAAAACTGACCCGGAAAATTCAGAAAAGTCCCATTGACTTAACATTGGACCAAACTTTATGACCTCATAAATTTGCACAAGACTGTCTTATAGACTTAACGTTACGCTAAAATTACCAATCTGCCAATCACTGATGACCTTTCAACTTACTAGCCACACCCTAGCTACCACTTTCGGCACCTTAGCAACTGTCCCATAGACTTCCATTGTAAAAAAATGCCATTGACTTTACATTGGACATACTGAGAACATGCCAATTCATATCAACAATATGCTAATCCATACCAGAAACATACTAATCATACTAGCAACATGCTAATTCATACTATAAACATACTAGCAACATGCTAATTCATACTACAAAGATATTGGCAACATGCTAATTCATACTAAATTAATGCCAACAACATTCTAATTTATACTAAAACCATGCTAATTTATGCTAGCAACTGCCTAGCAACTACTCAGAACACCTTAGCAACCACCTAGCAAGACATTGGCAACCACCTAGCAACAACTCAAAACACCATAGCAACACCTTAGTAACTGCCTAGCAACACCTTAGCAACCACCTAGCAACACCATATCAACCATTCAGAACACTCTAGCAATGCCTTAGCAATCACCTAGCAACCACTCAGAACACCCTAGCAACACCTTAGCAACGGCTTAGAACACCTTAGCAAGAGCTTAGCAACCACCTAGCAACCATTCTGAACACCCTAGCAACCGCCTAGCAACACCTTAGCAACCACCAAGCAACATTTTAGCAACCACCTAGCAATGCCTTAGCAACCACCTAGCAACCACTCAGAACACCCTAGCAACACCTTAGCAACGGCTTAGCAACCATTCAGAACACCATATCAACCGCCTAGCAACACCTTAGCAACCACCTAACAATGCCTTAGCAACACCTTAGCAACCACTCAAAACACCCTAGCAACCGCCTAGCAACACACTATCAACGCCTAAGTAACTGCCTAACAACCATTCAGAACACCCTAGCAACCACCTAACAGCACCTTAGCAATGACTTTGAACACCTTAGCAACCACCTAGCAACGTCTTACCAACCACTCAGAACACATTAGCAAGCGCCTAGCAACACCTTAGCAACCACTCAGAACAACCTAGCAATCACCTAGCAACACCTTAGCTACCACCTAGCAACATCTTAGCAATCGCCTAGCAACGCCTTAACAACCACTCAGATCCCCCTATTAACCGCCTAGCGAGAAACATGCCAATCCATACTAGAAACATGCTAACATATATGTACTTTTCTCTCTATCATTATTTATTGATTGCATCTATCAACTGTTTCACACTTCTTAAAAACTACTTCAATTATTTAAACTTTAAAACTACTTCAAACTTTCAGACGAGGCTTTCTCAAGCCACCATAAAGTTTGTCTACGAACTTTATTTTTCTAGTTAATATCGAGTTTACTATAAAATATTTAAATGGCGTTTTCTGTTATATTCAGTGCTTAATTTGTGAATTGCGAGGTCCCGGAACAGATCGGGGTAATGGATCCTGCATGTTACCCGATGATGGAGAGATGTCGCGCACGAAAGTGGAGAGCGGGGGGTTGTTGCTGATAAAAGTGAAGAGGGTTGGGAAGTCGCGGATGAAAGTGAAAGTGAACAGCGGACGGGGGAGTAGGGCGGTTGAGAAGGGGGATCGGTAAAATCAGGTGCCGGATCAGATTTCAGAAGTGACGGATCCGGATCCGCCGTGTTCCGGCACAAATTAAGCCCTGGTTTTATTTGATCTGCAACAACAATACTGAACTTATATAAAGATGTGTTTGGACATTAACATCTGAATGCATAATTATCCAAAGACCTGAGGAGATTTCTCTGCATGAAAGACTCATGAATGGGAGATTAACCTGCTGCTGCTGCTTCTCCAATAAAGTAGGAAATTAAATATGACAGAAATGTGGATGATTGACAGGGCTCTTAACTAAGCAACACAACAATCTGTTAATGAGGAAGTAGTCCCAAAGCTTGCATACTCTTCTGTTACACACTCAAAAGTATACATTCTTCCTTTACATATAAAAGTACATACTTTTAGGGCGTAGTATAAGTATGCGAATTGGGACTCAGCATATGTGTGTGTTGTTTTAAGAAAATATGATAAAGAGCTTCATCTGCTTTAGCACTTACCTTGCGTTGCCCTGCATTGAGTCGTAGTGGGTTGAGGAAGGGGTCAAAAATCATGCGACTGGTTTCGATGTTGACAGGCGACTGTCTCTTCCCAATCGCGCACAGATTCCAGGCAGTGTTAACTAGTCCCCAGAAAGACGGCACTATGAAAATGAAAAAAGTTCAGAGCATTAGCTTTAAATTTCAGCAGCAGCAGACTGCTCCGTTTGTCGTTTTCTAATGGGTCATGATCTGTTTGGAAGAGCGGGGGGGAATGTTTGGGATTATCTCAAATTGCTCATCCCAAATTTACTCCCGTCCATGGTGTGGGTGATAATATTGAGTTTAGATCTAGTGCTTGATATCCTCTGAGACAACCTTTTGACTAGCAATCAATTTTACCACTTAATTACCAGGTGCAGCACCGCTTCGCTTTAGAAAACGAGGTCATTATCGTGCATCCAAATGAAAGAACTGCATATTAATGTGATTCGCCTCGCAAAAACAAACTTAAGGGGGAGAAAAAAAAGAAACAGATGGAATTAGTCACGTTAGACAAACAGCCAAAGGACATACTTGACCTTACATGATTAATTTATTCTCGGAGATGTTTCAGAGTAAACAACTTTCTGATAGAGATGTGAGTTTTTTTGGAGTGTAGACACTCAAACCTAATCTATCATATTCAAAATCAATATGACAGATCAAACGAAGAGCCCAATATCTGGGGCATACCAGTCTTTAAAGAAGTCATGATATCAATCAAATTTTCCTTGATCCTTTGACATATGAGAGGCACTCATATATACTCATATAAGCATGCCAATGGCGTATAGACCATTTTGAGGGATGTAAACAAAAACAATGGTCTCAACGTATTTCCTGTTTTACTTTTTTAATTTCTATAGCTTTCAAGAATCCAAAAAGAGCCACATATTGATAAATAATGTTATGATAGCTGTTTTAACATCAAGTTATGATTGAATTGCCTCTTGTTACAGTTATTAAATAGTTTAATAACAAGCAGGAAATGGGCCAATGACATGACCACATTGAAATTGTCTATAGGCATGTATGCAGCAGGGCTGATTGCGGGCCCACCCAGTGGAATGAGGAAATTAGTTTTTAATTCGTGGCCACAATAAATATATTTTTGTATGCATGTCATGAGCACTGATTTGTTGTTTCTCCTTAATTTCTAATTTCTCCGTCAGAAAGAAAACACTGTGTGATGGGAGATTAGTAGCTAGCTAACAGCATTAAACAATGAACAAATATTGGGAGAGATTGGGGCCATAAAGAGGAAAGAGAGAATGGAACTATTTTTTTATTTATTTTTTTTGTGCTGACATAGTGCGAAAGACACTGATGTCGAAGGTGAGACAGCACCATGCTCTAGAACAGACTATCAGGACTGGCTATTGTTTCCATAGAGAATGCATGAAGCTGTGAATTAAACATCAGGGACAAGAACTTGCTGAAAGAAAGGCCCGGAGAATGCAACTAAAATGAGTGAGTAGCTTTGTGCTTTTACATTTTGGGCCATTGTGCCCATACTGTTTTTGTTTGCATGCAGCAGTTTTTTAATATTTACAGTGGCTATTTTGTTACATTCCATTCTCGGTGAAAAAGTTGTTGGGTACACTCTCAGAAATACCGGCGCATTAACGGCAGCACCCGCTGATATAACCGAGAAATGATGTGCTCCTATTGCACAGTGTCACCCACATGCAGAATTTGTTGTGAAGAATGAGAAAAAAGTTAAACATGCTTGACTTTCTGCGATGGTGTCGTGAGGCATGGTATTGGTTGTCGTGATCTATGCCACATTACACAAGAGGAAACGATTGAATCTTGTGTCACAACGCCTATTTGTTGTTTACGAATCCCCACAATACCCTATGTCAAGGAAACCATACCAAAATCATGACAAATTCGTGTGATCTGACCGGGGCATTAGGTAAGGATTTTTTTGATAGGCTAAAGTAAATGTCTATAAAATGTCACTTCAATGGAGGGTGGGGTTAGTGTTTTTTTCTCCTTTATATGGGACTGAATTGCTGTGCCACTAAAACCTACTGTAAGTTTTGGAACTTAAACTTCTTAATAAACAACTTTTATATAAAAAAAATAAAAATCTGGCATAATTATTTATTTCATATTCTGTCTCTGAATTATATAATAGCGCAATGAAAAACCACCTCTGCAAAAAACATCAGTGCCAACTCCTGCATCCCTGCCCATCAGTTCACACGTCAAACTGACAGAGGTGGCTCTGAGGATTACTCGGATGTCATGAAGTGCCAAGTTGTGAAAAAACATCTTTGCATTGCCTTCCTTGTGATCCTAAAACTGTGTCTACGCTGGACGTGACTGTTGGAAGAAAAAAAAACTGCTGCAATCCATTTCTCATTCATGTCAGAGGTAGCATGAGTGCTTGAAGTGTGGTTGAAACCGAAACACAGAACATCCAACCCAATCTAACATTTATCTTTTATGATGAATCTCTTTCAAATGAAAATTTATGAAGGTCAGCCCCTAAAGGCCACTTCACACCGAGCGTGATGTGATAAAGAAAAGCAAATCTGCATCAAACTGTGCTTTCACACTGAACACCTAATGAATAATTGCCTTTGGCAAAATCAGAGCTGGACGTGAGGTGACTCTGACCATAACAACACACTTTTGTCAGCCTACTCACTGTGACCCTCGTTCTGATCTTCACATTTTCCTTAAACATGTATCTTCTTTTTTTTTGTTGTTGTTGTTTTTTTTCTTCTTTTACATGTGGCTTTAACATTGTCCACTTTATAATATACAACAGTACATTAACAGCACAATATATAAGATTCTTTCATTAAAATTTACAAAAAACACTAGAACAATATTTGCTGAAAACTAGAATAAAATATTTTGTTCACTTACATTATCCCAAATGTTTTGAAGAATGTTAAAATCCATTAAAATAAGCAATATTAAGTAGTGACATGGAGCGGGTCCTGTGTGATCATGCTAATGATATCATACTCTCTCAATTTATGGTTTGGTTTTATAGATGACTTGGAGATGCTTTAAAGGTCCCGTGAAATTAAAATTTAAAATAATAAAAAATTGGAATAATTAAATATTCAAATAAATAAACAAAATAATAAAAAATGTAAAACGTTAAAATAAAACATTTTAGATGTTAGTTCCAGTCTGATAGTTTTAAGAATATCTATTAGCTAGTGTGCTCCAAAACAGTGACAAAATTTAGAAATATAAAAGTGATATAAACATCCAAAGTTTTTATTTATCACTTTCGCCTAAATTGATCAATGTTTTGTTTTTTTCACATCACCTCATACTTCAGTTTTTCATCAAAGCTTGACCAATCAAATGAAGAGTTCAGATGCAAAAACATTCAAGTGCCGTCTAAAATTTTCATCAAAAATGAACATTTTTCTCAGCCTCCTTTGTTTATGTTGAGATATTTTACTTTAAAGTCCAGGAAAAGGACTTATTCTTTGCCATACAAGTGATATTACTGAACATACACACAGGAGCATGATAAAAAATACTCATTTTAGAGGAAAATTTCAGACGGCATTTGGAGGTTTTTGCATCTAAACTCTTCAAATGCTCTCTATCTGACATGCCCTGCGCCCTTCAGGACGCTTCTCATTTGCTTTTCTTCTGATGTGCTTGAGCTCAACAACTCTCACTGGCAGAGCAGTGATCAAACGAAACGCTATTGGCTGTTTTTTTTAAAGGGGAGGAGCTACTCTATGCCCTGCCCTCTTTTCCTGTTTTCAAAGCACTTCACAGGAACTTTAACATGTGGTGTTTTATTAGACTGCACAGAGCAGCATTATAACAAAACCTTACAATTTATATAGTATGATAAAAAAACACGTTCTTTTCTATGCTATCGTGCTACATTGTTTTTCATCAGCAATGTTTTTGGGCACACTCACACTATGTTATCCAAACCATGCCCAGGCGCATTTCCCGATTTGTTTGAGAAGTGTGAGTGCTCTGAATCGGGCTCAGGCGCGGTTCAGTTGGCCGGCCCTGGTGGCGGTTCTAGTTTAAATGGCACCCTGGAAGAAACCACCTCAAACATCCCCCTAAAAAGACACTATGTGGTTGACTTTATATATATTAAAATATTTAATTAAATATTTTTAAACATACATTTAAAATAATAATTATAAATACATTTAAATATATTTATTTTCAATAAATATAACTATTTGTTTATTATTATTATTATTATTATTATACAACTATTATTTAAAAAATAACAAAAATCTACTTAATAACACAATAACAAGATTTTAGCAAGAAAATTAATTATGACAGTTCTATAGAATACAAAAAAATATTTTTTATAGAATTATCTGTTGTCTTAGACCCAACTCATGGCCAAGAATTAATGTTATGAAGTCTTAGTTACCTCCCTGACTCATTATTCCCTCTTTCTGCTTCATAGCCATGCTTAGTCAAAGTAACATCATCACATGATATAAACTTTAGTTTTGTCGACTTGCATATCAACCATATCGGTGTGCATGTAAACAACCGGGATCAGGAGCAGCACGCGTGAGGTGCGCGGGATTGGCTTTCTCACATTTGTTTTTACCAGCGTTGTTTCGGTTGCACATAAAGAATAACAAACTTGAGTTGTGTATTGAATTGTGAACGGCCCCTTATGTCTTTATTCTTGTATTACCACTCAATACATTTGCATAAAGTAAATATTATCTCAAATCTATTACTGGGGCACTTTTTTTTGTCTCCCTGTGCCACCCCCAGCAAGATGCCGCCCTGGGTGATCGCCCATATTGCCAATGCCTAAATCCGCCACTAAATCGCATACTGAAGAGCAGGGGGGCACGTTTATTAATTTTTAGGGAGCATTCTTTATCCAAGAGAAAAAAGGGCATGTGCTCTGCACAGGGTGAGCCCTACCTCTGCACGTGCCTGCTCTTGTGACTAAAACCCTATTAGTCTTTAGTGGTGATAATTAATAAATTACTCTTCTTAACCACACAAGAGAATTCATTTCTACAATCTATCTATAAATATATGAAGAGTTCAGATCCATAAAAAGCCTTTTTATATTTCTGATATTTTCAGTATTTTTCTCAGTCTCCTAAGTTTATGTTCAGCTATTTCACTGTAAAGACAATCAAAATAATTCATTCGTCACCATATAAGTAAAACTACTGACCCTGCTGTCAGTAGCCTGAGAAAAATGCACATAAAAAAAATCATACTTAGAGGCTTTTGAATCTGATTTCTTCATATAAATACATATTAATTGTAATAGAAAAACAAACATATGGATTATAAATACACTGGCAACCAAGCAATAATTCATAGACATTTTCAAAATATAAGTAACAAACAACAGGTCATACACTGCAAAAAATACTTCTGGGTTAGAGTTTTTGTCTTGTTCCTAGTTTAAATATGTAATAATTCTTGGTAACACTTTATTTTGATGGTCCATTTGAGTATTAGTAGACTGTCTGCTTAATATCTGTTGATACTGCTGCTAAACAGACATTTATAAGAAACTTTGCAAGTACATGTCAACTTACACCAACCCTAACCCCAACCTAACAGTCTACTTATAATATATTGAAAATTAGTTGGCATGTAGATGCAATGTAACTTATATTCAACAAACGGACCATGAAAATAAAGTGTGACCTAATTATTAAATCAAGAAGCTTTTCTAGATGAGTAACCATGTTGTTTTATGTTCAGATGAGTCAAAATTAAGGGAGTTTTGCCTTAAAACAAGCAACATAATCTGCGAGTGGAGTAAGAAAAATAATATTGCTTTCAGTTTGAAATAAATGTTATTTTACTTACCCCACTGGCAGACAGAGTTTGGAAAAACTCAACTAAATGGATAGTTCAGCCCAAAATGAAAAGCTACTCACTATTTACTTACTGTCAAAAGGTTCAAACCCTTTAAGAAGGTCTTTTTCTTCTGCTGAACACAAAATATGTTATTTCAAAAGTTATTTTGAACTTCCATAGTACAAAAGAAAAATACAATGAAAATCAATGGTTTCTAGCACTTTTCAAAATATCTTATTTTGTGTTCAACAGAAGAAAGAAACTCAAACAGGTTTCTGACAAGTGAATGAGGAGTAAATGATGGATGGTCTCTTTAAGTTTGACTTACTATTGCTGAATACAAAACAATACCTTTTACTTGTCTAGGAAATACTTCTTGATTTAAAGGGCACCTATTTTACCCCTTTTACAAGATGAGCCTTCGGTGTCTCCAGAATGTGTCTGTAAAGTTTCAGCTTAAAAGCCATCAGATAATTTATTATAGCCTTAGGAAATCTGCCCATTTTGCTGTCTAAATACATTGTAGCTGTTTTTGTAGCCTGTGGCTTTAAATCCAAATAAATGCTTCTCCCCGCCCACTGTTCTCACATGCGAATCTGCTTCTCATTATGCGTTACGTCAGATAAACAGCAGTCAGTGATACAGACTCGGATGAAGCTGAAATCCAGCTCATCAGTCAAAAATACCAAGTAAGTTTTATCCATGTATTTGTGTTGGAGTTTATTCAAGCCTTTCTGAAATGATGAGTCTCACACAAATGCCATTGCAGTACACACACACACACACACACACACACACACACACACACACACACACACACACACACACACACACACACACACACACACACACACACTAGCATTTACTGACACCATGCGGCCGTGGTGATTATAGCGGTTAAGAATTGCATAGCAATTTTACTCTCTTTATTACAAACATGCTCTGTTTTAAAAAAACGTTTTAAACTCATAAAACTTATAAAAATCACAGAGAGATGGAACAAATATTTTAATCCCAGTTTATTTTCAAAAAAAAAATGTTCTGTGGACATGTATATTCATGTTACTATAGAAACATGGCGCCTGTCAATCAATTTGGTGGGTGGGGAAAACCACACCTCCTCAGTCACGTTGCGGTGAGCCTCAAAAATCACTAACATTTGGATCTTATTTCAACGTCAGGAAATTAAAAAAAAAGAGACTTATATCACTCCAAGATGACTGTGGATACACTATACATAAAGACATGTGTCCAAACAGCTTTCAAAAGTTGATTTTTCATCATAGGTGCCCTTTAAGAATATTTAGAGACAAGACAAAACTGCATTTTGCTAAAAAGCATTTTGTGCAGTGCAGCTTTGAAGCAACATGAGGGCGAGTAAATGATGATGGATTTTTCTATTTGGGTGAAGTGTCTCTTTAACGAGGACAGTCTACTGTGACCTTTTTGAGTGACAGGAGTGCGAGCGCAGATATGACCCTGACCTCAAAACTGGCCAACATCATCAGATCATCAAGAGATTGGACGCTTCAATGCAAAGAGTATCACCTTTTTTTCTCCATAGACTGAGATTATAAACAGATTTATCCGGCATGAGCAAGGGATCCCCTGACCTGATTTTTTCTCTTATCACGTCCAGCTCTGTGGGGAGTGACGCCGGACTGGGCGACGTGATGTTTTGCCGTATTAAATTAGATCGAGAAAATGCATTAGATACAAAGATTACGCTTTACGAAGAAGCTGAGGAATAACATGCGCTCTGTTCCTTAGAAAGCATGAAAGCTATTTATGCGATATTCACAAATGTTCAGAATCTCTTTGTACATTGACCCAAATAAATGATTGTTTCCAAAAACGGTGATCTAACTAAGGTCTAATCCTGCTTTTATTTGGTATCCTAATAGCTACTGAGTGCATTATGTGAAATAGTTTTTTTTTTACTTCTCAAATGTCTCTCTCTGTGTGCTTTTTTAAATGTCAAGGACAAACAGAATATGCAAGTGCTTATAAGGAAAATTGAGGAAGGAAAGAGTATAACAAATTGTACTTATTTAGAAGTAGGCTCAGCCAGCCCATATGTAAAATGTCAACATTGTGAAATCACATTGTTGTCAGACAATATAGTTGAATCATCTTTTATAGGAAAATAGAGATTGCTGATCAATAACAGCTGATAATATAATATTTAATCGATACTTTTTTTATATATCTTGTCTTAAATAATAATCATTTAAAAAAAAGAATTCACTCATCACAACATCGTGGATGTTAAAGAATACATCAAAACTAACCATATTTTTTTTAGCTCACATTGCTAGTTCTGTGGTGAACAATTCATCTGTGCATGTGTAGCAGAGGCCAGCTAGTGAAGTGCTGTGCAGGTAAACTTCACTCATCTGACCTCAAAAGGTGCTCTAGTGACAGACGCTAGAGGCTATGGTCTTTAGTCTCTTAGTTAGAGCAACCGACTCCCATGCGGAAAGTTGCCGGTTTGATCCCAGCACAAAACGGGTTGGGTGGTTTAGGACCAGCGGGGATACATTGGTGCTGTGGCCCCAATGTGAGTGAGGTTTAGGAGGGGGAGTGTAGCAGAGGCCAGCTAGTTAAATGCTGTGCAGGTAATCCTCACTCCTCTGACCTCAAAAGGTGCTCAAGCAAAAGACGCTAGAGGCCATGGTCTTTAGCCTCCTTGTTAGAGCAACCAACTCCCATGGAAAGAGTTGCCGGTTCGATCCCAGCTCAAAGTGGGTTGGGTGCAGTAGGACCAGTGGGGTTACACATGTCATAAAAAAAATTTGGCCTTGTAATCTAAAATTGAAAGCTGAAGATGCACTTGCTGATTGTTTTCAGTTCAATTCTCAGATTACATCTGTCTGAGGTATTGGGCGTGGTTAACATACTTGACCACACCCCTCCAACTGTCAGTTTTGACAGGACAACAAACACAAATGGTGAGAAGGAGGTGTCTGTTGTTGTATTAACTCTCCTGAAACCCTTTTTTTCCCAATCTTTCTGATTGAAATGTCTACTTTAAACCAATCAGCTCGCAGCAGAAAAAAACAAGCCACACCCACATTTTTCTCATGATATTCTGTTTCTCTAGAACTGCATCTCAATGCAAAAAATGGTGACAATTTCCAGTTCATGCAGACTTTAAATGTGAGATTTGTTAAAGATTATATTTGGTTTAAGTAAATAAAAATGCAAAATGTAAAAAACAAAACAAAAAACAACTTTAGTTATTGTTCTGATGCTAAAAGTGAATTTAGACATCACAACATCATATATGCATATATGATGACATTTTGTTAAAGATTACTTTTTGTCTGGCATTACAGTGTCGCAGTGAGTAGCACGATCACCCCACAGCAAGAAGATTGCTGGTTCGAGCCCTGGCTGGGTCAGTTGGCGTTTTTGTGTGGAGTTTCCATGTTCTTCCCGTGTTGGCGAGGGTTTCCTCCGGGTGCTCCAGTTTCCCCCACAGTCCAAAGACATGTGCTGTAGGTGAATTGGGTAAGCTAAATTGTCCGTAGTGTATGTGTATCTCTGTGAATGAGAGTGTATGGGTGTTTCCCAGTATTGGGTTGCAGCTGGAAGAGCATCCGCTGCATAAAACATATGCTGCATAAGTTGGCGGTTCATTCCACTCTGGCGACCCCAGATTAATAAAAGGACTAAGCCGAAAAGAAAATTAATGAATGAGTTACTTTTTTTTTCTAACACAGGGATGGACAAACTTGGTCCTGGAGGGCTGGTCTTTAATTTAATTCCAACCATAATTAAACACACCTGCTTATTGACCTTATTCTTCAATGCAGAAGTGCGCTCGTTTTGCGATTGTTTTAGAACTTCCGAACTTCCGAACTACCGCAAAAAATGGTCAAATTACTTGCTCTACAAACTACTGTACATTAAAAAGGAAAATTAAAAAGAACAAACTTTTTTTTCTAATGCAAAAGGTAAATTCAGACACACAACGTCATATCTGCAATATAATAAACTGATATTTAACGTGAGATTTTTTTAAAGACAACATTTAATGTTATTGTAGAAAGGCAAATTATCATTTGCACTTGTTTATATGGCAAAACATGTCTTCACCAAAAAGGTTCGTACAGATTCCAAAGGCAGATACTGATAAGATCAGGGACTGGTGTGGGGACTTAGGGGGTTTTACCATGTGGTGGCATGTTAATTGATCAGTTTGTGTGTCTCAGTATTTGGGCTTTGGTCACATAATCAAGAAAGATACAAAATAGGTGGCAAACTTTGCTCTGGCCTCTTTTCCTGCTCTGATCTTTTCCTGCTCTGCTCCTCTTTTGCTCTGGAGTCTATCTTATCTGGCTCTTCTTTGTCTCTGTCTCAAGTAACTTTATTTTACATTTAAGCTGGGTACAAATATTATCATATATATCTTTAATACTTTTGCATACATTTTAAATTTTATACAGTTATTTGTAACTAATTCATTTGTTACTATAAAGAATTATTGTCATTAAATCCTTTCATTATTAAGTATTTGTGATACCCTTGATTTATCTTAACAATTAATTGCTCCATACAATACAATCACATAATACCAACACTCTCCCACATTGTTAGCTATTATAACTGCCCTTGTTTCCATTTTTGGTATAAGATTGCAGAAGGATGGTTTGACTTGAAATCATCAGAAATGTACAGTTTTTCACCATCATACTGATAACTTTTTAGTCATTCGGCAGAACTACAGTTAGAGCCGATGTAGTTAAAAACCCATTCTTACATTATTTTTAAATCATCAATGAATTTAAAGATTCATTTTAAGTAAATATTGATTAATAAGGTAATCAAAATGTTTTAAACAACAGCTATGAACAATCACATAATAAACTGACCAATATATATATGCGCTCAAGATTTAAACGCTCAAGATTTTTTAATGTGCATAAGGAAAAAGAATGTACTTGCCCTATCTAATATGATTTGCCTGTAATTCTAATTAGTCATTTCTTAGCCGCATATTTTAAATATTGTGTCAAAACAAGCAGACCCCAGTTATATAAATATATTTTTTGCAACATAACTATTAAGCATAAAACAACAACATAAAAAGTCTTTATAAACTAAATGTATTCACATCAGACTGTTTATTCAGTTTATTTTATTCAGATGTATTTGTTGGTGATTGAATGTGTCGGATCGATTGAGTAGCTTTACAATAAACAAAGCACAATTAAGACCAGTTTAAAATGATTTTAGACCTACAAGACAATATTTCAGTCAATTTAAGACTTTTTAAGGCCTAAAATTTTGTTTTTGAAATTTAAGACATTTTAACAATTTTTAAGACTCCACGGATACCCTGTATACATTCAAAATATTTGATACTGTCTGATAAACAATATGATATGACATGCTTTTCTTTAAAAATAACAATCAAAAAATCAGTCAGAGTTTAAGTTAGAGGTCCTGTTGCATGCATTTATATATTTTTAGCTGGACTCTCTCTGAATCTACTGTAAAGGTCAGCTGGGCATCGTGAAGGCTGACGCAAACACTCTCATATTGAGAGTGATATAGTGATTTTGCTGTAGCAATTGATGAGTGGTAGACAGATGGCACCCTCATCCTCAGGGATCTGTGCCAGATTTGGCTTTGGGTTCAATACATTAATGAAAACACTCTCAAAGTGCTTTTTTAGGTATGACAGGAGACAAATATGCCAACCGAACACTGTAAAGTACAGTGCAAGGCTGAGCGCTGAAGTTTGATGTTACATCATAATGAAAGTTGCATAAAGCCTCACATATGGTAGCAGGATATTTATTTTAATGCTCCAAATATTAACACATTCCCATGGCTTTGCACGCTCCTGAGAATCTGTTCAATTTTCTAAATGAAGAGAAAGACATTAGGAAATGTTCTGTTTTGTTCAGATTTGCTTACACCGTGTTTGTTTGTCCCCCTGAGCGCTAGTGCTGATGGGAGATGCTGAACATATACATTTAATCACAGTATAATGGTGAACTGCTTCTTTGGTTTGGCTAATTGTAGCACATAAATGCAATCACCTGAAACGTCAACCCACAATTATTGCTTAGTTTTTACATTTTAAAAGCAAGCAAAAAGCTTTTTCACTTCCCGAGCTGCATTTATGCCTCTTAGGTTCACTATTTAACTGATTAAAAGCAGTAAAACCATCAGCAACACTGTGAAAGATTATCCTGTAAGTGAAAGGGGGTTTTAAGCATCAAAATAATAAATTGTAATAAGACTTTATTTTTTTATATACATTAAAATGTCCTGTTTATTTTTAATCTATTTTTATTTGAGCAAAAATAATAATTTTCACACATTTTACCATGATTTACAGTAGATTAAAAGTTAATTAGAGTAACAGTTTATTTACCAAAAATCTTATAGGCATGTTTAGAACAAGAATCATTTGATTGCATATTTAAAGACTCAAGGCCCAAACTACTAATTAATTGTTGATTGAAAGGTTTATTTTGCCACTATCCTTTAAACCACTTGGTTTTAATTGTCAACAGGACATATTAAATAATTAAAAATACTGTATAATACTGAGACCAGAACTGTGAGTATGAATGACAGTTTATTGTAAGGGGATGTCGACAGGTAAATGAGCAGTGGACCAAGATGGAATGAATCGGAGACTGATGGTGTAGAATAGACACAGAGGAGATTGGGAAACCACACTAGAAGAGACGCAGACACTGTAGATCAGGAGTGTCCAAACTCGGTCCTGGAGGGCCGGTGTCCTGCAGATTTTAGCTCCAACTTGCCTCAACACATCTGCATGGATGTTTCTAGAAAGCAAGAACTTGGCTGTTTCTCAATATGCGTTCTTCAGCGGTCTTGCGTCCTCGTGTTCTCGTGTAACGTCATCATCAGCTGCCAAAGTTCAGTTCCAATACTCAAGATCGCATGTACAGAGGACGCGTGAAACTTCCCGGATGTGTTCTTGATATCGAGGACGCACCGATGCAGACTTGAGCACCGATCTCGCTCTAGAAGTCCCAGAAGTCATTGCGATTGGAGGTGGGAAGGGCAGCGTTTTATTTAGATTTATTATTAAAGTTCGGAGATATAACTTATTTACCTCAAGAGTTTCCCTAAATGAAACGGTGAATATACACATTACCATGGACATCTTAATAAAGGAATAAACACATTAAGAGTGTTTGTTTGCTCAAATTCGTATTTAAATCAGTTTTATTTGTATTGTGCAACGTATATTTATAATGTTTTTATGCATAATATATATTTTGAAAAGGGGAAAAACAATAAATCATTGTATAAATGCTGTAATGTTTAAACAATTTTTTATTTAAAACGCGTGAAGGTCACGTGACCATCAGGAACAACCTGGGAAGAACGCAGCATCTCATTTCTCACAGGACGCGTTCTCTGTTCTCGTGGTCTCCCGAGTTCGTTCTACCGAGGATACCTGGCAAGACCAGTCTCCACAAGAATGCAAGTCTGTTCTCAGCGTTCTTGGAATTGAGAAACAGCCCTTGATTAGCTAGCCCAGGTGTGTCTGACTGGGGTCGGAACTAAACTTTGCAGGACCGGATCCGGATTCCAGGACCGAATTTGGGCATCTCTGCTGTAGATCAACGAAACCAGACAAGGTAAGAATAACAGATTGCTAATAGGAATCACTGACCATGAGAGCTTGTCAGAGTGCGACGAGGCCGGACACTGAGTGAAGTGGAGTGCTGGGTTTTATGGGGTTGGAGTGATGACTGGGGATGGCGTGCAGGTGCGGGAGATTAAAACTCAGGTGATGGAGATCGTGCTGATTGGGGTGACTGTGAGCGGGGTGAATCATGTGATTGGGAGTGGGAAGAACCTGGCCTTGCTGTGACAATAATATGACTCACTGTGACTTTGATTGTTTTTAAATATGATTTTTGTACTTAAAAACATTGTAGTTCTAATTTTCAGCATCATTTGATCCTTCATCATATACAGTTATAATAATTCATTCATTCATTATATTTCGGCTTAGTCCTTTATTCATCAGGGGGCCACAGCAGAATAAACTGCCAACCATTCCGGCATTTATTTTACAGTACTGGGAAACACCCATATACTCTTACAGTCACACACACTCATACTATGACCAATTTAGTTTATGCAATACACTTATAACGCATATCTTTGGACTGTAAAACCGGAACACCCAGAGGAAACACAAGGAGAACACAGAGAGAACATGCAAACTCCACACAGAAATGCTAACTGGTCCAGCCGAGACTCAAATCAGTAATAATTATTATTATTACACT
The DNA here is from genome assembly GCA_903798195.1 of Danio kyathit. NCBI lineage: Eukaryota > Metazoa > Chordata > Actinopteri > Cypriniformes > Danionidae > Danio > Danio kyathit. The sequence continues at coordinate 45,553,349 of LR812521.1, read as the reverse complement.
ATTAGTAATTATACCATTATTATTATTATTATTATTATTATTATTATTATTATTGTTGTTATTGTTGTATATAATAATATATTATTATTGTATAATAACAATAATAATAACAATAATAATATATTATTATTATTATTATTAAAAATAATATATTATTTTATATTATATATATATATATATATATATATATATATATATATATATATATATATATATATATATATATATATATATATATATATATATTAATAATAATACTTATAATAATAATTACACTATTACACTAACAGTAATTATACCTGTATTATTATTATTATTATTATTATTATTATATTGTTATTACTATATATTATAATAATATAATTATAACATACAATATTAATATATAATAATAATATTAATATATTAATAATAATTATTATTATTAATACACTATTACATTAATAGTAATTATACTATATAATAATAATAATAATAATAATAATAATAATAATAATAATAATAATAATTATAATAATTATAATAATTATTATAATAATTCATTCATTCATTCATTTTCTTGTCGGCTTTGTCCCTTGCGGGGTCGCCACAGCGGAATGAACCGCCAACTTATCCAGCACGATTTTACGCAGCGGATGCCCTTCCAGCCGCAACCCATCTCTGGGAATATTATAATAATATTTATTATTATTATTATTATTATTATTGTTATCAGTAAAAAATACTCCACTTACTACTTTTAATTTGTAAACTGTAATTTTTTTTCTGTAAGGATTATTTGATTAATAGTATTTTTTACTATAACTTGTGCTTGATTTACTTAATGCATACTTTCTGAACAAAAGTAACAAACTCTGTTAAACAAAATTTACTGACCCCAAAGTTTTAAATGCAAAATAGACTCACACTCACTTTCTCTGATTCTGCTTGCAAAATTTAACACATGTTGTTTTTACGTAAGCCTAGATGAGATTTCAACATGCATTTCAAAGCAGAACATCTCTTATATCAGCTTCGGAAACTCTCAAGAGAACAGAAGAGATGTTCTCATGCAATTAACAATGTGGAAACATCCAGCCACAGCTATACAAGCATATAATGAGCCCATGTCAAAAAAAAACAAGATGGAAAATATTCATTCATGAATATGCACGCATTAAAAAAAGCAGTTCACATCTCACTGGTGCGAACGGAAGCCCATGACTGAATATAGCCAATACATGTCAATCATGAGACTTCACGAGACATTGCATGCAACTGATAAGACAAAGTTACATAATGAAAAAGAGTTTTGTCCTCCTTAACTTTTAATTGTAAGATATGAAAGTTAATTTGTGTGTCTGACATGATCAGAGTGACTAAGGGTTACATTTTATTCTGGTTGTAAGTATTATGAATTAATCATAAAGGCATTTAAAGCTCATGTGTGTGTAATCTTTTCTTATTATTGGAGCGTAATAAGCTGAGACAGCTATAAGAAGCCAATTTGTAAAGCTGATTTAGCTACAAAGTGTATAAACTGTCTCTGAAGTCAGTCCAGTGCTTGCAAAACACTATTTTGCTAGATCATCCAATCACAATCTATTAACTAGTGAGTCAACCAATGACATGAGTTAGGGGGTGGGGCTATCTGTTAGTCTAAGCAAAGGAAAACCGTGATACTAATTGCTTTTTTGGTAAGACTTTTCTTGAAGGGGTGTTCTTAAGACTGTCATGACACCTTTATAATCATTACATGACACATTAATAGAAAGTAGATTTTATGCACGCTTATGACAAATATCATTAAATTTCATTCGCTCTGTTGTCTTTTTAAATGCTAAGATCACATTGTTTGAGGTGTCTTTGTTATGACAACTTGACATAAGCAAATACATTGCAAACTGTCTGTGTTTTTTTTGTCACGATAGCTTGACATTACCAAGACAACAAAACTTGTCATAAATCCGTCATAAACATGATTGTCATTAAGCCTTTATAATTGTATCATGAATATTGTTCTAATCACTTTTTTTTTTACAGTGGAACAAAATGAATTCTGTCAAAATTTTTTATAAAATGTTCATTTATATTTAAATGACATTTAATGACTGATTCAATTTGTACTGCTGTAGTTGAGGTCAAGAAAAATAATAATGACACAATTATAATGGCTGCATGACAATTATGTTTGTGACAGATTTATGTTGTCTTGGTAATGTCAATTTGTCATCACAATGACAAAGACATGTATTTGTTTATGTCAAGTTGTCATAACAAAGACAACTCAAACAATGCACTCTTTCCATTTAAAATGCAACCCAGGCTCATTCTGAAAACATACCGCTATATACATTTCTGCAGAACGCGAAGTATGTCCCGGGAGCTACATTTTTTGCAGTTTTTGTTTTAAATGATCCACCAGAGGCCGCTGTGTACACTTTTTGAGATCTCAAATTTCTCTTGTGAGTACCATTCGTGCCTGCTTTTCTCAGAAATGCCCTCACCTGATTTTTACCCCATTTTCAGATTTTACCACATTCTCACCCTGTTATTTACTTGTTTATTTTATTTTTTGGCTTCTGTTTTTGTCTTATCCGCTTTCTGGAACAGTTCTTCACCAGATTCAAACCCAGTCATCATGGTTAACTCATCTCTGCGTCTCTAGTCCGCCAACATACATGGCGAGCTACTGGACAAACTGGTAACCGTGGGAAAGCCATCCATACAGAGGTAAGTGGTCAGCTGGTAGCGCAAAAATGAACGGCGTCATACCGCCCCGTAGCATTCATTTTAAAAACGAAATGCAGCCACACATACTGTACTTCTGGCTACATAATTTGTAATCTCCAAAAATATATATAGAACTACATATTCAGATTGAGCCCATGTTGCAAATATTACATATCTGAGGTAATCACACTTGTGACAATCACACTTATGACAGATGTGATAAGAATGCATAAAATCACATTTATGACATGTGTCATGATTTTAAAAGACTTTACGAAAGTGTTACGCACACCCCCTTTAAGTAAAGTGTTTCCATTTTACTTGAAGATGAAGAAATTGCACTTCATTCAAGCTACTGTACTGTATGTCTGGTAGATTACACATCAGGCTTAGCCGCATATTCTTTGACAAGTGTCACAAGCGCTTAAGGCAAACACTAAAGTTAAAAAGATTACTACTAAACCATTGCCTTTAGTATTCTTGAACCATTTGGACAAGCAAAAGGGTGTTTTTTGAGATGAATCCAACATGTCTGGGAAACGGATGACGCTCGCTCTTTGAATGCTTTCTCATCTTCTTTCTTTCACAGTCCTTTTTAAGTCTCAAGGACATTTGCACAATATAAATCCAGAGAGTTTTTCTGTCTCCTAGAACGCTTAATAAAGAGGTAAATTTATGTGTAATACATATATTTATGAGTTGCTATAGGGCTTTCTTGATATCCCCTACAACTATGATTGATGGTGCACCACATTCGGTCCTTGTAAGCAGATCAAGCATTAATTTTTTTTGGAAATATAAAGACGTTTCTTCATTGTATGGTTCTGTCCCTTATAGATATCTTTTTATTAAAAGTTTTTAAGCATACTGGATATGAAATACCATTATAGCCCTTGTCAGTGTTCAAAGGACTTCTTTGCTGGTTACATACATTACCCTGACTGACTACATAATTAAGTACTTCGTATAAAACTCATAAAGAGTCTCAGACCTCTGCTTCAATAGTAAGCATTAATCAGTTGAGACCACAAGCTGTAAAAATAGATTAAGCTATAACCAGGCCCACACGGGATCTGTGCCCGACGAACAAGATATGTGGAAAATTAATTCATCCAGCGCTCACAGTGTTCTGCTCTTGCAGGTTCAACTCTTAAATATTATGACTAATTTGACTATGAAGACAATGTCAGAATCCATTCCTGCTGAATTCTGCAGATTCTGTGGCAGAAACTCTGAAAAATGTTCAGAGAAATTTTTTCAAGGTTAAACAATATGAGCCAATGTTTCTGAACATATCTGATACTCAGATACTCACAAAGACTACCGTAATATTTAGGATTTTATTGACATTTACAAAATAATTTTTCTAATATTTTACAATGTATTATGCAAAGCTGAATCCTTCAGAAATCCAAATTAGTTCATTTATTATTATTTTTCTGTGAACGCATGTTCAAAACATATTTGAAAAAGTTCTATATACAGTTGAAGTCAGAATTATTAGCTCCCCTGAATTATTAATTCCCCTGTTAATTTTTTCCCCAATTTCTATTTAACGGAGACATAATAGTTTTATTAACTCATTTCTAATAACTGATTTATTTTATCTTTGCCATGATGACAGTAAATAAAATTTGACTAGATATTTTTCAAGACACTTCTATACAGCTTAACGTGACATTTAAAAGCTAACCTAGGTTAATTAGGTTAACTAGGCAGGTTAGGTTAATTAGGCAAGTTATTGTATAACAATGGTTTGTTCTGTAGACTTTCGGGAAAATATATAGCTTAAAGGGGCTAATATTTTTGACCATAAAATGTTTTTTAAAAAATTAAAAACTGCTTTTATTCTAGCTGAAATAAAACAAATACGACTTTCTCCAGAAGAAATAACATTATCAGACATACTGTGAAAATTTCCTTGCTCTGTTAAACATCATTTGGGAAATATTTAAAAAAGAAAATAAAACTGACTTCAACTGTATAAAAAATATAGATCTTTTGGTAACTTTTGATGAATTTGCTAAATACAATGCATTTCTATAAAACAACTGGTAACACTTTCTATGAAGCCACCTCATAAATATTAATAACAACAGTATGTTAAAAAATATTATTTATGCATTATGATGGATGAATAATGCATAAATGCATGAATACTTGTTTATATTGTAGATTTAAATGTATCCTTGCTTATTTTCAGAACAAGAACCAAAAATAAGTAATAAATTGTACATAAATAACAATAACAATTAGATGTGCTTTTATTATAAAACTTCTAAATACAACTGAAAGTATTTTTAAAATGAGATTGAACTCGTGATTTTTTATTAGCGATAAAATTGACAAAGTGAGGATTAAAATAATTTGCATTATGACTTACCTCATGAGAAGTGTTATATAACCACTTCATGATATCTTACTTTACTAAAAGCTGACAACTCACTCATAAATATTGCACATAACACTTTAGAACAGTGAGCACATATTTATTATTAACTATGACATTTCCCTCAGTAAACTGCAAATGTACTGCTTTATTTCATTATTATAAGTTAGTGATTAAGTAGTTGCACTGTAGCATGCAAGTAAATTATGCAATGAGTTAAATGACATAAAATATGGTTATGCAGAAAAAAACATTAAAAAGTATGAATACACCACAAATATCTAAGCTAATAATTAATTAGCTAAAATAATTTATCCCATACTAAATTGTTACCTATCAAGAAGCTTTTAAGCTTTTTATATGATTAAAAAACTTTGCTTTGTCACTTTAACCAGTAAAATACTGCTGCAGATCTTTAAAAACCAATTAAAAGATATTAACTGTGGGAAATATGATGCAAATCCATTTTATCTTGCATAAAAATATTCATTCATTAATTTTCCTTCGGCTTAGTCTCTATTTCAGAGGTTGCCACAGCGGAATGAACCGCCAACTATTCCAGCATATGTTTTACGAAGTGGATGCCCTTCCAGCTGCAACCCAGTACTGGAAAACACCCATACACTACTTCAATTCACCTATAGCGCATGTCTTTGAACTGTGGGGGAATCCGGAGCACCCGGAGGAAACACACACGAACATGGGGAGAACATGCAAACTCCACACAGAAATGCCAACTGGCTGGGACTTGAACCAGCGACCTTCTTGCTGTAAGGCAACAATGCTAACCTCTGAGCCACCGTGCTGCTGCATAAAAATATGTTCAGTATTTTTACTGTCGTTAAAATTCTTCATAAGATGATCGAAACACTTTCCCAATGAAGGGTTGCAGCTGGAAGAGCATCCGCTCCGTAAAACATATGCTGGATAAGTTGGCGGTTCATTTCGCTGTGGCGAACCCAGATTATTAAAGGGACTAAGCCGACAAGAAAATGAATGAATGATCCAAGCACATTATAATGTTGTTTACACAGCATTTTTGCAAGCATCATGACACATTAAGGATACTGTTGCATTATAAATATAGGCTTCAAGTGTTACTGTGTCACAGGGCCGGATTTATTGATTTGCGGGCATTAAGCAAATCCAGCCACGAGGCCCAAAAGTTTTAAATTACACCTTTTATTCTTTATTTTTTTATATATTTTGCTGTTTTTTTTTTCTTAAATTACTCAATATCCTTTTCTACATTTTATCTTAATGCAAAATAGTAATAACATGTAAAACATCTGCGTCAAGTTGATGCAGTGGGTAGCACGATCGCCTCACAGCAAAAAGGTCGCTAGTTCGAGCCTCGGCTGGGTCAGTTGGCATTTCTGTGAGGAGTTTGCATGTACTCCCCGTGTTCACGTGGATTTCCTCCGGGTGCTCCGGTTTCCCCCACAAGTCTCCCCACAAGAATTGAGTAAGCTAAATTGTCCATAGTGTATGTGTGTGAGTGAATGTGTATGGATGTTTCCCAGTGATGGGTTGCAGCTGGAAGGGCATCTGCTGCGTAAAAAACATGTGCTGGCGGTTCATTCCGCCGTGGTGACCCCTGATTAAAGGGACTAAGCCGAAAAGAAATTGAATGAATGTAAAGCATCTAGTAAAACTTTTAAAAATAAAATTAATTCACAACTAAAAATAATAAATGAACTATTTCGTTTTTAAAACTAAATCTTTACTGATTTGAATGCTGGACTGGTCCAAGATTGAGGGTGGGGAACACAAACCCTTCCCATACAAAATATGATAGAAACGATGCTTTATAGGTAAATTAGTTTCATAAACAATACAATTTATAAGTATTATATTTGGGGGCCTTCAGATTTCCTGGGGCCCTAAGCGGCCGCTTACCTCACTTATTGGTTAAATCAGCCCCTGCTGTGTCAGGGAAACTTCAAACAATCATTTGTTTTACAGAAATTTCCATTCAGTGACACCCAAAACTTCCAGAACTCAGCTTTAGAGTTCACCTTAAAAAAAAAACTCTATTTTCCCTGCATAATATAACAACCTTGAAAGCATCAATCTAAGTTTTGAAATGCAAGCACTTTAAACCTCCCAATTAAGCCCTCGATTATAATGCAGCATGTGCAAAGTACTGTTAAATACCCTTTCACACTGCTCTGTGCAAAATCCACCTCCTTCTCACCGCATATATATACATTAAACGTGTGAATCAAACAGAATCAAATTCAGTGGCACCCTGGAGTTTCATCTGCTATAAGTCAACAGGCAAATCCTCTGCGAATAAAGCGGGTGATCCACGCATATCTTGCAAGTCTTACAGAGGCAGCGTGACTCTCGACAAGACACATTCGGCATAGACTCGCACTGTTTTCTTTTCTTTTTTTGGAAAGGCTTACCTGGTATAAAGCTCCCCTGGACAACATCTTTGTATGCCCACCAACCATCGTGCAGCTTTGATGACACTGGCTGTGCTGCGGAAAGAGAAGAGATTCACACATCACTCACCCACGGCTCTTTGAAAATACAGTCACACCTGTAATAGACCCCAGCTCCCCGCGGAGACAACTTTCTGCTGTCAAATGAGTGCATGAAGCTGTCTCTTATGCTTCAAGGCGCATTTTTTTAAAAATAAAATAATATATCGGAGCATGCAAATTGAAAAAGTCAACATTTGCCTAGCGCATCGCTTAATTGCGTGCAAATAAAAAAAATATATACGCATTTGTGTGTGTTATGACGACAGATGCATCCTGGATCTGTGCTCTGGGCCCTGTCGGCGGAGCTGAAAGTAGGTCACAGAGGCAGCAGACTCCAGCATTCAGAATTCACTCTGTTATCTCACATCACTATTCCCCTCACCTCTCTCCCTCTGGCTTCAGGCTGCGGCTTGCATCATATCCACTGCCAAGTCAAGCACTCAGGGCTGCTCTTTAATACACCACACCACGGCTCTACTCTCAAGCCAGGTCGCTTTGATGTGCCCGTCATGAGCGGGGTGGAGGATTGCAGCCCAATTTGCTTCCACCCCAATTTATCGACATCTGTATCTGAGATATGAGAAAGCTGGCACTCTTATACGAGTCGCTGCAGTATCTCCGAGCATCGAGAGGCATGGATTTGCAGTAAGCGCAGGTGCTGAGATTCATACGGCGAGAGATTCAGGAAATGCTGACACTCGAATGGAGTCCCGCTACCAATATATCCTCTCTGTTGTGCGAGGCTCCCTGTGTGCACTGTGGGATATCGAACGGAACATAAAAAGCCGCTTATATTACTTTACACCACAAGTTTTTGACACGCTTGAGTCACTTGGATATTATTGGTCGGAATGAGGAAACTAAACCTGGTTTTAAGCAGGTGGTTCGAGGGTTTTTATTTCTTTTTTCTCGCAGATGTCGTCCGCACTCAGGGTTCCTACTCAAGGCCAAACTTCACATTTGCCTGACTAAAAGGCTGAATTTCTATGACCTATAATGAACAAAAAAACAGACACAGACAGTATTTAAACAGCCTGGTGACCAGTGGTGTAAAGTAACAACTTACAAATACTCAAATGACTGTAATTGAGTAGTTTTTCTTGTAATTTACTAAGTAGTTTTATAAATGTGTACTTTTACTTTCCCTTCAGTACATTTTTAGTGCAGTATCTGTACTTTTACTCCACTACTTTCCTTCAACCTGCAGTCACTACTTGATTTTTTCTTGTCTATGAGGATAAAAGGTAAATTGCATCGTAATGAACAACCTCAAGACATGGCCGATTTATAATTGCAGGAAACTGTTTGCAAGCATTAAAAGGGTCCAAGAAGATGTCCAAAATCTTTACACTCATTGACCCAGAGACTGTTTAGAGTCATGTCACTGATGAGAAGATGACCGAAATGGCCTTAAACCCAGCAGGCACAAGACATCAACATGACGTCAGATTGATGTTATACCCCAACATCGTGGGGACGTTACATTTTGTTTGGAAATGAAAATCAGGTTGACATCAGAACTCAACGTCCAACGTAAAATCAACCAAATATCAACATCTAATGATGTTACAGCTTGACATTGTGTGAACGTTACCACTATGACTTTTGTCAGACGATGGATTTTGGTTGCCGTACCTGACGAATAAATGTTAGTATTTGATGTCAATATGACGTTGGTTTAAGATGTTGGCTCGACGTTAGATTTTGGTCACTTTCTAACAACCTAAAATCAACCAAATATCAACGTCATTTGACGTTATTATTGGACATCAAAATAACGTCTTTAGACACTGGCTAGACATTGAATTTTGGTCACCTGATGTCATAACCTAAATCTAACCGAATATTAACGTCTTATGATGTTGTGTGCCTGCTGGGCAATAACTAAATGCACTACAGAATGTTACGTTTACACACATCCACAAATTATATGTAAATCATCAGCTTTTTACAGCGTAATACTCACTATTCTTGAGTACTTTTAAAAGGGCTACTTTTTACTCATACTTTGAGTAATATTACAACAGATACTTTTATTCTACTTGCACTACATTTTGGGTAATAGTACTTTTATTTAAGTATGATTTTTCAGTACTCTTTTCACCACTGCTAGTCATAATATCTTACTGGAGTGAAAGGAATAAAATGGCACTGAATTAACCCTTTAACTGCCCCACCAAGAAAACATTTTTGGATTGCATTTTTAACTCCTAATGTTGCTAGAAAAATAACACTCAATGCATCCCATCATTTCTAAAATTTCAGCCTCTACCAAATGGTTGATATGTCGGTTTATGGTAAAAGTACCGGAATTAATACATATACTATGAAAAATCAGAAAAAATGAAGTGTAAGAAAAAAAAAATCAAAATAAAACATTTTTGAATACCAAGTCATCTTTATTTTTTGATGCCATACAATATTTCAGATTCTCATTTAACATGTTTTCTTGCCTGTTTGTTTTTTGCAGTAAAACCAAAGTCAAGTGTAGTAGTGCAACAGGATTATGTTTGTTTGATTATTTTGTAAACCAACAATGCTGTGTGTGTAAACCATCATTTAAAACAGTCATTCTTTAAATGTCTTTAACAGTCATTACTTAAAACAGTCAAGACATGGTCAACCATTTGGTAGAGCAGGCACGGTATTAAAACTACATGTGGAGAGATGGAAAGTAGAATTTCAAACAATAAACAAAAATCGCTTATATTCCATGTCTTCAATCAAAATAATAATATTTTTTTAAAAATTCAATGACCTGTTCAAACATATGAGGGCTTTTCTGTACAGACCCTTCATGCACATAGAGCCCACTCTTTGATCTAACTTGTTTTTGTGTTTTATAGATGCCCATCCCCTAGAGGAAGGATGACGTCAAAACCAGGACTGCCAAAACAAACTGGAAACTTCAATGGTGTTGAAAAACCTCGCAGACTCTAGATGAGCTTTACTCTGAGGCTCATGACTCACTGACAACTTCTCTGCATCGATTTTTCATACTCTCCTCTAGCATTTGGTTGTTGTCTTTTAAGTGTCGCTATTTTATTTTTCCAAGCGATGAAAAGCAGTTTATTGTTTGAAATTACTATACAATGTTTGTACTCATTAGAAACAGATCAGGTTTGAGGGAAAAAAAAAATGGCCAAAGATGAAAAGGACCGTGAATTCTGATGAAACAAAAGCTGTCGAAACTAGCCGTAAGCCCACTAGATGCACAATACCAAGTTTTTTATTCTCGTCTGATGTCTGCGTTTTTCTCTTCAAAAGTTAAAAGGTTTAAGTGTTTTTATACTCATTTAAAATTTAATTGATATCTTTTAATCACAAGTTCTTTAATGCAGGTGTGCATTTTTTTGTCTTCAAGTAGCTTCACTCCATGTTGTAATTACAAGATTCCTTCATTATCAAGCTCATAATTACACCTTGTGAACTGGGAATTTATTTATGTTTGGGCATTGATAACGTTGCCATAAAATGTACACCTGTACAAAATGTATACCAATTCAGCATCTAAAAACATAAATATCTCTGAGCATTCAACATCATTTGCCAACCACTTGCTGTCATCGTGAAATTCAGTAATGACTTGATGAATGCAGCATTGCATAGTTTATTGTTGTTTATATTTTTTGCATATTGAATTTTTGTTATAATTCTGCCATTTTCCGACTGTGAACGACGGTGTACGTTTAGTGATCACAACTAGTACGATTAATAGTGCAAATAAATTGAACTTACATACGCATGCTCTTAGTACATGTATGTGGTCATTAAAATCAGGCAGTATTCACAGGTTCTGATGACCTGTGCTGATTATTTTGAATGTAAACAAAAATATACTTTGGGTTTTAGATAGTTTGATGTCTTTTTATCTGATATATTGGCTTGTTTTAAAAGGGTTTATGCATGTTTTAGTCAAATAGCTTTGTAGGGTTGCACAGTGTACACTATGGGAAGATGTTTTAACTTAAATTCCTTCTCAGGATATGTATTCTTGATATCAACAATTCAATTCTTGATATTAGGAATGCTGATTATTGATATACCAATTACATTTTGACTATTAACAATGTTAATTATTGATATAAACGATGATGCCATCATTCACAGAAATACAATTCTTGATATTTGTATTGTTTAACAGGATATGAAGACTTAATATCAAAAACTTAATTGTTGATATCAAGAATGCTAATTGTTGATACTAGGATCTGCATTTCCACTAGTAATGTAACTATGTCAATTCTTGATATCAACAATTCAGTTTCACTAGTAACAATGTTAATTCTTGATATCAACAATTCAGTTTCAATAGATTAAAATGTTCCTTCTTGAAATCAGGTACTGAATTTCAACTAGTAAGAATGATAGTTCTTGATATCTGAAATTGTATTTTCACTAGTTAGATGTCACAGTAGCCTGCCATTGAAATGTATTTGTTGATATCAAGAATGGATTTCTTACTAGTTAAAATTCCAATTTTACATTCAGAAATACAATTTATACTGCTAAATGCCTTTATTTGTGATGTCAGTATCATGTGAACTGAATTGCTACTATCGCAACAATGAAACTGTTGATACAGCCTGATCTCACAAGGAAATGTAACTATTTTACGTTTTGTCATTTTAGTGAATAATTCATGAATTTAACTTGCTAAATCTAACAATACTAACAGCTGAATTCATATGAATTTGTACAAATTCAGCCGTACAAAAATGTTCGATTTCATAAAGAAGGCTTGGAAGGCACCTAAACCTGCCCCTAAACCCAACCGTCATCAGGGGATGAGCAAATCATACTTAACTGTTTACATAAAATCATATGAATTCAGACAAATTAGCCACTAAATCAAAAAGTTATTATTTGCTGTGAGATTGTCTTGATTGACATCAAAAATTAGATTGTTACTAGTAAAAATGTCAATTCCTGATACTAAGAATTTAATGTCACTTGTTGAAATATTAATTCTTAATATCCGCAATAATGTTTCAACATGTTGCATTTGTTATTTCTGATAGCTAAAAATGTATTTCTGACATCAGCGATAAGGAAAGTAATATCTGATATCTAAAATAACTCATTTCACTATAACAATCACATTTATTATATCAGAAATTAACATTGACACTAGTGGCAATAAAAAATTTTTTACAGCAAAAACGATTACTTTTACTAGTAGCAATTCAATTTTGATATCAAATATTTAATTCCTGATATTGTCAATTAAATTTTTGATATCAACAATGGAATTGTTGATATCATGAATTACATTTCAAGTAGCAAGAAATCAATTCTTGATATCAACAATTAAATTTGAATGACAGCCTATGAGGATATTTAACTAGTGAATATATAATTGATATCAACAAATTAATTCTTTTTTTTATATTAAGAACTGAATTGTTGATATCAAGAATACATATCCTGAGAATGAATAAAAGTCAAAATAAATTGCCATAGTACCGCAGGGGTGCCCAATCCTGTTCCTGGAGATCTACCTTCCTGCAGAGTTCAGCTGAAACCTTGATCAAACACACCTGTCTGTAATTACCAAGTGCACCTTCAGATCTGACTTGGTTGGTTTAGTTGTGTTTGATCAGGCATGGAGCTGAAATCTGCAGGAAGGTAGATCTCCTGGAACAGGATTGAGCACTGCTGGTTTACTGGTACCACAGCAGTACTGCCATACTGGACCTTTAAAACACTTGTAGATTAGTGATGTGCGGATCGATACTAAAATATCGATATCTCCGATACCAGCTTTGTATGTTCTAGAATCGATTATCTTATCAAATAATCGATATTTCAATAATTTGGAGCAAAAATGTAGTTTATTGGAAATAGAAATACAGTGGAAAGTAACCACAATTACCCTAGTTTATCTGAATATGCCAACTTAGTCGGAACTACTTGTTCTTCCGCCTGCAAAGTCATGTGCGTAATATGGCACAATACAACTGCAGTCAGATCACGCTAGCTAGCCAGTAGCCACTCAGTCTGTTGGCACATGTGTTTTAGTCACGCTGTCATTGAATATGGGTGACCGCAAGCAGAGTTATGTGTGGAGCTACTTCACTTCCATAAACTCAAACGGTGCAGTTTGTGACACGTGTAACAAAACAGTGAGGTACTGTGGTAATACCACAAACCTAATCAAACATCTACATGGAAATCGCAAGACAGAATATGACAACGTCACGACTAGGCGGTCAGAAGAGGAGGAAAGGAGAGGCACAGGTGCTGCTAGGGCGAGACAGACATCGAATTCAGAGTCCTTAGGTGCAGCAGGCAGGCACTATCCAGGTACACAGGGAGAAAATATGGCGATTTGGCTGTATTTTGGGGGCTTAGGTTTTTTTGTGACATTGATAAAACAACGAAAAAAGGTTCAAAACGCTTTCATGGGAACAGGATTAACTTGTCACTAAACGTAGAAGTGTGAATGTTTTTTTAAGATGTTCAGGCAGGCGTTTTAAGATATACATGCTCAGATGCTGTCAATAAATATGTAAGTTGGCTTTTTTGTATGATAATTCTTAATCTATAAACAATAAACAAGAATAACCCGTAATATGTCTCGTATTCAGTACGAAGTGACACTTTTAAGGACACTACTTTCTACTTTTAATTTTCCAAACAGTCATTTTTGGGCAACGTATCGGTATCGGATCGGTATCGTCGATACTCGCCTTCATTTTACTTGGTATCGGATCGGATAGGAAATCAGTGGTATCGCACATCACTATTGTAGATTTGAAGCGATTGTATCATCAATATGGTAGCGTGTGTGTGTCCATTATGTCTGCACATTACAAGACATTAAACATGACAGCCTTTCTGGGTTATCTATAGAGTAAATGCTGTGTAGATTTCACACCTTATATGTTATTATGTGTTTTGCGATAAATACACATGGAATTCCAGGTTATTTCGAAATGAAAAGTTATGTAATTAAAAAAAAAATGGAAGCGAAATGCTCTTATAGTTGCTGATACTAATTTTAGTAGTGAGCAAGAGCACTTAAAAATATTTATTTTATTTACTCATTTTTTTAAGGTAAGTGGTTGCAAACATTTCATATGGGCTACATCTAAACAATCAAATTAAATTAAAGATTACTAACTTAATTTAGTTTGTTTCAATTCAGCCTCTATAAATTGTTTGTAACCACTTACCTTAAAAAATTAGTAAATCCAATTAATCCTTTTTTTCACTGTGTGCTGTTTTTATTGGCAAAAATATCAGCAAGATTGTAAATGCAAATGATTTCATGCAATTCAATAAGCAAAAAGTAATACATAAATTTATATTTAGTTTTTTAACATTGAAAGTGTGGACGTTTTCAAAAGTAAATAAGCAGAACCATTTCTCAAGGCAAAACATAAGCTGAGTTTTCTCTCAGAATGAATCATTGTTTCTGAACGAATCAGGCAAATGATTCAATGCCACACATAATAAGAAAACAAGTCAAAAAACACTCAATTACGTTGTTCCAGGATCCTGAATGAATCAGACATGTTAAATGAATCTTCTGAATAAATGACTCAGTGACTAAATCGTTAAAGGCTAATTCATAGCAGATGCTGGCAGACGGCAAAATACACTTTGTTGGGTTTTGTTGTATCAGTGTTATCCCTTTATATGTTCCTGTTTGCTATTGCCTGTTCTTGCCGACTGAATATGCAGAAGAGGCAGTTGCTGGGTTGTAGGATGTCTGAGAAGTGATGTACTGTAATTTGGATTGTCTGTAAAGTGTGAACCCGCATTGTGACTTCCTGCCACCTACTGGCTATTTTAGATTTAATTTCCCATTTAATAGCATACATATTAATCTATAATCTATATTTAAAATATACATATTTACATTGAATAATATCACAACATAATATACGTTTTATTTGTGATTTAAATGTCCCTTTAGATTAAGTTTCTGTGCTTAGATGAATTTACTTTCATTTAACTGGTACCAACTTTCTCAATAATATATTGTTCAGTAACACTTTATTTTGATGGTCCATTTGAGTATTAGTAGACTGTCTGCTTAATATCTGTTGATACTGACATTTAACTGACTATAAGAAACTTTGCAAGTACATGTCAACTTACACTAACCCTAACCTCAACCCTAACCCCAACCTAACAGTCTACTTATAATCTAATGAGAATTAGTTGCAATGTAATTTAAATTCAACAAACGGACCATCAAAATAAAGTGTGACCCATTGTTCAGATGAAATGTCTCATAAATATATATGTGTAGATATATATACTACAGTAATACCACTTAGTATCATATTTCAGGTTGTATAACATTAGATGTACTGATGGTACTGTGACAGCAACACTATTAGGTTGGTTGGACTACACCTGGACTACCAACTATCTAATAAGCCTGGCCCAGGCTGGGAATCCAAAAACCAGCAAACTGTCTTAATCTGGTTTAAATCAATATTATTTTAATCCCTGACCATTATTTTCTTACAAATTACGTTTTTTTGCAAGGAACACGAGAAAAAACATGGCCATGCAGGAAATGAAATTTATGGGAAGCAATTTCTTGCCTCCAAATCCCTGATGCTCCATTTAAAATCGTTTCATTTTTTTCAAATGACCACCCTGCAGGGGGAAAAAGAGAAAACACCAGCCTAAACTAGCTGTCTGGTCCTATCTGGTCTCACAGCTGGTTCTGTAGACATGGTTTTAGAAGGGTTTTGGGCACTTTTCAGATTTGCCAGAGAAGCAAAAGGCAATCTTGTTTAGGGTGAAACCCATTTAATGCATTTCACTTAAGACTGCTAAAACGAGCAAACCATTTTAGTCTTGCTTCAAATCGTGCTTATTATCCACAGGGCAGTCTGCAAACAATCACTTAAAAATCACTTCAGCATATAAGCAGCACTGCGTTATCAGCAAAATAATAAAGAGGGCATACTTAATGAAATAATTATATAGCTTAAAATGCATCTGCATTGCTAGCATAATAGAAATGACTCTGTATTACCAAAATATAGAATATATAATCAGTTAAACACCCAAAGCGTCCTGAGAGTGAGTTTTCATAATGCGAGCTCAGTTTACCTTCCACAAAGATGACATTAATGTTGAGAATCAGAACGAACTCCCAAACGTGCGGCATTCTTCATTTAGTCCATCAGGTAATTAACTTGATAACACTTGGTCAAAGTCTGAAGCGTCATTCCCCGCGAGCGTTGCCGACACGCGCGCTCCCGTCATTCTCAAATATGATGAACATCGTCCTCTCCGAAAAGACGCGACCCGCCGCGCAGATTCACTCGCAAAATGTACCGCACGGACAACCACTTGACAGGTCACAGCATGGAAACTTCCAAGTCCAGAACCGAACGAGAGCGAGCCAGTGTGTTTATTTGTCGTTGTTTGTGCTGTTGGCTGAGTCGTGGACGGTGTTTGCGGCGTTACCTGACAGCGCGCGCGGATCTGAGGTTTAGCGCGGTCTAATCCTTCTGCAGGCGGGGCTCGCGCTCCCGTGACGCTCGCTGGAGAATGCGGTTAGTTTTGACATCTATTCAAACTCTAATGCAATTACTTTCCTGCTGGTGCGAGGCTTTACAGGATTAGAAATCATCACATTCCTGTTCATTACTTGCCAAATTAGTAACACGAGTGCGCATTAAGGACAAAACTCCCAATCGTCGCCTTTCACTTTATTTATTTATTTACTTGTGAGCTAATTAATGCACACGCTTCGATGAGCAGCCTTTAGCTGCGCACAGGTTTGTTGACACATCACTTTTTTTTTAACAAATTAACGTTTAAGTTAGACATGTAAACGACATTCACGTAATTTATAAAACATTTTAAATACAAAAATAAATCATCATAGAAAACATATCCACACAATCATGACATCAACAACAATTGGACACTTTCAGACAAATGTGATCACATTTACATAATACATAGAGCCCAATAATTTCTAAAACTAAAACAATATCAATAATCAGGACATGGAAACACAAATGTACACGTCACACATCAATCCAACACTACAGCACCTCCAAAGGTAGAAATAAAAAGGCTGAATTTGAGATTAGGTCTTGTCCCAATTGCACAGGCGAGGAGTGTTTGTGTGCGTGTGTTTGTCTACTGTCCTGCTTTCAACGATTCACATTCTGTAGATGTTAGATTTTTTTTTAAATCTTTGACTGTTTCATATATATAACCTGATGCAAGATAAAAATATATCAAGCAAGAACCGAATAAGATGGATGAAGTAGTGAGTCATGACTGGGCAATAGTTTTTTGTTTTTTTTTTGGTACTATCTGAACGTCTGCATGAAAAAAAAAATTCAGTGCTATTTTCAGTGAGGGCACACAACATACAAAATTCCTCTCACAGATAAATGTGGAAGCATGAAAAGAAACACAATAGCTCAACAATAAGGATGGCTGACAAGAAATGTAGATAACTCCTGAAAATTGCACTCGCATGCTTTGTACATACAGTGCTCAGCATAATTGAGTACACCCCTTTTTGAAAATGAATATTTTAATCCATTTCTCAGTGAATATAGGCAATGTATTTTGGTGCATTTGAACAAAACAGATTTATTAAACAGATATATTTATTAAAATAATATTTTAGTCACAAAACTTATTTAGAAATTGAAAGATAATACAATTAAAGTCAAGCTAAATATTGCAAAAGAAATTACAACCTACAAAATTTCAACTAAATTTTTCCATTTTTTTTCTCTTCCGTAGGATTTTTCCTCTTTTGTAAATTTGTATTTAATATTTTTCTATAACATATAAATTTGGCTGTACTAGTTTTTGGACCGTTATTGTAAGTTATTTTGTTAGATTAGCTCTAGATTTGGCTTCAGTAATGACTAATCTAATATATATGCACAAATATAATATTGTATAGCTTTCTATTAAAAATATAAATTTAAAAGAGAGATTTGTGAGGGGTGTACTTATATATGCTGAGCACTGACTTATTTTTATGATTGGTGCAAGTCTTTGGTTTTCCATGATTATGTCAAAAATACATAAATCAGCAATGAATTTTGAAAGTCAAAATGTGTTTTGAACTGCCTTTTTGTGTTTCTAAAACTATTAAACTAAAATGTGCATTAAATAAAAACAAAAATGTTCTAATCAATTTTAAAATATTGCAAAAAATAAAAATGGATCTTTCCTTTGTGGTGGAGAGTATATTGGAGGCATTCTGACACCAGATAAAAATAATAAAAATGTAATTGCAACTTTTTTCCTCTCACGATTTTTGTCTCTCACAACTCAAAATTTAATTGAGAT
Organism: Danio kyathit; assembly: GCA_903798195.1. NCBI lineage: Eukaryota > Metazoa > Chordata > Actinopteri > Cypriniformes > Danionidae > Danio > Danio kyathit. Next base: position 45,534,452 of record LR812521.1, on the reverse strand, counting down.
TTTTTTCTGAAGGAATGAAGAAATATAAATTGTGAGATTAAAATATCTAAATCTGATATAAAAGTCAGAATAACAATATGAGATACAGTCAGAATTATCTTGTTATTGTAATTTAACAATGCAAGTCTGACTTTTTCTAATAATTCTGAGATCATATCTCGCAATTCTGACTATTTGATGTATTTAAACAATTTCTAGAAAAAAAAAATATAAATGTATTTTTAAAAATGAGTTTAAAACTTAAATCATGAAATACAATCTTGCAATTCTGATAAAAAAAAACAGGACTGTGAAAATGTAACTCAGCTGCAAGAAGAACTTTAACTGTGAAATATAAACTTACAACTGAGAAAGAAGTGACTTTTTGGTTGTTGAAATTGTGAAGTAAAATAAAAAAATGCAGTTCGAAGAAGTAAAGCCTGAATCACGAGAAGATATACAGTTGCAATCAGAATTATTGAACCCCCTTTGAATTTTTTTTCTTTTTTACATATTTCCCAAATGATGTTTAACAGAGCAAGGACATTTTCACAGTATGTCTGATAATATTTTTTCTTCTGGAGAAAGTCTTATTTGTTTTATTTAGGCTAGAATAAAAGCTATTTTTAATTTTTTAAACCCATTTTAAGGTCAAAATTATTAGCCCCTTTAAGCTATATATTTTTTCAATAGTCTACGGAACAAACCATCATTATACAATAACTTGCCTAATTACCCTAAACTGCCTAATTAACCTAATTAACCTAGTTAAGCCTTTAAATGTCACTTTAAGCTGTATAGAAGTGTCTTGAAAAATATCTAGTAAAATATTATTTACTGTCATCATGACAAAGATAAAATAAATCAGTTATTAGAGATGAGTTATTAAAACTATCATGTTTAGAAATGTGTTGAAAAAAATTTCTCTCCGTTAAACAGAAATTGGGGAAAAAAATAAACAGGGGGGCTAATAAATCAGGGGGTTGAATAATTCTGATTGCAACTGTATAATCTCACAATGGGGTATATGCACACAGATTTTTAATTTTCAGTCAGCCAGCCCAATCGTGAACTGTTGCACCATTACAAAATCGCTACGTTTAAGGTCTGATTTCTTTAAAAATCTGTGATCTTCACTGCATGATAGACATACAATATAAAGTAGGTATCAGACCAGACAAGAAGCACTGCATTAAATTCCAATTTTCCATGCCATGTCTTTAAAATATGGAAATTTATTTTACCCTAGTATTTTCAAAGGAGTTTCTGCACTAGCCTGCTGCTACTGACGGCACTTGCATTTCTTTCATCTCGTTTTACGCTTAAACAACTAAATGAATGCTTAAATCTATTGAACTGATTATATTTGAATTACATTACAAAACTGACGCTGTAAAAGAAACCTTATGAAATTGAAAAGAGTCACATAAACCTTTCACCGGAAGTTTATCATTGGCTGAAAAACACTAGCTGTTCATCTTATCCCATTAAGAGAAAACAAAAGTTTAAATTGTGCTATACAAAGTTACAATTACCTTTTATTTATTTTTTTATCCCATGGTGTAAACAAGCTTTGATAAGACAGTGAGAATGTTGTAGAGCAAAGAAAAACCTACAGAGCCAGCAGTAAAAATCCTCATTGTTGAGCCCTGCAGCACATGCATTCCATTAAAAAGAGAAAAACACTATCAAAATAAGCATCAAAACAGTATGTAATCTCTTCCAATAATTTCTTGTCCGACATTTTTAAATGAACATGTCCAATTTCATCTGATATCCAAATGAAGTTCCAATCAAATCAAGTAGAGCTAAGTTTATTCAGACACCGACGTCTTTATAGTCCATTCCACTGCCTAAGCGAGACAGTTTGCGAGTGCTTTTTATTCATCAGTAGTACTGCTGCTTTTCTGTCCAGCTAGTGATCCAGTGTTTTTTGTTGTTCGTGGTGTCCAGAATCAAAAAGCCCTGGTTTACCTGGTACTGTTCCTTCTTACAAATCCTCACGCCTTTGTATTTTGGCATAGTTCGAAAGTAGTCGATCCTTGTAAAAAAGCCACTCTGCGAGAAGGAAAAAGCGCATAAGTATGCACGTCAAGAAAGAGACATAGGACCACATTTTCATAACAGGTTGATTAGAGTAAGAATGTGAGCAGCATGTATTCATAGCAGCTTTAAGAAATCGGAGAGTCTCGACGGAATTCATTTCATGAGATTATGAAGCATTCTTTAAACATAAGCGAAATTATGAAGAGAGCAAATTATTAAGTGGGAGCGTGTAAGAATGCGTGATGAACTCAACAGGAGATTGTGAAGGGGAGAAGAAAGCTTGTTATCTCTGTAAGAGAAGATGTGATCAGAAAGAGTTTTGTTGCCTCAGTTGAAAGCAAGCTCTCAAACGGCAGGAAAGCAAAGAACACGGTAACGCAGAAGGAAGTTATTAGCCTTGTCAAAGCGCGAAAAGGCATTCAGAAGTTGTATTAAAGCAATATACAGTTGATGTTTTAAGACATTGTTCTATCTCCAAGATAACAGCATCCCAAGCCTGAGGATAAAACAAAGAGCCTCACATATCAATTTGTTTCAGGAAGAAAAAAAAACACCCTTTAGTGTTTTTGAGAGCAATGATGAGAGTGGAAAACAGACGAGGCAAGCGCTGTGTCTCAAAAGGGAAGAGGAAAGACAGTATTAGTGGAGCTTGCGTGGAATACATTATTGTTAATTAAGCCAAGCTGGGTTTTAGCTGGAGTGCTGTGGCACCTACGAACTTGCTATTTGTGTGTCAGTGGCCCGCAAAGGCCAGAATCTCAGTCCTCCTCTGTAAGGCGATCGTTTTCTGATGGCTGTGTTTTCATTTCTGCTTTCTGGGCCTTGGCCTCATAAAGCTCTCTGGTGTTGGCCCTCTTGAAGAAACCACACTGGGGAACAGGATTCAGATATGAGCAGGCAAACAAAACACAAGGCAAGACTGGAGAAACTGATCTACAGTCAGCAGCTCCTCTGCTTCAAGTGTCTGAAGTGTTTAAAATCACATTTAAAATATGTCCATAGATCAAGTGCATGAAAAAAATAGAATAAATGTCATTTGACTGCAAAAATGTGGACTGGAAAGTCAAAAATATAATTCATGCTTAAGTTTTGGAAGAAAATACACAAACTTATTACAAATTCTTAGTATTTTTTGCATCATGTGAAACGTGAGAAACTCGACTGCAAAACTAGTTTAATATTGCACTGGTATATTTGTGTGAATAGCCCAAAACACACTGTATGGGTCAAAATTATCGATTTTTCTTCAGAATATTATGCAAAGATCATCTTCCATGAAGAAATTTTGTACATTTTCTTCTGTAAAAATCTATCAAATTGTTTTTTTTAGTAATATGCATTTCTAAGAATGGAATTTGAACAACTTAGAAGGCGATTTTGTTTGATTTTGATATTTAGATTTTTTTGAACCCTCAGATTACAGATGTTCAAATAGTTGTATCTCAGCCAAATAGTGTTCTAACCCAACAAACCATCAATGGAAGACTTAATCATTCAGCTTTTAGATGTGCAAATTCTCAATTTCCAAAAATGTCACCCTTATTAATGGTTTATATCCAGTGCTCAGCATATATGAGTACACCCCTCACAAATCTCTCTTTTAAATTGATATTTTTAATAAGAAGCTATACAATATTATATTTGTGCAGAAACATTAGATTAGTCATTACTGAAGCCAAATCTGGAGCTTATCTAGCAAATTAACTTACGCTAACGGTCCAAATCTAGTACACCCAAATTTATATGTTATAGAAAATTAATAAATACAAATTTAAAAAAAAGAGGAAAAATCAAGAAAAGCAAAAATTATTTTGTAGGTTGTAATTTATTTTTGCAATATTTTGCTTGAATTGAATTGTATTATCTTTCAATTTCTAAATATGTTTGGTGACTAAAATAATATTTTAATAAATATATCTGTTTAATAAATCTGTTTTGTTTAAATGCACCAAAATACATTGCCTAAATTCACTGAGAAATTGATAAAAATATTAATTTTCAAAATGGGGTGTATTTTGTTATCAGGTATGCACACAAAATGTGTTATTAATTTTATGGTTACATCATTATTTTAGTGTTATATACTCTCAGGTTTGTTTAAACTTTTAAGTTGTAATTCTTTTGTCCAGACTTTTCATCTTTCGTAGTCTCATTTTGTTTCTAGATTCTTCTTGTTTCTTTGTTATTCCTAATTTTGAGATCAGTTCCTTGTGTGAAGTTCACTTTACTGAATCAGATAGTTATTGCACTACATTACATCTGAAATGCACCTGAAAGAATGCACATAATATATGATTCAATATTCAGTACTTTCATACACTACAATACAGCAAAAATAAACCATTCACTATTAGTCATTTTAAATAATCTTGTTGAGTTTTATGCTAAAAAATGAACATTGACATCTTTCACTGACCACACACGAAAACATAATTACAAATGCTCATTATAGAAACTTACTTGGATGACTTAAACACATCAATAAATACATGAGGGATAACAAACAAGAAATACTTAGAGTTGACTTAATTTTGAGTGAACCGTCCCTTTAATAAAAAGCTACAATCTGACATGTTTCGTCAATAACATGCCTCTGAAACTCAGGGCTTAAAGAAAATCTTGAGTTTCCCTCTCATAATTATGATTTTGTGGTGATGTTTAAATCCGTTAAACACACAAATGTGTTTTTTCTGACATGATTTTTATCCTTCCACACTGTAAAACACACACACACAAATATCCTGGTGATTTTCTACCAGGGGATTATTCATTAATTCTTTTCAGACTCAGCGCTGTTCAAAATAAAGTTTATATTTATACAGACACAGCTCTACAATGTTGGAAAAGTCCTTCATATTAATACAGCACATTGTGATATGGTTTGACAGATTGTTTTTTAGAAAATGGATATCCAGTGTAATATTTCCTCCTTCCTGAATGTTAGTTTGTGTGTATAAACCCTGTTCACATTCTATATATTTATTTGCTATTGTGAAAGCCCAGTAGATGAATAGAAGAAGTCAAAACCTATAAGAATAATTCAGTGTGGGTTCCTTTGGGTTTATATAATGAGGCTTTTCAGTTTACAAGTAAAATGTGGTAATTACACAATATAATAATATTCCTATAAACATACATTTTCTAAAATACACATAACAGCTTCAAAATTATTTATATATATTTATATATATATATATATATATATATATATATATATATATATATATATATATATATATACAACAGATCTGTCTGGTTCTTCAATCTGATTGGCTGATAGCAGTGCGATATTCTGCAATATCAGCACTCGTACAGCCTCCTCACCCTTCTGTATTACTTCGCCCACATAGAGTGACAGCAGATCAATAAACTCACTACAGTTTGACAAATATTGCAGCTGTTGGGCAACATAATGTACTTTTGAGGCTGTTTTAGGTGAGAATGTAATTATTTAGTAGGGCTGTGCGATGTGGGAAAATATCTAATTGCGATTTTTTTTGACAGACATTGCGGTTTCGATTTGATTTGCAATTTAATTTTGTAGTCAAGCTTCAGCTCAATAATCTGTATTGTAGCTTCTCACTGCTAAGTAAGTGTTAGTTTAAAAAAACTGAAAAGATATTAACTTACTTAAACGTTTATTCAAATTTGTTTTTAAATATTCAGAAATTAAACACAAATTTTTCTCTAGAGCAAGCAGTAGGCTCAAATAAAATGACCTCACCTTTCTGTAAACAAGTTCAACTCAAATTAGGGAGATAATGTAGCTTATTATACAAACAAATAATAAAAAAATAAATGTAAAAAAAACAGAACACTCAGCAAATTAACATGGCTGATAAGAGGCAGATTGAAAATTCTGATTGGGCAAATGAAAGTATGCTCACTCAATTGGCTAGTAAGTCTGTCACACACAGACGGCAGTCACACATTCGAAAATAAATAATACATATAAAGTTGAAGTCAGAATTATTAGCTCCCCTTTGAATTTTTTTTTCTTTTTTAAATATTTCCCAAGTTATGTTTAAGAGAGCAATAAAATTTTCACAGTAAGTCTTATTTGTTTCATTTCGGCTAGAATGAAAGCAGTTTTTTTTAAAAAAAAAAAAGCCATTTTAGGGACAAAATTATTAGTCCCTTTCAGCTATTTCTTTTTTTGATAGTCTACAAAACAAACCATCATTATACAATAACTTGCCTAATTACCCTAACCTGCCTAGTTAACCTAATTAACCTAGTTAAGCCTTTAAATGTCACTTTAAGCTATATAGAAGTGTCTTGAAAATTATCTAGTCAAATATTATTATCTGTCATCATGGCAAAGATAAAATAAATCAGTTATAAGAAATGAGTTATTAAAACTATTATGTTTAGAATTGTGTTGAAAAAAAACTTCTCTCCGTTAAACAGAAATTGGGGAAAAAAATAAACAGGGGGGCTAATAATTCAGGGGGTTTAACAATTCTGACTTTAACTGTATATTCCATATTGCAGCCTCTTGCGATTAAGCTAATAGCAATGTTTCAAATCATAATTGCGATTCGATTTCGATTAATTGCACAGCCCTATTACTTAGATTGCATATATGCAGTTTATTTATAAGGATAGTGCCTATTTTGAATATTTATAATTTAGAAGCTACAGCACATTGGCGGCCATTAGCCTTTCACTGAGCAGAGCAAAGACGGTTGACGTTGTACATCCGGTAATGGCGACAGATACCACATAATAAGCCCTTAGAGGAGAAAAACCCTATTAAGCTGATAAGTGACTTTGTGTCGATCTCTCTCTTTTTTATGTTGCAGTGCTGCATTTATACCATAGTAATTGTAGTGTATTGAGTGTGAGATGGAACTCACATATCAGGAATGTATGTATTTTGTGTTGGCCACTCTTTGTATAACCCTGAGTTACTTTTTGGTTGGACATTGTTTGTTTCTAATGAGTCTCCAGTTTTGGTTACTGCAGACTAGTTCAGTAAACAGAAAGAAAGAAGAAATGCCCGCATGTGTTTAGCGTTTTTCCTTAACGCAAACACAATAGTAATCTGGTAGTGTTTGAGTTGCTTTGGCTTTTCTGGGTTGATTATTGTGATATCCCGATTGCAACAGAGAAATACTGGGAAATCTCTGTAGACCGATGGCATTTCATGCCGTTCAGCCTTATAGTCTTAAAATGTGAACAAAATCAGCTGTTTTGTCATCACTTTAGATATTACGCTAGAGAATCATTCAAACACTAGCTCTAAAGAGACGTTGGTGAATTAGTTACGGATTCTGCTGTTCTGACGTCAGCTGCAGATGTAAATGAATGGCGGAAGAAAGTAGTTCCTCATACAAAAGGGTTTTTAGACTCTCCGCGTTTGATTTTCTTTTTTATATAAACGATTATGTTGTCAAACTCTTGTATTAATGCAAAATCACATTCGTAGCAGTGCGATATGGCTGTATATTGTTACTAGTGGGACACTAAGGTACAACGCACAGCACACGCCTCCCACCAGTGCCGATATACAGCCATATCGCACTGCTAATCATGTGATATTACTATATACTTTACATATATAATTATATAGTAATTAATGGTGTAGAGTAAAATCAATTAATTTTAATTAGTAATGTGAGCTACTATTTTAATACTGTAGGCTAGTATGGTTAACATAATATATAAACCTCATGACTGGTAAGTTTATAGACATCAAATTCTAAATGCCTAACTGATGTCTCGCACAAAAGAAGAATTAAAATGTGCGGCAATATGTGTTGCTCTTCTCAAGGTGCAGTTAAAAACAAACTTCACACTTGTTTATGGTGTTAAAGCATAATGTGATAAACTGAATCTGTTGTTTATGCCATTCCATCCAGAATAGCATGCAGATGTGCGAACAAAAGATAAGTGTGCGGCACCGAAGCACAAAAGGATCCTCACCTTCCACAGAAGAATAACAATCAGGCCCAGCAGAAGCACTCCTGCCAGAACGGACACGATGATGATCCACAGAGGAGCTTCATATGGTAGTTCTTCAGCCACTGCGGGGTCTATATCTACTGTAAACTAAACCCAGAAGAGATGTTTACTGTCATTAATCTCTAACACGCCAGGAAATACATACAGCAAAATTGCCTCATTTTAATAAATATTTGATTTTCCTCCCACTTATGCTAAATGTATGCAAGAACGAATCTTGGATGGAAGAGAAAACTCTGAGATTTGTACCTCACGGATGTTATTGTTCATCTTGATGTTTTTTTTGTCTGTTTTTAGAGTCAGCGTGACACTGCCTTGCACACTTACTCCTTTAGCTCTGTAGTCCTGTAAAACAAACGAGCAGCACAAATGTTGTTTTAGACAATAAATGTAATTTACTGTAGTTTCCCAAACACTGCACATCTGGGATGTGCTTCCTTTTGGACTAGCGATGGGTCATTTGTGGAAGATTTGTTCTTGGGGTCTATCTTATGAGCAATGAAGAACAACCTGGGAAGCTAAACAAATGTTTTGTACTTCTCTTCATTTATCTTTGGCTTCACTATAATGACTTCCTAATCTGGAATAAGATCAAAGCTTGTGAATGTGATTGTGTACAGGGAATCTGGCTACTGAAAACAGAACATTTTAACTCTACTACTTGAGTTCATTACTCGGTAAAGAAATCAGATTTTTCCATTCCTACATGAGATACACTCCACCTGGGTAAAGGAGTATGTCAAAAAAATTGTGATCCATGTTTCCGCACTGTAAAAAAAATGCTGGGTTCCACACAGTTTCTTCATGTTATCCTAACACAATTCGTTTAAAACTTAATCGTTTTTACAAATTTAAGTGGATTGAACTTAAAACAGTTAAGTTATCTCCAAAAAAAACTTAAGAATTGAGTTGTTGATGCCGGGGTTAAACCACTATTCTATTTTGAAGGACATCCTGGGATTTCTAATGACCACAGAGAGCCAGGACCTCGGTTTAACGTCTCATCTGAAAAACGGCACTCAACTGAGCAGTATAGAGTCCCCATTAAAATACTGAGGCGTTAGGACCCACACAGACCGCAGGTTGCTGGCCTAACTAACACCAATTCCGGCAGCAACCCAGCTTTCCCATGTGGTCTCCCATCCAGGTACTGACCGGGCGCAGCCCTGCTTAGCTTCAGTGGGCGACCATGTGAGAGTTGCAGAAAGCTAGATGCCAGCTAATTATTAATAGGGATGTCCAGATCCGATCACACGGTTTCAGACTCGATTAGAATCGGACGTTACCTCCTGATCAGGATATATATGTACCTATACATTCATTCATTCATTTTCTTGTCGGCTTTGTCCCTTGCGGGGTCGCCACAGCGGAATGAACCGCCAACTTATCCAGCACGATTTTACGCAGCGGATGCCCTTCCAGCCGCAACCCATCTCTGGGAACTTCCACACACACATTCACACTCATACACTACGGACAATTTAGCTTACTCAATTCACCTGTACTGCATGTCTTTGGACTGTGGGGGAAACCGGAGCACCCGGAGGAAACCCACGCAAACGCAGGGAGAACATGCAAACTCCACACAGAAACGCCAACTGACCCAGCCCAGCCGAGGTTCGAACCTGCGACCCAGCGACGTTCTTGCTGTGAGGCAACAGCACTACCTACTGCGCCACTGCGTTGCCTATATATATATATATATATTCTCATTATTTTTGAACACATCTGTATTTATGCGGTGGCACAGAGTTCTTGACTTCACACAGAAATAGCTATGCGTGCTGCATGACATCACTTTGTTGCAGAGACGCTATTGGTTAAATGCCGGCAAAGTAGAACACGGAAGCAGCTTGAGGCAGGAAAACGCTAGTATGTCTGTAGGTATTATACAGTTGATGACGTCATCATTGCCATAGCAAACTGTAAGATATGTAAATGTGGGATTGCCTGCCGGGTGTTTTAAGTTGAGGTGTTATTTGTTTTTATATTTGATTTGTTTTATATTTACTGTTGCACTAAAAGTCCAAAAGTGAAGAATTGATGTTATTTCTTATTTAATTGTTTAAGCTACCTCACAGAAGTGCTCTGTTTGTAAACAGAGTTGTTGAATGTTAAAATGAGGTGAATTAAATAAAAAATAAGGAACATCCTGGATCGATTTATTCGCTCTGCTTTATTCTTATTTTATTTTTTTTGTATTATAGAAGTATCGGATCGGGTTTCGGTATCGAGTATTCGTTATCGGCAGATACTCAAAATCAAATGACTCAGACTCGAGGGCAAAAAACCTGATTGGGACATCCCTACTAAAATTTTGTCCTTCTGAGATATTTCTATGGCTTAACAATACATTCCTATTCTCAGAAATATAAATATATCAATTACTTAATTTAGCATATTTTAAGATTTATATATTATTATTTAGTTAATTATTATGTTGGAGCTGAACTCTACAGGACAGTGAAGCTCTAAAACAGTTTCAACACTCTTGCCCTAAACTTTTAAACAGTAGTGTCTGATGTTTATCTTTCTATTTTAGATTTTTGAAACTGTTTTCAATATTAGTAATCAAAATGATAATGAAAATGCTAAAAAAAAAATTTTTTAAAGAATCATGTGACCCTGAAAAGTCAGCGTTCACAAACAACAACAAGGAATTCACAAGAATAAATGACATTTTAAAATATATTCAAATATTGGGTTATATAAATGCAGCCTTGTTGAGTGTAAGAGACATTAAACATCAGTTACATTAAAAGCAACAGATGCTGTTTTCAAAATGGAGAACATTATTTGGCCACTTCGGGGTTGTGAAGTGTAACAACGTTTTTCATAGCTAATGTGGGGAAATACTTCAGGCTATATAACTTTACACATCCACTAAAATCACACTGGGATCAGTTAAAAGAAATGTCTTAAAATAGAGAAGTAAGTTTTGAGAAAAGTCAAGCATCAGTTGTTTTCAGACACTCCTCATTTCTAAAGCCAGACTTAGTGTCCAAACATCTTATCAACTTTAAGGAAATATATATATGTGGTATACAGGAAGACTTGGCCAGGTGTGACAAAATGAAACCACTTCAACCCTTCATACATTAAAAAATTTCCCAAAGCAAACATGAGATTTATCCTTGAGAGTCTGACATGCGACAAGTCTGCAGTAATGAGAAGAAAACATGACGGTTCAGGTGCAAAGCGAGCCCTGACCTCAAGCATGGTGCTGTTCCAAACACGCGCTCTGACGGTGAGGATGGCGGAGGTTTTCATTCCACTCAAAGGGCAGCTGAAGGTCTGACAGCGGGCAGTGCCCTTGGTGCAGTTCTGACATGGAGAAAGAGAGAGCAGTGACAGCCTGTAAACTCTTTAGGCAAGACACTTCATGTGAATAGTGTAATGAGTAGGGCCAGACAGAACCTGCGGACATTTTTTGCTATTTCTGCGGATTTATGTGCAATGATTTTGGGAGTATCGTAACTAAAAACGTAATATAATATGAAATATAATAATTTTTTTAACTTTTATTAAACGATTACAATGAAAATCAATCTAGATTCAATTATTTGGTAAACAAAGCAAGTCTCTCATGTAATATATCTACTAAAAGACAGAAAATATTACTGTACAAACTGTATTGTATACAAGTCAAATGAACACAATTTTTATATGAATCAATATTATTACTGAAATGTATTTAAAAACTGAATAAAAATAAATTAACACAATCTTACACAAGTAAATAAATAGACTCAATGATGGGCAAAAAATCTGGGGAAATCTGCAGATATCTGCGTGTGCAAATTGCATGTGGGCCTAGTAATGAGTTATGTTACTGTCTACAAATTTCATCATCTTTCCAGCACTTATAAACATTAATATGCCTTAACTGTCACTTTTGATAGATTTAACAGACCCTTTCTCTTTCATTTCTTTGCAAAGAAGATAATTCTTACAGACCCTAAAAGAGGGGTGTTACTGTTTAACCCGTTTACTGATTTGAAACTGTCAGACGTTAAGTTACTGTAACTGTAAGACTGATAACTCAGTAAAGCAACATAACTGCAATGTAAGTCTTCAGTGACTGCTTTGATGCTCGAGTGCCACCATCTTTAAACAGAACAGACATCATCCGTAATAAAGGTACTTGCCCAAATACAGTTTTTTTGATGACACTGTCACAAAACTTTACTGATACTATAGTTATTGCCATGTGTACTCTGTTGATTGATTACATTAGCTGCAAAAACTATCTGTATTAGCTTTCTAAAATGTGGTTTAAATATGCAAATTAGGCATCTTTTTTTTAAAACCACAAATATCTGAACACTGGATAAAGTCAGGTTCAATATTGGTGTTTCCCATTTTTTATTTATTAGAGTCAAAGGGTTTTACCGAGTACATTTTGGGAGTCTTTAGTTGTAACTCTATCATTCAGAAAATACTGCGAACAGCCAGTAAATAATACGTTTGTAGAATAAAATGTATATAAATCAGGGAAATAATGTATGAATTCTGTATGTATGAATAATGTACCTTGAAATGTAATAAAGCTTTAAAATAGAGATAATAATAAACCTGAAGTTTGCTGTTTGGTGCATTTTTCAGAAAATGGACTTTGAAATTGTGCTGTACTTGAAATCTACACAAAAACAAACACTTAAAAGTGTACTTTAGATGTTTACTATATATTTGAATGAAAAAACACACTTTCTAAAAGGCAGAATCTCAAAATTGACAGGTTCATTAAAAAATGTTTTTTGCCTTGCTTTAATTTTGTTTTTATCTGGTTGCATACTACATCCTGCAAAGTATCAGAGGAAACATGACATGCCGCTATCATCCAGTTGCCTAGCAACAAAACAATGGTTGAGGGAGATGGATATACACACCAGGACTTCTCTAGTCTTGATTTGGCCCTGACGGGTTTTCTGCGACATAGCCAGTTTGGACTCCAACAAGGCCTCGTCTCTTTTCCTCCTCCTAGACTTACGCTCTGACACCTAAACCACAGAGGCAACACATCCATCACATTAACAAACACAATATGCACAGTACACGACAATGCAGAGGTGATGTATTTTTTTGTCAGTCAACCTTGAAACAAATATCTTAGCATCTTTGGGTCCACTGTCTCAAAAGTTAATTCATTTTTTATTATTTGTTTTTGTTAAATGCTTGAAATAAGATATGTGGTTATTTGTGAAATAAGTTATGTATATAGTTTTTTTTATTGCACAACATAAAATATAAAAAATTATGGCCTCCTTGATGTTCATGTTTTAAAGCTTTTTCTTGTCTTGACAAAGGGCTAAGTGGAATTACAGAGGTTTTCTGGCACATTAAACATCATCATAACACTGAACAGGAAAAATGTCTCCTCGCTAATTCATTTTTACAGCTTCTTTATGTTTATAATAATGCACAAACTAAATGTTTTTAAATAAAGACCGAGTTATTGAAAGCTCAATGGTGGAGACACTTATGTCAAGGAACTTTGGTGTCATTCATTTATAGACTATGTTATCTTTTACTTCTAGTTTATTTACTTCTATTAAGGCTTCTGAAAGTCATAATGAACAAAACTTAATCTAATGTAATTATGTGTAATGTGATCATACATTGTTTTTGTTAAAATGAAGATCACGAAATAGTGATCCTGATATTAACAAAATGTAAAAAGGATTACATTTAATAAGGGTTGTGACCAAATGTTAATTGCTGATGCATATTTTACAACCCAGGCTCATTCCGATTACGTACCTCTATATACATTTCTGGGGAGCCCCAAATACGTCCCAGGAGCTACGTTTTTTTTTTGCAGTTTTTGTTTTCACGAATCCACCAGAGGCTGCTGTGTATGCTTTTTCAGATCTCAAATTTGTCTCGCCAGTGCAATTTGCGCCTGCTGTTCTTGCATAAATCCACCAGAGGCCAATGTCGACAGACTGAATGATAACCGACTGATCACCCTTTCTGGCTACATAATTCACGATCTCCAGATATGTGTATAGGGCTACGTTTTCACAATGAGCTTATGTTGATATTTTAATATTTTAAATTTACTGTTACTGTTACTGTAAACTTTATTGTCCGCTTTTGGGGCGATTTGTTCTGCAGCGTACTAGATTTACAACACATACTGTATATCATACCACACACTTAAAACAAACATTAAACAACATTAATAATACTAAAAACAGCAACTACCTATTCCCGTTAAAATTCAGCAAATCGATCGCACTGTCATGTTCACCCGCGATCGAGGACTGCAAAGATCGCTGGTGAACTACAATTCAGTCATGAACTACAAGTCCCTTCATTCCGCTACACATACACCAGGTTTCACTTCCACTGATCACACACACAGCTAAATCCTGTCACTATTGATTGTTTGGACTATTTATACACCCTGCACCTGTTTGTTGTTACTGAGTCGTTTGTTTTTGTATGGTATGTTGGTCATGTGTTGTGTTCCCGTACCTTACCTAAGTTTCTTGTTTTGTTTATTATTGTTCTTTGATTGTTCTTTGATACTTTGATTTTTGGATGTCCCGTTCTTTTTCTGTTATCTGCACAAATATTCTTCATTAAATGCACTTGGATCCTACCTCTTGTTTTTGTCTCTTCAACGTACAGTGACAGAAGGACTCAGTCAACATAGATCCAGCAGATGAAGAAATTGTCAGACTTTGTAAAGGTAATCGCTTTATTGAGCATTATGTGAAGGAGTTTTTACAGTTGGCTTCGAAATGCAGCTTCAACGATCTGTGTTTGATGATGTTTTTTCAAGAAGGACTCTCAGACCCAGTTCGCTCTAACATGCCAGCTTTTAATGAGGACTGGGGTTTATATTTATATATGGAATTTGCACTGTTGTTGTCAGGCTCTCCCTTCTCGGTCTCTTTTATGGAGGAGGAAAACCCCCAGGAGAAAGGGTTGAGCAGCAGAAATTTTTGGTTACGGGATCTGCTGTTCAATCTATGGGTGAGAGGAGGAAAGCCAAACTTAAACTCCGCGCTTTTCCCCGACAGTCAAGTTCACGACCAGTTTTTTTCTGAAGCCCCTGAAAGAATAGTGTGATTTCCCCAGTGTCGCCAGAGCCGCTATCTGAGGTCCATGAAAAGCTGTCAGAGTCGTGTGAACCTCCAATGCTTCCAGAGCCATGTGACTTCCCAGGACTGCCGGAGCAGTCGTCTAAGTCCCACGAAAGGCCGGTGCCACTGCTTGAGTCCCATGAAAAGCTGCCAGAGCCATGTGACTTCCCAGGACTGCCGGAGCAGTTGTCTGAGTCCCACGAAAGGCCAGTGCCACTGCTTGAGTCCCATGAAAAGCTGCCAGAGCCGTGTGACTACCCAGTGCTGCTGGAGCAGTCATCTGAGTCCCACGAAAGGCAGGAGCTACCACTAGAGCCCCACAAAAAAGCTGTCAGAGCCGTGTGACTTCCCAGTGCTGCCGGAGCAGTTGTCTGAGTCCAACGAAAGGTCGGTACCATGGCTTGAGTTCCACAAAAAGCTGCCAGAGTCGTGTGACTTCCCAGTGCTGCTGGAGCAGTCGTCTGAGTCCCACGAAAGGCCGGTGCCACTGTTTGAGTCCCATGAAAAGCTGCCAGAGCCGTGTGACTTCCCAGTGCTGCTGGAGCAGTCATCCGAGTCCCACGAAAGGCTGGAGCTACCACTGGAGCCCCACAAAAAGCTGTCAGAGCCGTGTGACTTCCCAGTGCTGCCAGAGCAGTTGTCTGAGTCCCACGAAAGGTCGGTACCATGGCTTGAGTTTCACAAAAAGCTGCCAGAGTCGTATGACACCCCAGTGCCACCAGAGATTTCACTTGAGTCCCATGAAAAGCTGCCAGAGCCGTGTGATTTCCCAGTGCTGCTGGAGCAGTCGTCTGAGTCCCACGAAAGGCCGGAACCACCACTTGAGCACCACAAAAGGTTGCCAGAGCCATGTGATTCCACAGTGCTGTTTGAGCAGTCGTCTGAGTCCCACAAAAGGCTGGAGCTGTCACGTAAGTTCCACAAAAAGCTGTTAAAGGCATGTGACTCCCTAGTGCTACTGGAGCAGATGTCTGAACCCCACGAAGAACTGTCAGAATTGGGTGACTTTTCAGTGCCGCCTGAACCTAAGCCTCCTGACCCATTGGGGTGGTTTGAAATGCCAGTATTCCCTGAATCTAAGCCTACTGAGTCATTGGGTCTAATTGAACTACTATTGTTTCCTGAACCTAAGCCCCCTGACCCACTGAGGTGGTTTGAAATACCTGAGTTCCATGCTCCAGGTCCGCCTGAGTTCCATGATCCAGGTCCTCCATAGCTCCATGCTCCAGACCTACCCGAGTCCCATACTCCAGGTCCTCCACAGCTCCATGCTCCAGACCTACCCGAGATTCATGCTCCAGGTCCTCTGCAGTGCCATGCTCCAGACCTACCCGAGTTCTATACTCCAGGTCCTCCACAGCTCCATACTCCAGACCTACCCGAGATTCATGCTCCAGGTCCTCCGCAGCTCCATGCTCCAGATCTACCTGAGTTCCTTGCTCCTGGTCCTTCGCAGCTCCATGCTCCAGATCCCCCTGAGTTCCATGCTCGCGGTCCTCCGCAGCTCCATGCTCCAGATCTACCTGAGTTCCATGCTTCAGGTCCTCCGCAGCTCAATGCTCCAGATTCCCCTGAGTTCCATACTCCAGGTTCCCCGCAGATCCATGCTCAAGGGATTCTGCAACTCCTGCTTCACAGTGTTATGTTCCAGTTTTATTATAATTACAAGTTTCAGACACACCATTCCGCCTCCGCTTCACCTCCATCCGGGATTGTTTTGTAGCGTCTGGAATCCGCTCCTTAGGAGGGAGGTACTGTCATGTTCATCAGCGATCGAGGACTGCAGAGATCGCTGGTGAACTACAATTCAGTTATGAACTACAAGTCCCTTCATTCCGCTACACATACACCAGGTTTTACTTCCACTGATCACACACACAGCTGAATCCTGTCACTATTGATTGTTTGGACTATTTATACACCCTGCACCCGTTGTATTTACTGAGTAGTTTGTTTTTGTATGGTGTGTTGGTCATGTGTTGTGTTCCCGTACCTTACCTAAGTTTCTTGTTTTGTTTATTATTGTTCTTTTGATACTTTGATTTTTGGATGTCCCGTTCTTTTTCTGTTACCTGCACAAATATTCTTCAGTAAATGCACTTGGATCTTACCTCTTGTTTTCGTCTCTTCAATGTACTGTGACACGCACAAGGAACAAATTAAAATTTTAATTTGTTGGTCCTTGCCAAAGGTACCCTATACAGAGTTCCTGAGGGAAGTATTGGAAATAAATCAAAAAGAGTATGGGATATATCAGATGTAATCTGATGGGCTTTCTTTAACACCTGGCTTTCATACAAACAGTATAAACCCGGCACTTTTACCCCATAATATGCGTAACTTGGCTCCAAGGGTCAAACAACAAAAAATAAGGTCAAGAATCTAGATGTGATTCTGGAGTCAGATATGAGTTTCAGTAGTCATGTCAAAGCAGTAACTAAATGAGCATACTATCATCTCAAATACATTGCAAGAATTAGATGTTTTGTTTCCAATGAGGACTTGAAACTTGTTCATGCTTTTATCACCAGCAGGGTGGATTACTGTAATGGACTCCTCACTGGCCTTCACAAAAAAGACAATCAGACAGTTGCAGCTCATCGAGAACTCTACTGCCAGGGTTCTGACCAGAACCAGGAATTCAGAGCATATCACACCTGTCCTCAGGTCTTTACACTGGCTCCCAGTTACATTCAGAATAGATTTTAAAGTATTACTACTTGTCTATAAATCACTAAATGGCCTAGGACCTCAATACATTACAGATATGCTCACTGAATACAAACCTAACAGATCACTCGGATCTTTAGGATCATATAAACTAGAAATTCCAAGAGTTCAGTCAAAGCAGGGTGAATCGGTTTTCAGCTACTACACCCCCTGCTGCTGGAATCAGCTTCCAGTAATGATCAGATGTGCTCCAACATTGGGCACATTCAAATCCAGACTGAAAACACATTTGTTTAGCTGTGCCTTTACTGAATGAGCACTGCGCTACGTCCCACAGATTGCACTATTATGTCTTTCTTTTCTTTTATCACATTTTAATCTGTTTTTAATGACTTTATTATTTGTTTTTATTTTTTTATACACTTGTTACTTTTACTCCTGTTTATGTAAAGCACTTGGATTTGCCACTGTGTATAAATTGGGCTATATAAATAAATTTTGCTTTGTCTTGCCTTTACATAATTCATTGCTGCAGGTATTTAAAACCTAGACAGCAAGTTTTTCTGTTTTACTTTTAAAGTAACAAACCAACAAATCAATGAAAAAGTTTAAATGGATTCTATATAGGCCTTATAAAATGCCACCATCAGAGTTCTAATAATATTAAATTTAGATAATTTCCGCAGACAATAAAGTCTTTGTTGGCCTGTACTACATAGTCTTTCCGTATTTTCATAAATTAATAATTTATTATCAATAATAGTACCTAGGTACTTATAACTTTCCACTTATTCAATCTGGTGGTTATCAACCATAGTACCTATATTATATTATGTGCTGCTTTCACCGCAGTTCAATGCACATCTCTTTTGTTTTCTCGGTGTTCAGACATAGACCAGCTTCCTGACACCAATTTGTAAAATACTCAACAACAGGTCCATGTTCTTTCTCCTCACCCGCCAACAAACTTAAATAACAGTGTCATCCACAAACTTAAGAATGTACCAATTTTCAAAGGGACTACGACACTCATTTGTGTATAGGATGTAAAGGAGAGAAGAAAGAACACACCCCTGTGGTGATCCCATAGATGTGGTCATAGGATCTGACAGAATACTGTTAACCCTAACCATCTGAGACCTGTTGGTAAGGAAATCCAGTAACCAAGCAGTCATACTTGCATTCACATTAAAGAGCCCCTATTATGGGTTTTTGAAAATCACCTTCCATGTAGTGTGTAACACAGCTCTTAGTGAAGTGAAATATCCAGCTAAAGCTTAAATCTGAAAGTTGACAGTTTTTAAAACTATTGATTCATCTATAAAAGAGTCGACTCATAGTGGTTTAAACGAATCGTCTTGATAACGAGTCATCAGCCGTTTTGGCGTGACGTCGTTACGAAACATAATGGTTGCGCGCGCAGACCCGGCAAAATTCAAACCTGCGGTCCCGCCCACTAACACAGCAGCAGGACGCTCATGAAGACGCTGTGCTTACCTGGATATTATTAGAAGTGTGAGGGGAAAGGAGTCGTTCAGAAATCTGTACACTTACAATGGGCGATCTATCACTACACAGCTCATGCATTAAGTTTCTTCCTCCATCTTGTAATGGACAGACAATACACCAGGGGTGCGGGCAAAATAAGGACAAAATATTAGGTACACCGGCAGGCTGCTGCACGCTGGGCTTCGGGCTTGTGAAGGGAGCAGAGATAGCTTGTCAGAGGACAGAGGATGCTACAACCTCAAGGCTGGGTATGTGATCGTTTGGAATAGCAGAGTACAGGTAAGCCCTAAGAAAATATAGCAGTTCACAGACGAGGTGCCAGAGCAATGATTGCAAATAGAAATGATCTACATCTTTTGTTACTAGTTACCGCATGTACTGTATCCGGTTAACTCTTTTTATTCTCATATCGCGTCTAATGCCACGTTGAAATAGCGACGCGTGCTGCATTGTTTATGCATTTAAATGTGTTTGTGAGCTCGTTTCACTAACGTTTGTCGTTGCTATGGCCACTGTTAGCTAATCCTGCACACGTGCAGCGGTCAAGGTTCAGAATAGTTCAGCTTTTGCTGCTGTGTGGATTAATTCTGAATGTGTGTCATACTTGAGAGCAATGCTGGTGTTTAACTGCACTGCTTTTGGCATTGAGGTGTCTGAATAACACTGTTGAGAACCGGGTACTGTATACTGTGGTGTTAGTAAGTTTACTTTAAAGCGTGTTTCGGGCGTCCGCTGCGATCCAATGTTGGCGACCTGGGGGCTTGATAAACCACGCTGGGCATTTTACTGTCTCGCGCTGAACGCTGTCGACCAATCGCAACAGACTGTCATTGGTCCAATCAGTGCAGATTAGCTTCACGCTAAGCAGGAGTTTGAGAACAAATGAATCGCTGAATGATTCATATGGGAGTCGCTGGGATAATTAGGTAAAAATAAATGCATATTATAAGACCATGAAAGTGTTTTTTGACCTTGCATACATATCAGTATGTTGTTAAAGACCCATAAAACCGAAATATGATTCTTTTCAATGTGTAATAGGGGCTCTTTAAAACTCGACCTCAGCTTGTGAACCAACAAGTCTGGCCGAATTTTTACATGAATGATTCAATGATTCTCTGTTTTTATTTGAAGTGATAATGTTAATATAAACGTTATGTGAGGCATTAAGTTACTTTCAAAAGGTGATTTGCTCTATTTTAATTGCTTCAGATAACTTTATTGTCTAACTATAAACTTTTATCTGTGTACTTCTATAATGATCTGACTTTTCAAAACACAACATAGTAGAATGTGTGGTTGAAAAAGTCTAAAGACTGAATCTACTTTATAAAAAAAAATACATGTCAACAGCTTAAACACAAATCTGACTGTTTGCCATGATTGTATTCATCAAAAAGGTTTAAAAGAAAAAAGCTCAGTCATAGTTATTTAGGAATAAAATTGCATGGGTGTTTGAATCCAGATTGCAATCTTTCAACACTTACTTTTGTAGTTCTTTAAAAAAAAATCAAAAACATTTGTTGTTGCAATCATTCAAAAACCAATGGCATATTTGTAATGGGTTTTCATGAGGAAACCCAAGAGATGCTAATTCCTGAGGTGGCCTACAAAATTAAGTCAACTGGATTACGTTTCACCACGTTACGTAATTCTACATCACATTAATAAGCATGGAGCACCGTAAATTACAGCATTTTGATTGAGTGGCTTGCTATTATACAAGATGTTTCTGTCTTAGCTAATTCTCTCTTGAGTTCGGCGCTTTATTTGTAGAACATCTAGACCTCATAAGCACATGTCACTCTGATTTATAGGCACACCGAGATAGATATTCTGTGAACCGCCCTTTGCTTCATACGAGGAGATGGACTTTTTGGAAAAAAAAGAAATCCCACATGGCTTTGTACATCGAGCAAGATTGCAGTGCGAGCTGTGGGTAATATAGTTTTGGGAAAGGAGGAGCTCCCAGTCCCAGCATGATTTCTTCTGCTGCTCCTCTAAGGGATTCAGAGGCTGGTTCGCCTCTTATATTGCAGGAAAACAATCAGCGATGGCAACACTCATGCATATAATTACTTACTGTGAGATTAAGGGGGTTTACGATGCCTTTAGCGACACAGAAGGACTCTGATGTTCCCATCATCTGAATCTCTGATAGGTAAAGCAGCCACTTCTCATTAGCCATGGCAGAAGGCCACTGAAAGACCACTTCCAGAAATCCCAGATTTCCCAGAGGTTTTCCAGAAATGTCCACCTTTAGAGAAAGGATTTAACACAAAGTAACAGCTGTGAGTAATCGTGAACTGCTAACAAAAGAGCTGAATTTGCTTGCTTGTGTTGGTTACACTAACAATTAAAGGTTTGTAAAAATTAGGATTTCTAAAAATGTTTTCAACATGAAAATGAGAGTTTTTCTCTTCTGTTGATAGATTATATTTTGAAGAATGTTACAAACTGGTTCATCGTTAACGATTTTTGTAAATGACACAGTATTTAACTGTAATATGAAGTGTATTTTACTGCAAGACAGTTATGCAGTATGTTACTGCATAAAGAAAAATAATATTTAATGTTGTTCTGTGTCCATGATGGAACTTGCAGGCATTTGATAGACTTGTCCCTCACGCCTCATTTCTGTCGTCTGTTAAGGTAAGCAGGCTGTGTGCATGCGAGTGATACACATTTAAATATGTCTTATGATATTACAATGGAGGCACATTTATACATACAGTTTTAAAACGTTTACAACAACCATAAAGCAAAACAAAATGTATTTTCCACATAAAAAAAAACTACCCAAAAGGCACGTAGGTCGATGTGTTTTTGCGTATTTATTTGTTTACAATATATAGCGTGGATTATAATATAATAAACCACGAGAGTAAATTTTTGTCATGGACCATAATTCTAAAAGTAAGCTTGAAAAGTTGTCATTAGCAGGGTGGTGCTGACGTCACAGGTGGTGCCCTGAATGCACTGTAGTCTGTTTATAGCCTAATGTTAGCCTTTCAGTTCTTGCGTTTGCATTTAAGATGCAAAAGTGCTAAAAGTTGTATTTTCGTGTGAGGAGTATCCAGCTGGACAAAACGTGTAAGTGTAATGAACAGTGTTTGAACACAGAGCTTATTATTTGCAATCTTCGAAAAGCCTATGGGAAAATCCTATAGGGATTTTATCGAGGGAACCAGTTTTATGCTAGCAGCCGATTAGACTACAAGGTGACGTCATAGTTCCTCCCCTCTATTAATCAGTACCACCAGGATCACGGAGTTTCAATCAAACTCCGCAAAATTTTGTGAATCTCAATTTTTTTTTCTGAAATTCCACAGATTTCCTGCAAATTTCAAGTCTAGATGCTTTATGATGTCATCATAACACGGATTCACCTAAAACAAAGGCCATGTAGACACAAACAATCCTCGATAAGCCATGATTTTACACACATCACGATCGTAGGTGGCAGTGTATACCTTTACGCTGGTCTGTAACTCAGCATTTAATTTAACCAGACGAAGAAGACATCGCATGTTTAATATGAGTAAACTTACAAAGTTGCATTTACCCACAAAAATGACCGCGAAAGACTGTGAAAAAGACTGTGAGGGGAGTGAAATTAGTTAGACTTGTTGCGGGCACACCACATAACAGGCATTGTGTCATGCCTCTTTCACAGTGCACATGCTAGCAGAGCAGAAAGCAGTGTGTGTGTGCAGCACATGAGCAGAAGCAGCATGTGTAGCACACACCTGACTCATGGTTGTTGCACAGATCCTTTTTCTATTTACCTATCTATATACAGCTGAAGTCAGAATTATTAGCCCTCCTGAATTGTCTGACTTTTGTCTGTGGTATTTTTTTTTTACAGCAAATCAACACAAAATAATGCCACAAATATTGCCGCAAATTTTAAAAAAAAGCGGCAAAACAATCAGTCATTTTAGGCTGCAAAATTCAGAAAAAAAAGTCCTGCGAACTCCTGGAGGGACTGATTAATGTTAATGGCTAGTTTTCACCATTCTTTGAAGAGCTTCTTTTGTGTTCAACAGAAAATACGAATAACCACCTGGCGTTAAGTAAATAGTGAGTACATTTTTCTTTAAATAACAGTTTTCAGCAGTCCTTTTTTCAGACCACTTTTACACCATGTAATACATTATGATATAGTGTATAAAATTAAAATGATGTGATTAAGTAATAATTTGAACATGGACATCTGAACTAACTGGCCATATTTATAGCAAGCAACCAGAAATTCTGTCAATCATTTCTATTTCTGTGCATGGAGCTGTGCTAAAGTCTACACTGTGAAAAAAATATCTGTAATTTCCATATTTTTATAACATTTTTCCTATTTATTTAAGTGTTTGAAATGCATTATGGGACCTTGACAACTTAACAACTTTAGACCTTAAAAAGTTAGAAAAGGTGACTTTTCTGAGCATTTTTAATACTTTAAAGTGATATTTTGTCTGGTTGGTGTTTTATATTACGCTACAAAAACCTTGTAATAAATTGCCAGTAATTATTGAGTTATTTTACAGATTTATTTCTCTATATATTTCATTCTTGTACATTATATTATTTCAAACTACGAAATTGTCAATAAAAGTCACTTTGTTAAAATGTAGAGTTGAATTTTCAACATCAAGCATCAACAGAGCAGAGATCAACATCACATAATGTAATTCACAACTGTAAACATATGGAAAACACTTGTGAATCACAAAATATGGAAGCTGTTAATTAACAGATATTTTTAACTGTGTATGTTAAATTTCACCCAAAGCCCATCAATCATTTTGAAATAAGTCTCTTTTGCTTCTTAGGTTTAATTTATTTGATTAAAAACAGCATAAAAAAACTGGAATATTGTGAAATATTATTTGAAAGTAACTGCTTACTAGAGTATATGAATCCACTTTAAAAATGTTATGAATTGCTTTGTTTAAAACAGGGGTGTCCAAACCCGGTCCTGGAGGGCCGGTGTCCTGCAGATTTTAGATGTTTTTTAGATGTTTCTAGAAAGCCTAACTGCGGTCACACTGCACTTTTCTTCCCATAGACTTCCATTTCGACTTCGCGTTCCATACGCACGCGAATGTGTCAAGTCGCCTTTCCACTGCACACGACAAGCGACAGACCAGAAGTCATTCATTTCCAATGGAGAGTAGTCCGGAAGCTGCGTGGAGTTCCGATCATCTCCGTATGCAGAAAATTCAGATTTGATTTGAGCTGCAGATACGTTAAAATATTTGAACTCCTGCGACTAGACCGTATGCGACCGGCCGACCAGATGTGATGTATTCCAGTGTTGTCCAAGCAGGTCCGTGTGCGTGAGATGATAAATACTAGATTTTTTCAGTATTTTATTCAATAAGAAAAAAGTCTATATTTGAAAAACATTTCTATTCATAAATGAGTAATAAAAAATAGTATTATTTTTTATGTTGTCTCCACATTCCCTGCAAAGATTTTTGTGGTCTATGCGTTTCTAGTATTCATTCACTCAACCATGGTTAACGCACAGAGAATAAAGGCTCTTGCTTTTGCACTCCTTTACATCGGACAACGCGAGAATCGGCTTCTCACCCATGGTGCACAACAAAACTGAAAATTCTGTGCGACTGCCACAAGGGGGGCGTATTCCAACAGTCGTGTCCAAAACACAAGTTACGCAATACACAGAAACGCAAGCTCGTGCGACAAGTTTCGCAGTTCGCTGCGTTGGAAAGTTCAAGCTCGGTGAACTCTGACCTGCAAAATCGAATCACATGATTGCGTGAGACCAATCGAAGATCAAAATATGATCTTTCTGGACAGAAATATAAAACATGGACCAATCGTTCGCTTATTTAATGTCTAATCATCCCGCCCCTTTTCACAGCGTCGCACAACAGAATTTTGCAAGCACAATCTTTAGTGTGACCACAGCTTGATTAGCTAACCCAGGTGTGTCTGGGTTGAAACTAAACTTTGTCGGACACTGACCCTCCAAGACCGAGTTTGAACACCCCTGGTTTAAAAGCTGAACTTTCAGCATCTTTACTGTAGCCTGTCACATAATCCTTAAAAAAACTATGTAATATGCCGTTTTCCTACTCACTAAATATTTCTTATCATTTTATCATTTTTTTATTATTAGTGTGGACAATATTTGTGTACATTTTTATGTACACACTACACTGATTTGACAGCCAATACAATTCATCATCTTGGAATTATAAGGTTCTATCTGCGTTCTGAATGATTTTGAGATATTGAGCCTCAAAGTTTTTGCATTCCATAGCAAACAGTATGTGTGTAACATTTGTTTTTTAAATAAAAAGTCTTAAAATGTAAACAACTTATTAAAAAACATCCCATAATGTAAATAAGTTGTCATTTAATAAGAATATGTCAATAACTCAATTTTGACAAAAATGTCAGATAGAACCTTATAATTCTAAGGTGACGAATTATATTAAGCTTAGTCTTTTAATTATAGTTCTTAGTTCTTACAGTTATCAATGTTGTATTACTATTTGCACTTATATATTTGTGGTACATTTTACTTTTCAGGACACATTAATAATTATGATGCATTAATTGCTGTTATGAATTCAGCTTGAAATCACAGAAATAAACAAAATGTTAAAATATCTGAACATTATCAAATGGTTATTTTAAAACAAAATAATACAACAAATAATACAAAACAATATTACAGTGTATGTATTATTGATCAAATGCATGCAGCGATGGTGAGTAGACAACACTTATTTCAAGAGAATTGTTACGGCCTTATATTATTAAGTTAAATCATATTAAAGGTGCTGTATGTAAGTTTTTGACTCTTCTAAAGCATAAAAATACCATAATATGTTTGCAGATATTTAAGAAACATCCCAAGTGAACATACTTGTTTAACTGAAAAACAATGCTGAAGTCAGATATTCTGCTTTGAAAATGGTTTTTCCGTGCCGGAACGCTGTCTTTGTTTAGGAAAAGTTAACCTGCAGCATGCCAGTTTAGCCAATTATATTTCAGCACTCCGGGTTGCCTTGTTGGAAAACAGCATATTTCATTCATTCATTCAGAAAGACTCTGAAAGCATGCGCCCGTGACCGAAATGGACAGTATCAGACGTCGAAATGAGACAGATTCAGTTCCACATGAGGTTATTAATTAGCAAATGATATAAATATTACGAGCGTAAACATTAGGTGAGCAGGTTACATTGTAATCTCGTGTCCAAACAACACGCAAACAGCAGTTTGGCTGTTTGCACCAGACGAAACACGATAGAAATGTAAATACAGCCATTCAGAAGCACAGAATATGCACTCACTCACGAAACGGTAAGGTTTATAATCTATTCAAACTCACATTGTTAGCATTTAGCACTGAATAAAACACACGAGGCTTACCTGAGGTGCACTGTCATAGGTTTCACATGTTCAGCTGTGAGTAATAGAAGCCGTTTCTAATATATCAATTCGAGGTGATGGTTAGAGTTAGAACTAAAACTCCTTTTAATATGGAAAATATTCCTTCTATCGCGTGTCGTTGCTTTTATTTACAACACTGCTTAAATCACTCGCTCCTGTACTCAATCTGGCATCCCACGCGTGCGTTTATTTTGATCTAGGAGTGCAATACCTAGTTCAACCACTGGGTGTCAAACTTACATACTGCACCTTTAAATATAAAAATAACTTAAATTTAAGTTAAATTAAACTGACTTAAAACATCAAGTTAGTCTCACGTGTGGAGATCAAAGCGAGGAACAACAGAGACAAGTATCCAAGTGCAGAAAAAAATAAGATTATATTTAAGGCAAACCGGGGCAAACAGAAGTGGCTGGTAGAAAAAGGGCAATCCAAAAACGCGGTCAAAAAACTGGGATAAGGTCGAAATATGCAGCAAACAGGATCAAACAATTAAGAAGGCTAAGGTCAAACACAAACAGGCAAAACAAAGGGTCACACTTTATTCAAAGAGCTTAGAATGACCAAGGCTGCGTCCGAAACCGCATACTTCCATACTATACAGTACGCTAAAATCAGTATACGAGCCGAGTAGTATGTCCGAATTCATAGAATTCGAAAATCAGTATGCGAGAAGTACCCGGATGACTTACTACTTCCGGCGAGATTCTGAAGTGCGCATCCCATGCACGCTGTGCTATCCCATGATGCCCCGCGAGAGAATTCATGAATGGAAGTAAAGCGACGTAACGGACGCAGGTAGGTCACGTGACCATGACAAAATGGCGGATGTAGTATGTCCGAATTCCATTCATACTTCTTACATTCATACTGTATAGAACGTACTTTTCTATTGGCCGAGCAGTACATTTAAATTCAAATGCAGTACCTACTGAGTAGTAGGCGGTTTCGGACGCAGCCCAAGAGGCGACACTCAATAGAATGTTCCATTGCAACAGCAGTGTCCAGCAACAGCCCCGTGATTCCGCCTTTTTGGAGTGAAAGCTATCGGCCGTCCATTGGATCTCATTGCTGTCACAATGGCAAACAGCTGCTTTGCTTTTTATTTATTTATTTATTTAAAATGCGCATTAAAGCTGAGATACAACCTGGAAGATGACAATACAACACTTACTATCACAATCATCAGCACTTTTAATACTTTATTTTACAGACTGATAATATGCTGTTGTTCTATTGAAATTTTCATTCCAAAATGGCCACCACGTGACACTATAGCGGCTTCCCAAACAACAACAGAGTGTCGCCTCTTGGTCATTCTAAGCTCTTTGCTTTATTTTGATGGTCCATTTGTTTTTTAAGTTACATTGCATCTACATGCCAACTAATTCTCATTAGATTGTAAGTAGACGGTTAGGTTGAGGTTAGGGTTAGTGTAAGTTGACATGTACTTGCAAAGTTTCTTATAGTCAGTTAAATGCCTGTTGAAGGAGCAATACAACAGATATTAAGCAGACAGTCTACTAATACTCAAATGGACCATCAAAATAAAGTGTTACCAAACAAAGAAATGCAAACGTACATCAAGGACTCCGTGCTAAACTGGTGTATGTGTGGTGTATAAGTAGTCTGAATGATCAGAGATCACAAGTCTCAGCTAAGTGTGCCTCGTCAGCCGTGATCAGCAACTGGTGTGTGTGACATGGCCTGATGGGAACTACAAGTTCCTAAACTAGTTAATGTAGCTTACCAGCTGAGTGGATCGCTGGTGATTGTAACAGTGAGTTCTCATATAATCTTCTGTACACTCAAAAAATGACGTTTGCTTTATTACAATGAGCTAAAACAATACACGTTTTTTGGGACAACAGTTTTTTTATGTTCAATTCACTTAAATGTGTAAAATACTAATTTGTAAACTAGAAAAGTAAAGTTTGTAGACAAACATTTTGTTGGCTTGAGAAAGCCTCTTCTGAAAGTTTGAAATAGCTTTAAAAATTAAGTAGTTGAAGTAGTTTGAAGAAGTTTGAAACAGTTGGTGTAGATAGTTAACATATAGGTTAGCAGGTTTCTGGTATGGATTAACATGTTTCTTGCTAGGTGGTTGCTAGGGTGTTCTGAGTGGTTGCTAAGGTGTTGCTAGGGTGTTCTGAGTCGTTGCTAAGATGTTGCTAGGTGGTTGCTAGGGTGTTCTGAGTGGTTGCTCAGTGGTTGCTAAGGCGTTGCTAGGGTGTTCCAGGTAGTTGTTAAGGTGTTGCTAGGGTATTCTGAGTGGTTGCTAGGGCGTTGCTAAGGTGTTTTGACTGTTTGTTAAGGCATTGCTAGGGAGTTGCTAAGGTGTTCTGAGTGGTTGCTCGGTGGTTGCTAAGGCTTTGCTAGGGTGTTCCAGGTAGTTGTTAAGGTGTTGCTAGGTGTTTGCTTGGGTATTCTGAGTGGTTGCTAGGTCTAACCACTGAGCGGTTGCTAAGTCGTTGCTATGCAGTTGCTAGGGTGTTCTGAGCAGTTGCTAAGGTGTTGTTAGGGTGGTTTATGTGGTTGCTAAGCGTTGCTAAGTGTTTGCTAGATTGTTTTGAGTGGTTGCTAAGGCATTGCTAGGCGTTGCTAAGGTGTTCTAGGTCATTGCTAAGGTGTTGCTAGGTGGTTTCTAGGGACTTCTGAGTGGTTTCTAGACAGTTGCTAAGGTGTTGCTAGGTATTTGCAAGGGTCTTCTGAGTGGTTGCTAAGGTGTTGCAAGGCTGTTGCTAAGGTGTTCTGAGTGGTTACTAAGGCATTGCTAGGTAGTTGCTAGGGTGTTCTGGGTGGTTGCTACAATGTTCTAGGTGGTTGCTAAGGCATTGTTAGGCAGTTGCTAGGGTGTTCTAGGTGGTTACTAAGGTGTTGCTAGTTGGGTGGTAAGGTGCTCCGAGTGGGTGCTAAGGTCTTGCTAGGTGGTTGCGAAGGTGTTTGAGTGGTTGCTAGGCAGTTGCAAGCATAAATTACCATGGTTCTAGTATAAATTAGCATGTTGTTAGCATGGTTCCAGTATGAATTAGCATGTCGCTAGTATGATTAGTATGTCTTTAGTATGTCATTAGCATAGATTGGTATATTGTTAGTATGTCCAATGGAAAGTCAAGGGCAGTTATTTTACAATGGAAGTCTATGGGACAGTTGCTAGGGTGCTGTAAGTGGTTGCTAGAGTGTGGTAAGTAAGTTGAAAGGTAATCAGTGATTGGCAGATTGGTAGTTTGAGTGATATGAGCCCAACCTAAAGTCTGTAAGACAGTCTGGCGGAAAGTTATGAGGTCATAAACTTTGGTCCAATGTTAAGTCAATGGGACTATTCCAGGTCAGTTTTCGAAAAATTGTAAGTTGGATCAGTTGGAAAAGACAAAACCCGAGTCAGACCAGTTTGAAGGTTTGGTGTTAGTTTGGTGGTTGTAGTATGAACGGTCTAGGAGGAGATTCATATAGAAATTAGTCTCAGAAGAAGAAGAAGACGATGACGGAAGATAGGTTTATGTAGTATAACAGTATGTTGGCTTTCTCAAGCCAACATAATTAATTCTGACTGTGTGGAAGCATTTTTTATAGTGTATGATCAAGTTAAAACCTCATGCTTATATATTTTGAGAAGGAACATAAAAATATATGTTGCCATGACAGTAAAAAGCATCTCACCGAGACGTTGAATTCCACTGGGCTTCCGATATCACTGGTACTCTTCATGGCCGACTCTCCCACTACCTCGCCACTGAATTCTGCCCTGAAGTAAGGGCTGAAGAAAATACAGACATGTTACAAATTCATTTCTTTACGAACAGATTTTTACATAGCCCTTGCTAAAGTTGAACGTCAGCCAAAAAAAGGAAAGAAATATCTGTTTGTAATGCTGAAAAGTAACATGAGTCATTCTGACATCACTCTGAAAAGTGGTAGGGCAGAACAGAAGATCTGCTGAAATTCTCAAAGGACAGAAACGGCGCATAACTCACATTAAATTAAAAAGCGGCTGTAGGATGTACTCCACCAACAGCACCCTCGACAGCGGCTGTAGATCATTTTGATCACTCAACCTGTGAAGTGCAGATGAAATCATGAGCCAGTGTCCATATCTGAATCACAGCCTTTGAACAATCCTTTGTTACAAACAATTGTTCTTTCATATGCATATTAGTCGGATGTTAGCGGTTAAAGCTGCTGATCTGAACAGTGAATCATTGAATGTATTTGCCCCTGTTTATGCACTGGATTCGTTCCTGTGGGTGGATAGAGATGCTAATGATATTCTTTCCACATACAGTTCTGCTCAACTTTACGGCATCTGCCAGATGTCTATGATTTTAGGAGGAAAAAGAGGAGAGATTGTAAAAATTCTTTGTGTGTAGGGTTTTCAATTCTATTGCTTGGTTGTCTTTGTTTCTATGGTTATTGTTTGATTGATTTCACTCACCTGCTCCTCATTTGGTTCATTAGTTTTATAGCCCTCAGTTCAGTTGCTTCATTGTTTGTGCTTAACACACTGTTTTGTTACGTTTCGGATTATTCTCTGTTTTTGTTTGATAAAGTTAAGCTGCTTTTCATAGCCTCATTTTCTTCCTCAGCCTGAATGTAACATATGCTATCTTGAAATTGTTTTGATGTAATATAATAAATGAAATGGCACAAGCACAAGCACAGGAGTTTGTATGTGTTTTTGTATTATTGTTCATGCATTTTCCTTTGGCTTGGTACATTATTCATCAGGGGTCGCCACAGCGGAATGAACCGCCAACTATTCCAGCATATGTTTTATGCAACGGATGTAATGTGTATTTATACAGCGCATTTATTGTGTATGGCCATACACCCAAAGCACTTCACAATCATGAGGTGGGTTTGTCTCTCCACACCACCACCAGTGTGCAGCATCCACCTGGATGATGCGACGGCAGCCACAGGACAATGGTGTCAGTGTGCTTACTGCACACTAACTATTGGTGAAGTGGAGAGACAGTGACAGAGCCAATTCGGTGGATGGGGATGATTGGGAGGCCAAGATGGGTAAGGGCCGATGGAGCGAATTTGGCCAGGACACCGGGGCTACACCCCTACTTTTGAAATGCCATGGGATGTTTAATGACCACAGAGAGTCAGGACCTTGGTTTAATGTCTCATGTGAAAGGCATTGCTCGCTGACTGTATAGTGTCCCTTTCACTATACTGGTGCATTAGGACCCACACGGGTTGAGCACCCCCTGCTGGCCTCACTAACACCACTTCCAACAGCAACCTAGTATAAAATAAAATAAAATAAAATAAAATAAAATAAAATAAAATAAAATAAAATAAAATAAAATAAAATAAAATAAAATTATTTATTCATTCATTTTTTTCAGCTTAGTCTCTTTATTAATCCAGGGTCACGACAGCGTAATGAACCGCCAACTTATCCAGTATATGTTTTACGCAGCGAATGCGCTTCCAGCTGCAACCCAACACTGGGAAACATCCATACACACTCATTCACACACTTACATTATGGTAAGTTTTAGCATACCCAATTCACCCATAGCGCATGTCTTTGGACTTGTGGGGGAAACTGGAGCACCCGGAGGAAACCCACACGAACACGGGAAGAACATGCAAACCACACACAGAAATACCAACTGACCCAGCCGAGGCTCGAACCAGCAACCTTCTTGCTGTGAGGGGATCGTGCTACCCACTGCGCCACCACGTCGCCAAAATTATATTATATTATATTATATTATATTATATTATATTATATTATATTATATTATATTATATTATATTATATTATATTATATTATATTATATTACATTACATATACTGCATAATCCATCAACAATTCTCTGCATATTTTAAAAGCATCTTCTTCATATACAAGTAATTATTTCAACATTTTTTTTTTTCATTTATGTCTTGTTATTTTTGTTGTTCTTCTCCTTTTTATTTAAACGCTAAACTTCAAAGAGATTCAGCATGGGTTATGTAAACCTACGAGTGCCACGGTTTCTCTTCAGGATTGTGTGCTCTCTGTAGAGATATTGATTTTTTTTTTCAGCCTCATTTCCTGCAAAACATCCCCAAATGTGCAGCTTATTTGAGAATCTGAAGTAAATCAGGGCGATTTCTCATACGTTGAGAGCTGCAGCTCTGTCTCAATCTCCTGCATGTCTATTGAGATTCCTGATGTTTCAAACGTGATCTCGATCTCCACCTGTGAAAGACAGAAGTGGCCACAAGAAAATAAAGTGATTCACCTTAATGCTTCTAGAAATGCTATTCACATTCTATTACTGCATCCAGTATATAATCAGTAACCTTAAAGTCTAATATGGTTGTGGCAGGAAATTTGCTATTACAGTAAATCTCAGGGTCATTTATACTAATGAGAACTTACTCTCTGATTGCTTTTGAAAGGGTCGCCCAGTGTACACAGTAGATAAGACCCCCCAGATGATGGATCACCATTCAGGGTCTGCAAAAAACAAATCAAGAAATAATTAAAATATTGTTTTCCTGTAAATTTATATACACCGCTGTTCAGAAGCTTGTGATTAATACAATTTTTACTCCAGCCTTCAGTGAAGAGATCCCAACATCATTTAAATATGATGATTAATAGCTCTGGGAAGATTTCTGATTATTATCAATGTTGAAAACAGTTGTGCTGCTTAATTTTTGAGGGTTCTAATATGAATACCAGCTATAGCAATATTGCAACGTTGTTTTTTCATCCATTTTATGATGTATTTTTCATCCATTTAAGGAATTCTTGCTTAATTTAAACAAAATGACCACAAACATTTGAACAATAATGCAGTTATCAACTTTTGACATGTAATGGGTCTCTACATTTCCTTTTTAGCAAAATCTGGCAAAAAAAGTTTCCATTGCCAGTATTGCCAGATACAGATATGAAATGAAATAATCAATATCTATTTTGCTTCTTTTATTCTGTTTGGAGCTGTTCCTTTGAGGAATAGTTATTTTTAAATGCCAAAAATTATTGCTTTTTGAAAAACAGAAATACTAAATAAATCCTAAAGAAAAGTCACACCAAAACAGCTGCTTTGTCCAATATAATGTTAGCTAAATTACTGTAGCAATAGTTGCACCTTTAAAGTTCTTTATATGTGTGTACTAAGGTTAGGCTTTAGATTATGCATTTAATTATTTACAATATACTGTTATTTCAACAGTAAATACATAAAACATATAATAAAAATGGTGTAAAATAAAGTGTCACCACTACAATAACTATTGTCTTCATGATTAAACATTCCAGTTGGTTGTGTCAAAATGTACCACTTGTTGTGAGAAGTGGCTTATTAATCTGAATAGTGTGGCTTTGTTCACTCGATAGTACTCATGTCTCACAATGAGCACTCCAGCGAAAGTGATGTTGAGCCTGACACAATAAGAGGAAAGGGTCTCAACCAAAGTGGCACATTTGAACATGTAAACACTAAGGCTTTACATTATACACTGCAATGTCAGATTACAGGATCTGTGATTTTTTTGTACAGATCATCGAGCATCGAGCATTTCAAAATCTACACAATTTGTGAATTCATTTTAAAGATTTAATATAACAAAATGAAAGTTTTTCATTTGCAAGTGTTTATAAAGGTGCCATAGAATGCATTGATACAATATATTAAATTGTTCTCTGATATCTTAATAGAATTTATGAGTTATACAGGTATAAATTCACCAGAAACAATTTTACAGGTCCATTTCTAAGCCTAGGATGTGCCCATAATATGATATGGTTGGTTTTGACCATATTTGGAAGGGTTATGAATATTAATGAGCTCTACTCTGATGCTCTAGCAGCTAATATGAGTGTTTGAAGCTCTCTCTCATACACGGCATGATGTACTCTGAAATACCCACATGCAAAATAATCATATTTATTTTCACAAATTGATTAGATTCTTAGTTTAATGACAATATTTTCAACTGAAATGGTGGAGATTTTTATTTTAGCTAGAAGGAGTGAGTGAGATATCTTTAGGTTATCATAGTAATTTAGTTAGCTCTTGCGATGTGTTGTGGGTGAAATGTAGGCTAAATGACAATAGGAGCTTACAGAGATTTATTTAGAGTTGTATTTTGTGGTGTTAACATATCTGAAAACAGAGTCAAGAATTAATATCAACCTCCGGATAAACAGATTAGTTTTAATGGCATCCATTTACTTTAAAAAAGTTATCACAGTAAAAGCTGATCGATATGGCATGATGCATAAACGTGCACTTATACTCAGCAGTCTACACGTGATTGATGCCTCATTACAAACAAATGTGACAAACTTCACAATATACAGCTCATACCTTATGCATGGCATGGCTGATTGCTTCACAATATGGCTCCTTTACGCTTCTTTGAAGCCCGTCTCATTTTCAAAATAAGAGTCCCACACACATAGCAAGTATAATACAAGGTAATGCTTTAGTTTAGGTCACAATTCATGCTATTATCAAACACTGGCTTATTACCTGCCTATTATTAAAATATGGACTGTTCATTGGTAGTTATAAAGAATGATCTTATTCTGATTCACTGATCCTACCCAAAAACTAAACCCAACTTCTAGCTTACTAAATATTAATAAACAGCTAATTAATAGTTTATTAAGCTAGCAGTGTTAGGTAATGGTTTGTTAATACAGCGAATTTTACAGTAAATACAGTAAAGTATTTCCTAAACAAGATGAACTTAAAAATAAGGGGGGAAAATACAGTGGTAATCGCACTAGGAGGCCAATCAAATGCTGCCTGGGGCGCAAGTATTAATGATCCCTTGTCACAGGATTTACACGAGAATGAGGAAACAAAAGTGTTTGAGGCTCACGGTATGCCATTTCCATGAACTCTTATTATTCAGCTGTGCTTTTTGTTATTTTCATTCTATGGCACTCTTAAGGCCTGGTACTGTGTAAATGTTCCTAGTTAGTTTAAAGTATTATTATAATTGTTAAAAAAACTAATAAAAAAAAATCACCAAACAAACTAGCACCTCAATACAATGTAGATATACTCACTGAATATAAACCAGACCACTTAGATCATTAGGATCAAGTTGATTAGAAATGTCAAGGGTTCACTCAAAACAAAGCTTTCAGCTACTAGAAATGATCAGATGTGCTCCAATAGTAGACACATTCAATCAAGACTTAAAGCACATCTGTTTACTGAATGAGCACTGATCTTCAACTGACCGATCACTTTATTTATGTATATTTATGTATACATTTGTATTATTTTTGTGTTGTTTATTTCTTATACTTCTTTTGTGATTATTGTATTATTCTTTTGCATAATTTTTATGTAAAGAACAAATAAAGCACTTAGATGCAAGAAATGCTTGCTTTAACAAAGCTTTACAAAGATTATTTGGATTTAATTCATACATGGAAGACTTTTTCTTTTACATGATTGTATATATTCTCTACCTGTTAGGAAAACATAAAGCACTCTTTCCTTCATTTTTATCTATGCTTGTAATTTGTCTATTATATTATTTATTTATTTATTTATTGTAACCCACTGGTCCTCATGTATCCATCCCGGTCTGAGCTGGGATCGAACCAGTGATTCTTTGCATGGGAGTCAGTTGCTCTATCAAGATCATAGCCTTTAGCCTCCAAGTTAAAGCAACCAACTCCCATACAATGAATCGCCAGTTCGATCCCAGCTCAGACCGGGTTGGGTGCAGTAGGATCGGTGGGTTACACGTGTGGGCTTGTCTAGGATGGGAAAGAGGCCATGGTCTTTAGCCTCCTTGTCAGAGCATCTGACTCCCATGCAAAGAATCGCCAGTTCGGTCCAAGCTCAGCGCAGGCTGGGTCCTGTAGGATCTGTCGATTACACGTGGGGGCTCGTCCGGGATGGGAGTGAGGTGTAGAGGGGTTAGTGTAATGGAGGCCAGCTAGCAAACTGCTAGGCAGGTAAACCTCACCCCACTGACCTCAAAAGGTGCTCTTGCGACAGACACTAGAGGCCATGGTCTTTAGCCTCCTTGTTAGAGCAACCAACTCCCATACAATGAATTGCTGTTTCGACCCCAGCTCAAACCGGGCTGGGTGCAGTAGGACCAGTGGGTTACACATGGGGGCTTGTCCGGGATGAGGGTGAGTGTAATTAAAGCCAGCTATAGCGAAGTGCTGTGCAGGTAAACCTCACTCCTCTGACCTCAAAAGCTGCTCTAGCGACAGATGCTAGAGGCCATAGTCTTTAGCCTCTTTGTTAGAGCAACCAACTTCCATACAAAGACCGATGGGTTACATTATTATTTATTCAGATGCACAAAAATCACCCAATTCATGCTAAAATTGTGAATCGTTTCTTTAAGCTATTCAAGTCATATAGTGCCATTGCTTTCATGTATTATTAAAATTACTGCAGAAAATTAATATATTGCAATCCCATTTTTATAATATTGTGCAGTCCTCAGGGTTCCCACACTTTCATGAACAGCAGATTCAAGGATTACCAATTAATTCAATCAAGGATACCATTCATTTTAAACCAAACACCTTTGTAATTCATACCCCAGCATGTGTAGCGCCATGAAAGTCCTTTCACTTAATATTTACTTAACTTTTTAAAAATGTGCTCAACTTTTACATTTTGTTGATTTCAATAATATTCAATTGTGGTTTCTGAAATATTGATAAATTGTGCATTATTTGTCAGTGTTATTATAAAAGATTAATATTTAAGATTTTTTTAATGTAAGAATTTCTCAGTTCTTTTGTTCTGGTTTGAAAAATTGAGTACAGTTGTTGAAATAAAATCAAATTAAATTCAAGCACTTTCAAGGACATATGTTTTTAAGTACTTTCCAGGCCTTGAATCAATATGTTTGAAATTCAAGTACTTTCAAGAACCGTGGGAACCCTGAGGCCTAGTTAACATCCAGTATAAAGTTTAATGTCTTTCAGCTGACCACTAGGGAACAGATATATGGAAAGACATGTTAAAAATCAGATAAAAATATGGCCTACCGATGGTAACTTGGGATTCAGGCTGGAGAAGCTGAGTGAGCTTGGAATGGTGATATTGAGAATAGCATTGTAAGCGTCTTCTGCTTTCCTGCCCTCTGATGGCACGTTGGAGACATTCACTAACAACTTCAGCTTCTTTATGTCGGTGGTGTAGTTGAAAATCTGGTGATCTTCCCGCCTGTAACACAGGTTACAAACAATTCACATCACTTCTAAGATGTCAGGATCATTTCCATTTAATACACAACTCAGGGTCAAAAATTAATAATTCTAAATAGGTTATCAAATCAAATGTGTGTAATTTGGGACAATAAGCAAGAATCTGATTGGATAGATTCCTTATTTTTAGCACAATGGAAGATGGTTTACCCATAAATCCATTTATTCTGTCATCTTTTAAAAATTATGAGTGTCATACTCAGCTTACATGAGGAACGGTGTGTTCTTCTCATCTGTGAATGCAGCTGTCATCTGAAGGTTGCTCTCGCATTTGTTGTCTGATCCACAGGCTTTCTGAATGTGAATCTACAGAACGAGATGACATTGGCGGAGTATAAGGAGGAATGTGAGCAGGTGGTGAAATGCGGACATTATGTTTCTGATGAAAACATCAAGTGTGTTTGAGCACCTGCAGTCACAGGTACTGTACCTCGGCTTTGCCGGTCAAGGCATCTCGTTGGCTGATCACAGGAAAAGCACTGAGATCCTCCAGCGTCTGTCCGCCTGAGGGAGGAGGATCCACCACAGACACGCTCAGCTGGAAAACGATCGCAGACACTTTGTCTTGGATTGTTTTGGACTGCGGGAGTCAAATGAAGAAACAACATATCAAAATCTCTTTGATGTGCAGCCCGGGCTCATGAATGAATTAGTCCATCACCATTAATTGATTAAATTCACAGTTATCAGGTATTCTAAATGCTCTATCAGATGCCAAAAGTGAACAACAAATGATGAATACTAATATATGCTCACAATGAGTTGTAATACTAATACTATTAAAAATTATGATAGCAATGATTATATTCATGCCTAATCTCAGATAGCTTGATGATGATTTCACTTTGATATACTTTTATTTACCTAATTAATAAATAAAGTAAAGTAAAGAAAAAGTAAATAAATAGGTAAATAAATAAATATGTAATTAAGTAAGTTTTAGGAACAGCAAATAATAACTTGACTTCTAGTTGATCATTTGGTATCAGAAGTGGCTAATATGAAAGGCCTCTA
The DNA here is from genome assembly GCA_903798195.1 of Danio kyathit. Classification (NCBI taxonomy): domain Eukaryota; kingdom Metazoa; phylum Chordata; class Actinopteri; order Cypriniformes; family Danionidae; genus Danio; species Danio kyathit. Next base: position 45,495,524 of record LR812521.1, on the reverse strand, counting down.
GATTACGCTTATTTTACCAAAATAAAATATGATCCAGCCTTGACTTTTAATGATTTAATTAGGACAGTAACGTCTGACTTTGCTTGTGACTTAACCGAAATAATGTACAGTATAGAATATAAAGTCATCGTGCAACGGAAAACGAATGAATATTGTGTATGACTCCCATGAGCTTGGAGGACTGCATCCAAACATCTATGCAATGACTCAAATAACTTATTAATAAAGTCATCTGGAATGGCAAAGAAAGTGTTCTTGCAGGTCTCCCGGAGTTCTTCAATATTCTTTTGATTCATCTTCAATGCCTCCTCCATCTTTAGCCAGACATGCTCAATAATGTTCATATCTGGGGACTGGGCTGGCCAATCCTGGAGCACCTTGAACTTCTTTGCTTTCAGGAATTTTGATGTGGAGGCTGAAGTATGAGAAGGAGAACTATCCTTCTGAAGAATTTGCCCTCTCCTGTGGTTTAATGTAATGGGCAGCACAATGTCTTGATACCTCAAGCTGTTGATGCTGCCATCCACTCTCTCACACACCCCCATACTGATGCAACCCCAAACCATGATTTTTCCTTCACCAAACTTGACTGATTTCTGTGAGAATCTTGGGTCCATGCGGGTTCCAATAGGTCTTCTGCAGTATTTGTGATGATTGGGATGTAGTTCAACAGACGATTCATCAGTAAAATCTACCTTCTGCCACTTTTCCAAACGATCAACTAGAAGTCAAGTTATTATTTGTTGCTCTTTCAACTGGAATTAATGACAAGACTTTTGTCAGGTAGTGTATATACACAAAGAAATATTTGTTTTCACACACAGAATGCACAGAATTTCATATACACACAATAAAAAAGATGGAGATTCAGTGACAAAGGAATAACACCAAACAAAAACAAAAAAAGCACACACAGTAATCACAATCACAATTAAAAACAGAAGTATGCAGCAGCACATTTGTCCGAGTTGCCTACAGAGCAGTGCGACTGGAAGTGTCAGTCCATCATGAAATATTGGTGTCTGGGATGCAGCAAATTCAAGGACTGTAAATTGAACATGACTTTATAAAAGATTCATTCAACATACTATGAACGAATATATAAAAATATTTCTCAGTTTAAATGAGAGGAGGCTTGGACCCTGAAACAACATTCCATACGTCACAACTTAACAAGCAGATGGCAGTTGAAAGGATGGCCTTGTGTCTTACCGCCAGCTCGAGTTTTAGAGAATGACAATCTCCAGACGGATTAATAGACATTTTGCCAGTGTATTTGCCCTTATTGTTGTCAAGGAAACTAACACGGGGGCTCCTAGACGACTGCTGATCGGCCTCCACCGTATATTGAAGAGCTGTGAAAAGAAGAGGTCTTTCTTATACAGTAGGTACTTCATGTCAGATATGGACTCGGACAGTGAAACAGAATCATACTGAATCATGCATTTTGCATGACAACAACATTAAGATGGTTGTATTTAGGGTAATAAACTGCGATGTGGGACTTACTCACGGCCTTCTGGGAACTGCCAGTGCCAGTGCTGTGTGTGTAGGAGAAACAGACTTTTGCTTCAATGCTGTATGAGAAAAAAACATTAACTGATTTTGACATATTTAAACAGCTCAGTTATACAATGACAGTAAATGATATTAGTATTACAGCTGCTATTAGATAATTGGTAAAATGATAAATTACAGCAATATATTTACAATGACTTTTACGCTTTTATCCAACCCAGGCTCATTCTGATTACATACCTCTATATACATTTCTGGAGAGAGCAAAATACGTCCAAGGAGCTACGTTTTTTGCAGTTTTTGTTTTCGCGAATCCACCAGAGGCCACTGTGTACGCTTTTTAAGATCTTGAATTTCTCGTGCGAGTGCCATTCGCGCCTGCTGTTCTCGCATAAATCCACCAGAGGCCGCTGTTAACTAACTGACTGACCAACCGACCGATCCCCCACCTTCCCCTTTTCCTAATCCCAACTAATAGTGTTTTCAAAAGGACCTATTGACCCGCCCACTCCTTTTCCAAAACCCAACCGCAGTGTTCAATCCAAAAAAAGAAAAAAAAACTGATTTTTACCAGGTTTTCAAATTTTACCACATTCTCACCCTGTTATTTAATTGTTTATTTTAGTTTTTGGCTTTTGTTATTGTCTTACCTGCTTTCTGGAACCGTTCTTGACCGGACTCGAACTCCGTCATTGCGGTCAACTCCGCTCTGCTCGGTCAAATCTGCTGACGTATGTGTCGAGCTAACTGGACAAACTAGTAACAGCAGAAAAGCCATCCATATGGAGGCAAACGGTCAGCTGGTAAGCGCGAAAAGGGACGGCATCATACCACCCCGTAGCGTTTGTTTTAAAGAAGTCATACGTAGCTCTGGCTACATAATTTGCGATCTCCAGAAACGTATATAGGGCAACGTTTTCAGAATGAGCCTACAGTATGTTCCTTTACTCTACAAATATGGTAAAGCTTAAAAAAGCATTAAGTGCATGATTTTATTGGTCAATGTTTTACAATTTTACAATCCCCTATTGTTTAAAATGGTTTAGATAAAACCAGATTAGAACGGGACATTTATACTTAACTATAGAATGCCTTTATTAATGAATCTTTGTCAAATGCGAAGCCTAATCAGAATTGCTGACATCTTGTAAAACAACTACTTGAAAAAATACATTATTCTTTAAAATTCAGCAGACTTTGAAACAGTACACTACACATTGCATAAAAAGCAATATTAAAAAATACTTTAAATGAGTCCATAAGCATCCACAGTGGGTATGTTTTAAAAACAGATGTATATTTTATGTTTTGGGAAATAACCAGCGATTATAATTTCTGTCACAACTGTGCAGTTCAACTTGTGATTATGTATTCTACTGAAGTGGACTTGATTTCTGTGTAAACAACAAGTGTAAAAGTTGGAGAGAGACGTTTAGGGATTTATTACCAGGCAACACAGTCTTCAAGGTTGATTACCATCGGTGTCACTGTGAAAGTATTCTTCAAGTGAATCACAGGACGTGATCTAATAAGGGAATAGATACAGCAAACACAGGAAAATAAAATCTTACCACAGTGATATTGTGATATAATAGTCAACTGGCTGGCTAACTTTGGTCTTTGTCTGCTAGCTTGACGTTAAACAACAACTAAAGTGAAACATTAAAATACAGGTGTCGCTATTAAATTACCTGAGCAAGACCACACGGTCATCTAATGATCCAACTGCTATGTCTGGGTAACCGTTTCTGTCCACATCCATGCCCCTGCTAATAGAGTAGCCAAATGTCTGGAATCCTCCACCTGGGATGTCTTTTCCATCAATGACCTGAGAAATTAATGTTATATATTTAAGTTACTTATTTGCAATAAACTGACTAAGACTGTCTAAGTTGTGTTAACAACTGGCATTAAAGCGATAGTTCAAACAAAAAGTGTACTCAATATTTATTCACCCTCAAGCTTTATGAGTTTCTTTTTTCTCTTTTCAAAATAAGATATTTTGAAGAATGTTAAAAAACTGGTAACCATTAACATCCATAGTTGGTTAAAAAAACACATGGAAGTCAATGGCTGCCATTTTCCAGTGTTATCTTATTTTGTGTTCAACTCTAACAGGTTTGGAATAAGTGTAGTGTGTGTAAATTATTACAGAATTTTAGATGAACTAGTATGGAGCTAATAATATGCCAAAAGAATCTGAATTGGAATTGTGTTAATTTGAATTATTAACAATTTTAATTTAATAAAACTTAATATTATCTGCCTTTAAAAATAGTTTTGAATTTTAATTTCTTAACTTGAATTTTATTTTCTTAACTTGAAAATTAAACGACCGAATTTTTTAAGTCAGATTTTTATAGACGTATTTTCAAACTTCAGATTTTGTTTTGGTTCTGAATTCATAGATTGCACATATTGGCTTTGTAAAAATACAGTTTTAAGTTTTCAAGATGAAGAAATTCGGAACATCAAATTCAATATTCTAAAATTCAAAACCAGAAATTCAGATCGTGAAATTCAGATCTTGCAGAAAGTAGGTCAGAGGTCATCAACAAGGAAGAGTAGACAAAAATTCAATTGTCCTAAAGTTCAGATGTTTAATATTCAAGTTAAGAAATTCAAATTCAAGTTAAGAAATTCTAATTCAAAATAAGATATTCAAATTCAAAACATTTTTAATGGCATATTCAGTTAATATTCAGTTAATATTGTAATATTCAGTTTTATTAAATTACATTTGTTAATAATTCAAATTACCACAATTCAAATTCAGATTGTTTTGGCATCCTATTAGCTCTATAAACTAACCCTTTAAGACACAAACAGCATCTAAATATTTCAAGCTTGTCCACTTTTGACCACTTCCAGAGATAATTGAAAATGGATTTGATCGGATTACTTCCATAGTGTAAAAGCTCATGTGGTAAAATGCGTTTTAGGAGATTCAAAAAGACCACCTACTCTCCGCCTACTGACCTAACATCTGATCATTATTTGATGTGTTGTGAAAACATGCACCAAAAACAATGCATCCATCCTCCATTGCATTGAACCAAAAGCCAAGGATTATAATCGAAATCCGCAGTCCCCATCCATATGCTTTTTTTATTTGCTTGCTTACACAGCTTTGTTCATTCAATAATACTTATGCACCACACTAAACGTTCCTGCAAAGTGTGATGCAGAGCGTGACCAAATAAGAGTGAATAATCTCGAAGGTGGAAATTGTAATGTGTCTCAGCTGAAAACTTGATCAAACCAATGAAAACACACGTCAATACCAAGTCAAACTGGGCTTAATATGCTTAGTATGATAAAGTTGAAATCCAGAGTAGGAAAAATTATATTATGGTCAATAGCTAGGCTACCAGTTGTTTTTAAAGTGATTAGTTGACTTTACTTAAAACAATTAGTAAAACCACTGCCATGAAATGATTAATTAAAGAACTATGTGCAGTTATCATTGTGATAAATGATAACCTTGGATAAAAACATCACGGTTTTACGGTATTGTGATTATGCTCTAAAATATGCTCTTTTTAAATGTCTGGGTAAAAAAAAAAAACTTTTTGCCACATTGAACACAATATATTTAATTTTAAGAAACATTTAAAATATTTTGGACCAGTAGCTTTTGATGTGGAGGATCCTTTTCTGTTGGAGATACTGTTGCCCTAAAAAATTAAATAAAATAGTAGATAAATAAAAAACACTACAAAAAAAAAAAAAAAGTAAAAAAAAAACCTTTACCTATACCGTAGGAACGGTATAACATAAAATTCTGGCGGTTTTAAAAGCTTGACTTTTCCAAACCATGGTAAACCTTGAAAACAGTTATCGTCCCTAGTACTGTAATGGCATGTGAATGTGTGAATGACAGAGTTTATAGTTGTTTTCCAGCACTGACTGTTGTACTTGGTTGTTCAAAAAAGGTTAATAAAGTGTTCTGTGTCAACACCTGATTAAGTAGGGAATAAACCAAAGAAAATGAGGTGAGTTAGTGAACTATGTGCATAATTCTAAACTTAAATTAAAGGAACAGTTAAACTTGAAATTTAAAATTTGAAAATTATAAACTCCAATCACTGACTTCCGACAATGGCCGAATGCAGGCTTTGCTTGATTAAAGAATACAATGTATGCATGACATAAGATAGAATAGAATAGAATAGAATAGAATAGAATAGAATAGAATAGAATAGAATAGAATAGAATAGGGAAAGCACAGCTTTTATATAGTCTTATTATTAAAGTTTAGAGATATAACTTATTTACCTCAGGAGTTTCCCTAAATGAAATGGTGAAAGTAAACATTGACATGAAAATCTTAATAAAAGCATAAACACATTAAGGGTGTTTATCTGCTTTAATTTGTTTTATAATCAGTTTTATTTGTATTGCGCAAAATATATTTGTAATCGTTGTATTAATGCTGTAATGTTTAAAACATTTTCTGTTAAAAACGCGTGAAGGTCACGTGACCATCAGGAACAACGCAACATCTCATTTCTCACAGCACGTGTTCTGTGTTCTCGCAGTCTCCTGAGTTCATTCTTCAGAGGTAACTTGGCAAAAATGATCTCCACGAGAACACAAGTCCGTTCTTTGCGTTCTTGGAATTGAAAAACAGCCTTAGTCCTGATGGGATGGTGTCCTGCAGAGTTTAGTTCCAACCCCAATGAGACAAACCTAACCACGCCAATCAAGCTCTTTCTAATTATAGAAACTTTCAGGCAGGTGTGTTAAAGGAAGCTGGAGCCAAACTTACACAACTTTGTAACTTTTGCAACTTGGCAATGTGTTTACTCCTTTTTGAAGTAAACTCAACTTGATGCTTTTAAGGGAATGGGCTTACCACAAAGTATCATCACTTTTTACACTTTTATTTAGTGTTCAACAGAAGAAAGAAACTCAAATAGGTTTGGTAAAAGTGGAGGATGAGTAAACAATGACAGTATTTTATAATTTTATTTGGGTGAGAGTTAATAACTGTACACTATAAACACTTCTTACTATTACTATCTCACCTGACTAGGTGCTTGGGAAATGCCAGTTTTGCTGCCTGTCCATATAGACACTCTTCCTGTGCTATGATATGGAGCACCAACAGCAAAATCTGCAAATAAGAACATGAAAGAGAAACTGTCAAATCACTTAATGCCACAAGAAGGCAGCAAAGTAAAATCCCTTGACTGTAGTGTAGGAGTATATTTAAGCATCTCACATGTTACTGATGAATAGACATAATTCAAACAGACCACACACACACACATAGATACAGTACATACACAAATATTAGATATGTTCCATTTTAGCAGGAGAGTTTGTTGTTGAGTTTTTCTGATTAAGTTTATAAAAAATAAATAATAAAGTGGGTTCAGCCTCTGTGTATCTTAGCTAGCACCAAAGCTACTGTGGCATGGTTTACTCTGAATAAGCTCTGTAAACAAAATTGAACCATTGCAAATAATAAATGCCAGTCAAGCAAACAATCCCACAAATCCTACCTTGGAAGCCATCTTGGTTAACATCACCAATGGCCACAACAGACATGCCAAAAGCTGAGTCCTTGGGTCCAGTTAGGACCACGTCAGCTTTGTCACGAAAAGATCCATTCTGGTTCATATAGACGTACACTGCACCACCTTTGTCCATTTTTCGGTCAAAATAAAACGGGGCTCCAACAATCAGATCCTTCCAACTGTATGAATAACACACAAACATGTTTCGAGACCTTTTTCAGAAGTTAAGCAGAGACTAAAACAAAAGCCAAAGACTTCCTTTACCCATCATTGTTCAGGTCAACAACAGCAACGCTATTGCCAAAATATGATCCGACTTGTTCTCCTTTGACAGTGACTTTTATATTGACTTCTCCACTGCCACCGCTTTTCAAAACTTCAGCCATTATCACAGATCCTTTGGCTTCATCTCTTGGTGCTCCTGTTACCACTGTGTCTTTGCCTTTGACTAGAACATCTTGATCCACAATCGTCGAGTAACCTGAAGAGCAATTGGTTGATACGTGTAAAAATATTTTTTTTTCTTTTATGTTTCTTGCACAGGCTGATTGTTTCAATTTGTAAGGTCTCAATTTAAAATCAAGAGTCGCATTAACTTACATTTTATGTTTATGTGTTATTTTTTAATTCTCATTTTTCTCAAGAAAAAAAAGTCACCTACATATATAGTGGCCTAAGGGTTAGTAAATTCACATAAAATATTGCTATTACTATTTTGTTAACATTTAATCTGTTATGTTTTCCCTTTAAGTCGTATTTGCACTTTAAAACAGTAACTTAAGTAACTTCAAGAGCACGCTTTGTGTAAAAAAAAGTTTTACGAAGTGGGACGCTGACTTGTGAATCCAAACGCAGTTTATTAGTCGAGGTTGTACAGGCAGAGGTCAGAAACAGGAGCAAAACAATAACACAATTGTAATCCAATAGTTGTGGTTGAAAATGCAGACGAGAGGTCAGACTAGGCAGCAACGTATCAAAACAAGGAACTAGGGCTGGGCGATTAATCGAAAAGTAATCGAAATCGACATTCAGGTGTTGTAAACAAATAAATGATGGATAGAAGAGAACCCAGTCCAGGAGACTCGAAACAAGCAGAATTCTTTTATTGAGACGTGTTGGTTAAATCGGCAGTCATACAACATCTTCAAGAAGTCCATGTGTCTGCAAGAGCCTATTGGAGGTCTGCAGTCTGCTAGTTTTATCACAAGTCTGCATTGAAACAAAGATGTCCTGTCTATATTGTATTCTTAGGAGGAGGGGAGATGGCTAAACAAAGCATGCAAATTAGGTATTGGGTTAACCAGCATAGGTGTTAGAAAACCTGCCACACAAGTTAATCAGCAAAGGGGTTTCTTTGGCCTGAAAGTATCACCCTAAGACAAAGGCAGAGTTATTGAATGCCTGCCCGTTGCATTTGCATCACTGGCTCAGCCAGTAGTCAGAAAGATAGCTGGGCTCTAAATGAAATGATATAATTAAAAACCAAAGAATATAACTTTTCAGTTATATGTAGATTATTGTTCATTTGAAATTAGATTATATAAATTTATAATTCCACACAGGGCCTATAATCGTTTAAATTTTTCCAATTTTTCAATTTCTTTCCCTACCACGTGTGGAGTGACGTGACCCCGCTCTGACTGATTTTTACTTTACTTTGTATATACTATACTTTATAGCCTTTGCGCGGTTGCATACCTGCACACCTTTTAACCCTCCTGTCATGTTCACATCCTGCCCCTTTGTTTAGTGTTCCTGGTCAATATTGACCGTTCTGTTTTTACAACTCTTAAATTAGCACAAAAATAACATTTTTCACCACCAAATTTTTGTTTAACATTCTTTAGCTGTGAACAATGTCTTAAAGTAGTGTTTAACGTGTATTTATAGAATTAGACATAAAATAACTGCAGTGAAAATACAAATAGGCACTGAAAATGTATTACAAAATGAACAATAGATGACAGAAATCAAAATAATTTGTTACACCTGTGTAGTCTGTGTGAAGATATGATACATTGTTTCATCAGGAAGTTGGTTTAAGTTGGAGCTATCTCATGGCTATCTCATGGCAATTCGTAACGTTTTCTATGGGGATGTTTTCTGTCTGATGGATGATTATAGTCTGGATACCTGTTCATTTCCTATGGCACTTTTGACCAGGAACACCACAGGTATAACAAGGCTGATTAAAACACTCAAAATTGAATAAAATGAATTGAATGATCATCACTTTTATATGTTCAAGTGCATAGTGTGGAGAATATCATACGGTCTTGAGGCAATCAGATGTAAAACACAATATTTATGAGTGTTTTAAGTTGTAAATCGGTCAGATTTGACCCGAACACGACAGGATGGTTAAAAATGTAAACACACATTGCATGTTTGCACTACATTGACGATGATTGCAAGCTGCACCAGAGATGCCTTGAGACGGCACATTTTCCATTACAATAAAATTATTATTTACATTAAAATATTTGTTTACAGAAGCTTCAATAAATGCACTGTGTAAAATATTATTTACAGGATATACAAGAGTTATATTATTTAGAAGAGATACTGCTCATTTTCTACTTTTAATATGAAAAACATAAAAATAATTATTTTTTTCCCAAAAGTGCAAGTTACTTTCACTTTTTTTAATAAGAAAGAGCGACTCTATGTTCTAGGCAATGTGTGTTTTAATTTCAGTTGTTAATAATAATAGTAAATAATCATAGTTAGTAGTGTGTATACTTTATTTCAAAATAAAGTAGTGCACCCTTCATTTAAAAATCTCTTACTTGTAATATGTGAGCTTATTTACTGTACAAAACTTATCAGTGAACTATGAGGGCAAAAAAAAAAAAATGAACAAAATAATCACGTTATCGAGTAAAAATGTTTAATTAATCAAAATTTTTATTTTAGGCCAAATTGCCCAGCTCTACGAGAAAGAAGGCAGGAATCAATAACACAGAAAACCAAACTGGGAAACCACAATGTTGGTAATCAAACAAGACTCAGCAATGTGTGAGTGAAGGTGAGGAGTACTTATAGTCCTTGTAATCAGTGCATCATGAGCTACAGCTGTGACTGTGTATGACTGTCAGCTGCTGTAGGAGTTGATGAGTGCAGAGAGTTCTGGGAGTTGTAATTCATTAAGAAGTTATCTCCAACAGAGAAAATAGCGCTGGTGATTACACCGCTGGTGATCACAACAATAAGAGGTTTAGTTACAATTTTCCAATTCTGGGAGCGATTTGTGTTCCGTAAACATGTATGAAATAAGAAATTACAGGACTCATTCCCATAATTATTCCTGAAAATGTTGTAGCATGCATGTTGTGTCACAGTCTTATGTCTCTGTTGTTTTGTGTTCCATGTGCTTTGTTCTGTTTTCCCGCCATGTGTTAATGTTCATTAGTTCCACCTGTGTCAGCTTAAAAGCCTGAACCCGTTTACAGCCTGACATTATTCAAATGTGCACATGAACAGCTCTTTTGCCTTTTTTCAAGAATGAATCATTTATATGTCTTTTAACATAATTTCTTAATAACAAATGTATAGGCCAGTTGGAACAAGGACATAAATGAAGTCCTCTGTAACACTGCAACATCTCAGCACTCTAAATAGGCCTAGGTACATACACTTAGCCTTTAAATTGTCCAACACACCAATAACAATAAGTCTTTCCTAATGAATTGAATTTAAATAATTTCTAAATTATGACGGGTATTTGGCAATAACGAAATTAAGGCTCTGCAGGATTTGTTTTGCCACTTCTCTTCACAATCCGGCTTTAAGGCGTTAGTGAAGCTGAATATTAAAAGAATAATGCCAACATTAGCCTACTTTATATACTCTGACTACATTATGCATTTTTGATTTAATTAATATTTAGTTATAATTTGGCTACGTGTTTTTGTGGAGGAACAATATTGAATCCACTGTAGATGGCTTTAGCGCAGTAATGTGCTCACTGATGATGCGTCCAGCAGCACTTAACACCCTTTCACTGCTGCTGCTGGCTGGAATGCATACTGATCTGGCTAATTTTGCAAGTTTTGGGGTAGGATTGTTTGTTCATCTTTTTGATGAATCAAAAGTTTCCCCTGTCAGCTTACTGTTCATTTTCCCACTCCGCAAATTTTGCTCTTTTTGACTTCTCCGTCATCGTTTGTTTCACCTTTGCAGCGATGGGTTTTAATGTTGTAACAAAGGATTTGATTACTTTCTTGTGCTAATCGAAATGCATCACATGACTGTTCATGGTCGACCCAGTCTAAAATGATAGAAATTAAGCCCGAACCCGTAGGGTCCTGTCGGGTTCCTTCGGGTTCAGGCAAAGATCTTCAGCTCTAGTTCCATATTCCAGTGTTTGTAGTAAGTGCGATGGTTTGTAAATAAATACGTGTTTTTGATTTCTGCTGCAATCCTGTGCATTTGTAAAAATAGGAATTATTAGTCCTACTGTGAAATTATTATTCTTTTAAAGTGATGTTTAACTGAGCAAGGGAATTTTCACAGTATTTTATATAATTTTTAAATATTTTTTTAATATAATAATTGTCTTTTTTCGTTTGGCAGGAATAAAAAAACATTATTATTATTATTATTATTATTATTTTGATGACAATAATATTAGTCCCCTTAAGAATTATTTTTTTTTTCATTGGCTAACAAACAAACCACTTGTCAAATCACCTGCCTAATAAACCGATCTTGCCTAATTAACATAATTAACCTAGTTAACCCTTTAGATTGCATTTTAATTTGAATATTGGTATCTCTACTATTTCAAATCCTTTATTTTAATATTGTTAAATGGACCAAAGCAAACATGACAATGAAGAGTTATTATTTTAACTAACTTTAACTGTAATTAACAAATGCTACAACAAATATAATGCTCAGTGTTCGTTAATGTTACAGTAGTTAATGCATTTCTAACATAAAGAATTAAGACCTTATGTTAAAATGTAACCATTTAAATAAAAACTAAACTGCTGTTTTCACTGTAGCTGTTTTTGTAAAAAATGTCAGCAAACTGAAAGCATGCATGTGTCGCTGCCTTACCAATGTAAATATTCCCTCTTCTCAAATCTGGAAGCTTGCTTTTCAATATATATGAATCATCCGCAGGGTCGTGCCACTTTGAAAAAATATTTCCTGCGTATGATGGAAAATTATTAGAGGGGGAATTTAGAAAATGTCATTCCTTCATTTATAAAAGGAAATAAGCAAATAAGCTGCCATCACCTTGCCAGTTGAAGCATCCTGGAGCACCGAGGAGGATCTCACTGAATGTAACGGCAACAGACATCCCTGCCAGACACATTCCTTCACTGTTCTGGTTATCTCTGGGGTCACAGATCTCATCGTACGACTGCCATTGAGAGTCCCTTCTGTTGAACTGCAGGTCATTTCCCCGAACAAAACACTTCCCGATCATGCGGAAGTTGCTGGTAAAGTTACGTATGTAGCGATGGCCACAGGCCTGTAGAGTAATGAATGTTATGTTGAGATATTGGTTGAGATGTTGGGTGTTGTTATTTTTTAATGTGATTTAGATACTGGAAGGGATTTTTGTTAAGGAATTTACCACAACACGGCCCCCTGGTTGACTCTGACTGGCAATGGACACGCCAAGCCACATGCCATCTATCAGTTCATTTTTAGGGTTTGGTTTATCTTCAGGATCTATAGAACACAAAGAAGTTATTTAGATATACGTGGTACCATGCAAAGCTGGTTTCGGTCATGATAATAACGTATTGATTATTATTATTATTAATGAACAGTGCAGAAAATAAAAGTAAATAACATTTTATTAAAAGTACATACAGTAAATGTACAAACAAATGTAAAAAACACAGCACAGACAAATAACAGTTACAACAACAACTATAATGATGATGATGATGATGATAATAATAATAATATCATCAATTGACATTTTATTTTAATTTATTAGCATTAAATAAATAAATAGATACACTATTGATATTGAAAAAACTTTAATTATATAATGAACTTTTTTATTTTAATCGATTATCATTTATAAAAATAGATAAAAATAAATAAATTGTCATTTGTTGTCTCATATACAGTAACAGAAATATATATAACAGAAACAAAAATAATTACAACAATTATTACAATAAATATCTATAATATAAATATGCCTGTATCCAGAGGCGGACTGGCCATAGGAAGCACCGGGACATTTCCCAGTGACCAGACGATCAATCCTGAATCTGCCTGGGTTGTCAATAATTGTGGAGGGCACCGTACTAATATTATAAAATTAAAATTGAAGCAAACTAACTAATAAAAAATTAGATTTAGAATTACATTCGAAACATAATAACAAAAAAATTCTATTACTCAACATATGTTACAACAACAACAGTAATATTAATATAATAAACGTAATATTATTTAAAAATATATAATTAGAAACTAACAGCTTATTTCATTTATTACTAGTAATTATAAACAGGCAATCAAGCAAATTAATAAACTAAGTAAATGTATTCCTTCATTCATTAAATAATTATTTTATTAATTTATTTAACTCTCACACAAGTGGCAGGGCAATTAATTACATTTTTACAATATCAATTATAACATTAACCCTTGTGTAATCTTCAAATTGACTAACTTTTCATTAAATTAGTGGCTGTTTTTGCCCCATAGACTTCTATTATAACAACATTTTTTGATTGCAAAAGCCTTGACACCATATAGTCATGCATTGTTGATTGTTTTTGGTTTTCCCTGTTGTTTCTCTGTTTACAACCATAACAATTGCTAGTGTATTGTTGAGTTTTTTTTTTTAAATACCAAAGCATTTTCCCAAAATATATGTCAAAATAAGATTTGTCACCAAAAATCATTCCATTTGCTGAATTTGTGGCCAAATTACACCTCAAAATCACCCCAGAGTGGATGAAAACATCCACAACAGCACACAAGGGTTAAATATTGGAAATGGGAAGAATGTAAGCACAAGCACATTTACGACTTCTATGGCAGAAGAATGGCATACTTGAGTTGATGAGGTTCAGTCTTGTGCAGTCTTTGGAGTCTGCGGTGATTGGACAGGCGTAAACATCTCCCGTCTCATTGGCTGACAGTCCAGACTCCGCCTTCTCTTTCGGCGCTCCTACCAGAAGCCTGAAACATGTATAAACCCAACTGAGCTCAAGTCTCTCTCAAAGCAGAATATTAGACTCTACATCTGCCGCAGTAGCACAGTAATGGCCATCTGAGACAACAAAACACATTTTTCACATAACACTTTTCAAGGATAAGGCAGAAATTCACCTTTGGCAGTGTGCCAGGTATTGCTTGTATTCCAGAGTATCCTTACAATTGAGTGCACATTGCAGATAAACACCAGCATGTCTAACACTTATCTGTCTGGGCTTGTAAGGATATGTGAACGGATTCTGACTGGAAGGACTTGTCAGAACCCATTACTAGCAGAACACAGTGAACTGTGACAAAAAACGCCACTGATGGAGCTCCTGGCGTCTATCTATTTGCTGAAACCTGCTGTTAAAAGTGGCAGATTATTATAAAAAGCCTCTGAGAAGCACATGAGACTCGATCACATTTTACTTAAATGATCAGTGGGGTTACATAATACACTTGGGAATGGATAACTTTACACATTCATGTCTCTACTTCTCTTGCATTTCCATAAGTGAGCTATTATGACACACTCTCTCTTCATTTCTTGCAGGGAAAATTGCTTACTTGGGATCCGCCTCTGAACAAGTATACGATTTGATTTTGATTACAAAAAGCAGGCAGCCCTAAAGATATAAGTCAGGCCGAAGATACCCCAGCGTGGCATCCTGGAGCAGATGTAATCCTCCAGAGCCCTCGAGGAAAGCGAGCAGAATTAAAGAGGCATTTCAATTAAAGCATAATCACAAAATCAATGAAATTTATTTCAATATTTTGTGAGAGCACGACAGACATAATAATGACTAAAGCGCTGCCTGCCTGCAAGCTCGATTCATTAACGTTTCATGATTTTTCGAGACACGCACCCTAGTTGCTATTTTATCCACCTTGCAGCCCGAGGCCTCATAAATATTCTACTCTGTGAGGGATGAGATCTCATCAGATCATGACTCGTGTCTAACAGGATTATGAATGGGCTTTAGTGGGCAATGCGGTCATTTCGTCCATGTTTAAATTCCGTTTGGTGAATTTAAACAGAAATGCATCACGTCTGACAGTCTAATCATCACAGGTTTCATTTCTTCCAAGGGAGGACTTGTTATAAGTTGTTATAGCAAAGATATAACAAGAATTCTGACACGATGAGTAAGATTTTTTTTATTATTACTATTACATTTCAGTAAGGATTGTCAGATTGTATTAGAACTTTAGAACCAAATCACTTTAGAGTTTCTGTAATACCGGTAGTACCAATAGGCAACTTTAAACATTCCTCTGTGTGTATTTGTTAGTGTATCAAATTAAGCTAGTCAGAATCTGCTATAGTCCTGCAATGAAGATTAATTCATTACTGCTTTTACACGGTTTTTCTTTGGAGTTTTTTATTTATTTTTTTTACTTTTATGAGAAAAATGAACAAAACTTGTTTTTTTGCAATTTATAGTTGTGCGTTTCAGTAAAATGTCATTTTATTTTGTTCCATATACAGTGCTTAGCATAATTGAATACACCCCATTTTGAAAAATGAATATTTTTATCCATTTCTCAGTATATAGGCAATGTATGCATATAGGCAGGTGCATTTAAACAAAACAGATTTATTAAACAGATATATTTATTAAAATAATATTTTAGTCACAAAACATATTTAGAAATTGAAAGATAATACAATTAAATTCAAGCTAAATATTGGAAAAAAACAATTACAACATGCAAAATTTCAACAAAATTTTGTCTTGATTTTTCCCTCTTTTGTAAATTTGTATTTAATATTTTTCTAAAACATATAAATTTAGGTGTACTAGATTTTGCACGGTTATTGTAGATTGTTTTGTAAGATAAGTTCCAGATTTGGCTTCAGTATTGACTAATCTAATCTGAAGTCAGAATTATTAGCCCCCCTGAATTATTAGCCCTCCTATTTATTTTTTTCCCTAATTTCGGTTTAGCGGAGAGAAGATTTTTTTCAACACATTTCTAAACATAATAGTTTTAATAACTCATTTCTAATAAGTGATTTATTTTATCTTTGTCATGATGACAGTAAATAATATTTTACTAGATATTTTTCAAGACACTTCTATACAGCTTAAAGTGACATTTAAAGGCTTAACTAGGTAAGTTAGGTTAACTAGGCAGGTTAGGGTAATTAGGCAAGTTATTGTATAATAATGGTTTGTTCTGTAGACTATCGGAATAAAATATAGCTTAAAGGGGCTAATAATTTTGACTTTAAAATGGTGTTTAAAAAATTAAAACTGCTTTTATTCTAGCCAAAATAAAACAAATAAAACTTTTTCCATAAGAAAAAATATTATCAGATATACTCTGAAAATGTCCTTGCTCTGTTAAACATCTTTTTGGGAAATATTTAAAAAAGAAAAAAATTTCAAAGGGGGGCTAATAATTCTGACTTCAGCTGTATATGCACAAATATAATATTGTATAGCTTCCTATTAAAATATGAATTTAAAAGATTTATTTGTGAGGAGTGTACTTATAAATGCTAAGCACTGTACTACTGATAACAAAAAAATTGTCATTTAAAACACATTTGAATTATAATGCATTATAAATAACCAAATGTCATTCTTATCTTCATAGAGTTTTTATACATGCTTATATTTATTTACTATTTCAATTTGGGCTGCACGACACTGGACAAACCTGAAATTGCGATATATTTTTTTTTACTGAGATAAATATTTGGATGTTAATACAGTTTCACAAAGTGGGTCTAAAAGTCTAAAAGTATTCAGGTACAGAAATTAAATAAATCACAATGCAAAAAATGCATTTCTTACTTGCTTTGTCTCTTTTCAATTCTAAATATCTAAAATTCTTAGATCCAGCAAAAATATTGTTTTGTTTTCACCTTCAGAAGTCAATATTAAAGAGCCCTTATTTTGCATTATAAAAGGTCATATTTTGGTTTTGTTGGGTCTCCAGCAACAGGCTGATATGCATCCAAGGTCAAAAAACACTTTCATTGTCTTATTATATACACTTACTTTTACTTATTTATCACAACAACTCCCATATGATTTGCTCAGCGATTCATTTGTTCCTTTGCATGAAGCTAATCTGTGGTGATTGGTCTGATGACACAGTCTGTTGTGTAAATCGGTAAAGAAAGTGTTAAGTGTTGCGTATTCAACGTGGTTTTAGGCACGATATGTGAATATAAAAAGTTAACCAGATAGAGTACAAGACGTGTGGAGTGATTAAAAGTAACAACACACAATTAAATACGTATTTTGCAAGCTAGAGGATACAAGGAGGCAACCATTTTAAATCTTGCTTACAGCTTGAGATCAGGAGGAAGAAAATGGTTCATATGAACTGTGTACTGACAAAAGTCCCATACATATTTTCATCAAATACTCTTTGCTGATCCTTCCTTTAACAAATGGCCGTCAAATCACGCGTCACAGGGTAGGTTATTATATTAAGCATCAGAATGTTCACTCATTAATGTTTACTCATCTTCAGTCATGATTATTCCCACACACACCTGCACTCCGCTAGTGTTTAAAAGGAAAGGTATGTTTTACCAGATCCAGCACTTCATATTGGTATCATTTGGTTTCATGTCGATGTCAATACTAACAGGCAAAAGATCCGAACGAACAACAAATCCTTTAAACAACTCTGATTCAACTCTTTTTCTTTTTTTAAATTAATATTTTTAAACAAGGTGCACTTTCAGATTTAGTCCTCAGCCGGAGGTTTTCATTCACTTAGAGCTGTTGCACACTGAATGAAAGGCAATTAAATAAAAACAATAATAGGGGCTCTTTAATAGTTTTTCCTTAAAACAAGCAAAACCATCTGCCAATGGGCTAAGTACAAAAATCTAGTTTTCGCTTTGAAATGTAGATATTTGGACTAGAAACAAGACAAAAATTTTAAGTAAGATTTTTTTTTGTAAACATTCTTTATAAACATTCATTCATTCATTTTCTTTTCAGCTTAGTCCTTTTATTAATCCGGGGTCGCCACAGCGGAATGAACCACCAACTTATCCAGCATATGTTTTACGCAGCGGATGCCCTTCCAGCCACAACCCATCTCTGGGAAATATCCACACACACTCATTCACACTCATACACTATGGACAATTTAGCTTACCCAATTCACCTGTACCGCATGTCTTTGGACTGTGGGGGAAACCGGAGCACCCGGAAGAAACCAACGCGAACGCAGGGAGAACATGCAAACTCCACACAGAAACGCCAACTGACCCAGCCGAGGCTCGAACCAGTGACCTTCTTGCTGTGAGGCGACAGCACTACCTACTGCGCCACTGCATCGCCTCTGTATAAACAATTAACTACAATTATAATATAAATACAATTTTTGCTACACCTCCAAACATTATATTTTTTTGTGCACAAATGTTTTAATCTCTCTTGAAATGCTCAACCACAGGCCTCAAAAACCCAATAAAGCTTCACTCTATTATGGTTAAACTTTTCAGTAGCTCTACAAATCACATGTGTTATGTAGCTCCTGGTCAACTATAATTCCGACTCAACATTGCAAAACTTGCGATGTGACTATTGCAGATGTGCACGTTGTGATATCAATGCTGAAATGATATATTGTGCAGCCCTAATTTCAATACAATAAATATAGGTAAATAATAAATACAATAAAAAATCCATTGCTGTACATTGCAATAGAGCAACAGAATATTGTAACTATCTATTCCAAAAATTATATCAGAACCATTCACCCCAATGTCATCCCAAATCAAGATAACTTTTTTCTCAAGATATTTCAACACAATTCTGTGTTTAACAGACGTCTAATAGACATCTAAGCGTAGACAGCTTGGCTAAAACAAGGCTAAACTTGGGCTGTCAGTGAAAATCTAGACATCTAAGAATAGCCCAAAACTAGACCAGTCGTCAAATAGACAGATTAGACAGACTTTATATGTGTAGTCATTCATTTCTGTTTATTTGAAGATGAGTCTAGTTTTGGGCTATTCTTAGGCGTCTATTAGATTTTCACTGACAGCCCAAATTTAGCCTTGTTTTAGCCAAGACGACTATGTTTAGACGTCTATTAGACATCTATTAGACATCTTTTAAAAACAAAAAATGCTTGCTGGGAAATAACATTTCATTTGTTTCGTTCCCTTCATGAAAGTCATTGAGGCGCAAAACAACCTGACGGCCATTACTGTATATCTTAAGTGTGTTGTGCAAAATATGCCATTCAGGTTTGTAAAGACTTGAAGGAGAACAATTATTAGAATTTTTGCTGAACTCTCTCTTTAAAAATCACAATTCCAGTCTCGTCATTCACTGTACACAAAAACGCTACATATCATTACTAAAATATGCTGCCCCAAGTGAAGATCAAATGCACAGACTGAGCTTTCTTTTGTGCTCCATTTGACAACACGCCTTTCAGTGGTGATTTGTTGTGTCGTTTCTGTACTTGTTCATATGCATCACACATTGTGGTGAGGTAGACTTTGATGAGGACACAGACTGAGGTTAAAGTCAAAGGGAGGGAGACAGAGAGAGACGGGGGGAAGACGGGGAGGGACAACGAAAGACAAAAGGTGAAGTGAAAGACGTTCAACCCTCTCTCCCTTTGGGCCTAATTTCATTTGGACCTCCACAATCGTCCCCCTCAAACCTCTACCACCAACAACAATCGGCTTGCATCTCCCCCTCATTCCTGTCATGTGACTGCAAATGTGCTTTCAGCAAGGACAAGACAGGAAATGAGAAAGTCAAGAGAAGGTGAACGTGCGAGAAAGAATGTCAGGCTCTTCCTCGTTGATTCATGTTCACCACAGTAGAATCCTTCCTGAATGCTGCTGCTCACTTCATATGTGAAAGGCGCTCAAAAGAATGCCACCAAAACCGAACAAAAACTAGCTCACAGGTTCAAAATAAAGCAGGCAAGAATTGGATCTTGATTGAAGTGAAACTTGAAAATGAATGAAAAGCTTTAATTTGGGGTGTTACATTTAGATCTGTGCAGTTACAGCTTTTTTTCCCCCACAGTGTTGAGCGTTATATATCTATATATATCACCAGTGTTGGGGGTAACGCATTACAAGTAAAGTGAGTTACGTAATAATATTGCTTTGTAAGTAATTGTCACGATCACCAGTGATCCAGCCAGTGCAGATCACTGGTAAACACACAGTTCACTAATGGACTACAAATCAACCATTTATGGAATACATACATCTGTTTGCCCCTGCTTACCTGACCTTGCCAATAAACCTGCATTTGGATCCGCACCCTGTTGTCAGTGTCACATGGTTACAGTAATGAGTAAAGTAACGCATTACTTTTCAAAATGAAGTAATAATATTTGAGTTACTTCAAAAAATAAATAATGTGAGTTATTTTTTAGTTTAGTTAATTCGCTTTTGGGGCGTCACAGTGGCGCAGTAGGTAGCACGATCACCTCACAGTAAGAAGTTTGCTAGTTCGAGTCACGGCTGGGTGAGTTGGCATTTCAATGTGGAGTTTGCATGTTCTCCCCGTGTTCATGTGGGTTTCCTCCAGGTGCTCTGGTTTCCCCCACAGTTCAAAGACATGTGCTGTGGGTGAATTGAATAAACAAAATTGGTCGTAGTGTATGTGTGTGAATGCAAGAGTGTTTAGGTGTTTCCCATTGTTGGGTTGCAGCTGAAAGGGCATCCGCTGCGTAAAACATATGCTAGATAAGTTGGCGGTTCATTCTGCTGTGGTGACCCCAGATTAATAAAGGGACTAAGCCGAAAAGAAATTGAAGGAATGACTAATTCGCTTTAAAAAATAAATTGCTGAATTAAAATTGAATCCCTCACGCAATGAGAATGCAGGAACAGACAGAAATGAAGATGGCAGAGCCTTATATTTCTGCGATGGAAAGATTCTCATTATTTTGAACACATGGAAGAAAAGGAGAAGAGGATTATCTGAATGGACAGTGATTTACGTTTTAATATGACAAATAGCACAAAAGTAGCAAACACATTGCTTTAAACTTTCATTAATCTGTATACACGGCATGTAGAGCTCTGAGGTCAGGAAGTTCTCAGAAGATAACATTATCCTACATAAATGTATGTGTTTTTTAAGATAAATGAAGGTTATACAGCGTGTTGTTTATTGCAGAGCTCCTCAATTTACAAAAAAAGGAAGAAAAAACCCCACCTGCAAGTTCTGAAAGGGATCAAGCTCCAGCTTTCAGAAAAAGTAACACTCAAAAGTAACATAACACATTACTTACCATCAAAAGTAACTAAGTAACGCAACTAATGACTTTTTTGGGGAGTATCTTAATATTGTAATGCATTACTTTCCACAGTATCTTTCCCCAATACTGTATATCACACACTTCTGTTGAACATATGAACGCAGTATAATATTTCAACAGCGATAATTTACTTCTTGGTTTTGGTAGTTTATAATGAAGACTGAATAAAGACTGTAGTTCCTTGTAGCAAAAACATATCACTTTAATTACAATGTTAACACATGAAGCAAATTTTGAATGCCCAACTGCTAATGATTAAAGTTTTTGTGAAAACAAAAGTTGCTGTGTTTATTTTGCTAGCGCACATCATTATTCTTTAGGTGAACAATTAATCAATTAAAGTTTGTTTTGGTAATCAAATCATTCAATGTCTGACCATTTGCCTCTGTGTTTGGAGTGTCAGTCCTTTTCTGTTTGACACATCAGCCACAATCTTAATAACACCCCTCTAACCATTAGTTTGCTATTAGGGAATGATGCACAAAAAGAAAGCCCTGCCCCCTTCTCAAAATATTATTTTAGATAGAAGCACATCAACATGCTGAAATAAAAGTTTTTTTTGAATAAGGGCTGCACAATATGTTGTTTCAGCCTGATATCCCAATGTGATTATGCACAATAGTCGCATCGCGACGCGAGTATACGCAATATTGAGTCTGGTTTATAATTATATAATGAAATATATATTATAATAAAAGTGTTTTTAAGCCCTGTGACTGTGTGAGGGATTTAAAAGCACTCAGGCCTAAGAAATTGTACCGCATTGAATTGTTTATAAAATGAAGACTATGCAGTATTGTTTTACATTTGATTATTCAACTACTGTATATCTAAATACAGTTAGAGTCCTCGGAAAACAATCAAATGCTCTTTATTTAAATTATATCTTTTTCTTTATTGAATTTGTCTATGCTTGTGTCACGAGGGAGAAGCTGACAAAAGAAGTGCGGATCCAAAAGCAGGTTTTTTATGCAGAGATGGTCAGGCAAGCAACGGTCAACAAAGGGGCAAATAGATGTATACGGGCAATTCCAGAGTCGTGGTCATATAACAGGTGGATGGTCAAAAGGCAGACAGCAGGCAACGTAAACAAACAAACCAAACAAAGCAAAGATCGGCACATGGCAGGACAAGGCAAAGAAACCGCATCGTAAAGTTCACTAGACAGATAAACAAGACTCAGCAACTAGTGTGTGTGTCTGTGCTGCTTAAATAGTCCCTGCAATCAGTCTTTGACAATCCTCCGGCTGTGTGTATGCAATTAGCCAGGATTAGGAACCGGTGGGAGTGTGTGTGGTGCATGACTGGATCTTGTAGTCCATAATGGCGGATTTGTAGTCCGTTAGCGATCTGCAACCGCTAAATCGCTGATAATCATAACAGCTTGTAGGTTGCTTCTTATGTTTTATGCAGATGCATTCCCCTACAGAATCATCCCAATCAATCTAAAAGGATACATTTTTTCCAAATAGTTATTTAACACATCTAGTTAAATTGTATTCATATCGCAATATATATCGCAGAATATAAACATATTGCAATGTTTAATTTTTCTTATATCATGCAGCCCTAGTTTGATTATATTCAAACACGCTGTTTCTTCATAACCATTTCTTCAATGTCTAAATGAATTATATAAACTATCTAAAAACTCCTGACCAAATTTTTTTAATTAGTTTCTACAAAAAGATATGCTTTAGTCCAAATATATAAATTATATCAACAAATTATAACTTTACCTGAATCACTACATGGGATACACTGAAAAAAATATTGGGAAAAAAAACAATTGATATGGGTTGGATTTAAACATATAAAATTTTGTAATGTCCAGCTTAATTTGTTTTATAACAAATAAATAAAAAAAAATTCCAACCACTTAACTTAAAAATTTTTGTAAATCCACTGAATATTTTTTTCAGTGTACTTCACTTCAAAATGAAAGCAAAAAAGTAACCAGCAGTATTTGATTATCGACAACAAAGAGCTATACCACCTCTAATCCTTTAACACAGACTAGAAACCATCCATCCTTGAGCATATACATAAACAAAAACATATACTGCTAATGAATTGTTCAAATGTGACAGCTTAGTTCGCCCCAATGTGCAATAAACACCTGTTTCCACAAGAAGCTTCCTGCTGTTTGATTAGTGAATCAGACTTTTAGCACAGAGCAGGCAGTTTATTATTTAACCAATATCAGTCACATGACATGGGTTTTACCATGCAATTACCCGCAGGTCTTGTGGTGAGCAGCACATACCTCAGAGGCACGTCTACGAACCACAGGCAGGTTTGAGTTCATGTTCACTTAGGCTTTATTTTATTCAGTTCTGCTCAGTTGGAGAGCATATGACTCAAGCAGAATCCTCTCATTTAATCTTTTCTGCAGCATTAGCCTTCATTTTTTTCTTTTCCGTCATCCTTCGATACATTCTGTACAGTCATCTACAAAGAACACAGAGATGTCGCTTTTGCTTCTTGGTGTAGTTAACCTGTTAAAGATATATACTGACATTTTAGAAGCTTAGACAATTTAGAAGCTGAAATATTTCATGATCTTAAAAAATACCCCCATGCTCCTTTATATGACTATTTTTTATATTAAAGGTGGTATTAATTAAAGGGGTGGTTCAGAGTGTATTTTTAAGGCTTAGTTGTGTTTATGGCGTGCAAGCAATGTGTGCTCATGCTTCATTTGTAAAAAAAAAAAAAAAACATTATTTTTTTCATATATCTTACTTTAATTATATACAGCTACTCAGCTAACATGAAAACAACTGTTTCCTAGTTCCTCCGAAAGCCTGCCCTCAAGAAGCTCTGATTGGTCAGCTAACATAATGTGCTGTGCTTCACGAATCAACTCCACGTCACCAGGAAGCATCACGCCTCTACTATCACGGCCTTTGCTGTTGTGTAAATATTGTCTGATAATTACTGGTAAATACAGTATGAATTTGAAGCTAAATTGTTAGCGGTGCCAAACAGCATTTCCCTTTGTTTACATCCTTGCTACAACATACTGTTAATGCTAGACACTATGAAAAAATACTTGATAAAAACACTATGATAAAAATACTTACAGGTTGTGGCTCACAATCCACAGCTTCTGCTTTTATGGTTAAAGCTGCTCCTTCTTTGAGGAGTTTTTAGCCGAAGCCAGCACTGAACTGAGAGATTCTGGAAGCTGTCCTTTCTCAAATGCTAGCTATATATTTTTTATAATTCTCTGGAACATAATTAAAATTAAAGTGTAAGCACATTTCTCTTTGTGTCATGTCATTTGGAAGCCCAAGTACAGAAACAGAAGAACCTCTGTGGAAATAGCAGCGTTTGGACGCCATTTTAGTTTTCTCTGCTATAACATTACAGTGCCTCTGGCCACGCCCTTTCACTGCGTGACATTAAACCGGATTTTTTTGTAGTTCCCAAATTCTTTTGCTGTAGGCTTTGCTAAGCTAACTCTGTAAAAGCCAATGTCTTCCTTTGCATTGGACTTGTTGTTTATGTTCACACAACTACATTACACAGCAACTAAAGTTTAAAGTATAATATCATAGTGGACCGCCCCTTTAAACAATGGGTATATTTAGAAATCTCTTCATTTTGCACAATTACAAAAGATGGCAGAATGGAATTCTTTCAAACATTAAAAGATATGTTTGGTCTTATAAACCAAGATCTATTCAGATATTTACAGCTGCGAGACTATTATATGAAAGAAATACAGGATGAGGATTGGAACAATCAGCTTGTTCAGATTTTCATTCAGACATACAAGAAAAGTATGACTAAAACTATTTCTATATTATATAGAGCAATAAGTAATTCTAGAGGACTCTCAACAGACTAAGATTAAAATGGGAAAAGAAAGTAGGCATTATTTTAAATCAAGACCAATGGGTTAAAACAAGAGTCTCGCTCTCTTACGGCCCGCTCTCCTCCTCTCTCCAGCCCGCAACTGACGTCAAAAATATAATGAGATTTGGCCCGCCAAAACATATATTTTTGAAACACTATCATTGTTGTGCAGTCGCGTCTAGCCACTTGTGGTTTTGACCCACCACTTAGTCGACATTAAAAGTACTGCATTCAGATTACAGTAGTTTTACTTTCATTTTCTCTCAGTGTACGGTCGAGAGTAGCACACATCACATGCGTTAAAATTCTGTGGCTGATTTAAATGTTAAAATATTTGTCCATAAGTGCTCTATTTTTACTTAAGTTCTATATTTGTAAATATTCAAGGGTTGTTTTATTGTTATCAGTTTTATTCCACTTTTGTACAAACACTTCTTCATGGCTTACACCAGGGGTGCTCAATCCTGTTCCTGGAGATCTACCTTCCTGCATAGTTCAGCTCCAACCCTGATCAAACACACCTGAACCAATTAATTAGGACCTGAACAGCACTTGATAATTACAGGCAGGTGTGTTTGATATGGGTTGCAACAGAAATCTGCAGGAAGGTAGATCTCCAGGAACAGGATTGAGCACCCCTGGCTTACACGTTATGCTGATGGTGTAACAAATATTAAAATTTGGCTAATATTCAATTCAAATGGTCTGATTTAATAGATTTTCATCATATGCTTATTAAGATTTGCATAAAAACTATGTACATTAGTAAAATTGTACTGCTGGTTGAATTGAACATGTTAAAGTAAATGTTAATACGTACATACATTTCCCCTCTTTGTTGTAGTTTTACAAAAAAGAAAGATATTTAGAAGAACAATTGCTAGTAAAGTCACTTAAGTTGGCCAAACTGCTTTCTGCTGTTCTTATGCTATTGCACAATACAATTGGTTGGGAATGAATAATAATTATTATGCCTATTATTTGTATTATTTTCATAGCAATTTAAACTCCCCCTTCAATATGTACAACAAGAAACAAGAAGCTAGAGTTTTGACTGCATATACTCTGTGGAAGAATGGCTGAGTGTGTGTCTAACGCTCGGCCATACACACAACCACAGATATATTTCAGCAGCTGATTGTGACATGATAAACATGCTAATTTGCATTATCACTGGTCACAGGTAATGCTTGAAATATAAAAGTCATGTCTGTTGTCCTAAGATGCATCAATTATGTCAGGTTTCCACTTTTTTCTTGTACTTGAATGCTAAAACGGCCCTCCTATGAGTTGTCAGTCACTGAAATGACCCCCCCCCCCCGCCAATTTGAGTTTAAGACCCCTGGGTTTAAAATATGTGCTGTCTCACACACCTCAACAAGCTCAAGAATGTGGCGTGAGTTTTGTTTGGAAAAACTTGATTAGATTTTTTACTATATCAAGAATTAATTCATAACAATCAGGGACTCCTCATCCTTGTTGGAGGAACTGTGGGGTAGAAGAGGCACATCATGCGCATATATTCTGGCAGTGTTTAAGAATTAACAGTTTTTGGGAAACTGTACACTCCGCTATAAATGATATTTTTGATCTTCATATTCCTAGATCATTCAAAGTACTTTATCAGAGATATTCCTATTAAACCTGAAAAGGAGGATAGATCTCTATTTAAGATATTTTTGGCAACAAGTAATAAAGCTATAACCCGGAAATGGTATAAAGAAGACCCACCAACGAATGATTCAAAATAATAGCAGAAGTTGAGAAGATGGAAAGAATGCACTTCGATTACAAATGGAGATCTTTGAAAAGAAATGGAGTAAATGGTTTGTTTTCTCCACAACGATAATATAATTATCTATAATTTAACATTTACATAATTCTTGAAGTTATGCATCATTGGGAGAATATGTTTGGCAATCTTTTATTATATTATATTTAATACTTATTCTATTTATTCATTTATTTATTTTCTTGATGAGGTTAATTTAATATTTTATATACAGTTGAAGTGAGAATTATTAGCCCCCCTGAATTATTAGCCCCCTGTTTATTTTTTCCCCAATTTCTGTTTAATAGAGAGATTTTTTCAACACATTTCTAAACATAATAGATTTAATGACTCATCTCTAATAACTGATTTATTCTATCTTTGTCATGATGACAGTAAATAATATTTTACATATATTTTTCAAGACACTTCTATACAGCTTAAAGTGACATTTAAAGGCTTAACTAGGTTAATTAGGTTAACTAGGCAGGTTAGGGTAATTAGACAAGTTATTGTATAATAATGGTTTGTTCTGTTGACTATCGAAAAAAAATATAGCTTAAAGGGGCTAATAATATTGACCTTAAAATGGCTTTTAAAAAATTAAAAACTGCTTTTATTCTTGCCAAAATAAAACAAATAAGACTTTCCCCAGAAGAAAAAACATTATCAGCCATACTGTGAAAATTTCCCTGCTCTGTTAAACATTATTTGCGAAATATTTAAAAAAGAAAAAAAAAAGTTCAAAAGGGGGCTAATAATTCTGACTTCAACGGTACTGTATGTATATATATATATATATATAGATATACATGTGTGGAATGGATGTATTTGTGTATATACATATATATGTATGTACGTATATATGTATTATTATTTTTTGTTGGTTTGTTTTGTTCCCACTGGTTATATGTTCCTAAAAAAAATAAAGGTGGTATTAAACATGTTTGACTTGGGAGGGGGCGAAACAGCTTTGAGTCAGATCACAAAAAAAAAAAAAAAACACAACTTCCTATAAGCTGCTAAAGAAGGTGTGTCTGTTTCAGTGCTTTCGCTGACTGAATTTCAGGACCAGAGTTCACATGTAGCTTTGTTTCATGTCTATACCACTATGTACAGTTAAAAAAACACACAGCACAAAAGAGCCCATTTAAAGCCAGGCCTGGCCTTTTAGTAAATAGCGCTTACAGAAAGAAGGTCATGCTGGCCACACTTGGTGTTGAGACTGTCTGGCCATGAACAAAGAGCTTGATTAGGAGGGAAAAAAAAACTTTCTGGTGGTGTTCAAGTTCAGGCAGGTGAAATGCATGTCCCTTCTCACCCACATAACACTATGAGTGAATGATAAAGAAAGTGAAAGATAGTGAGCACTGAACTGTACAATAAAGGATATGCTCAGTTCTGGAGAGCTCATTACATTTTCAAGTGAGTGAGTGAGAGGAGATGAGAGGCGGTATCATATTTCTGCAAAGTTTGTTCCAAAACGGAGGAAACTGTAATTTCAGTGCCTTCTTGAGGGGAAATTCTGAATCGAACTAAATTAAATTCTTTTATTTATGTGTGCTTTTAGTATTAGCTTAGCGACATCATGTGATCTGCATACCATGACAAAACTCTGGGTGTTATTTGATGAGATGTGTGGCTGCATTTACACTCCTAAAAATAAAGGTGCCATTAAAAACCAAACTGAGGCTTTTCATCTTGGTTTACCCAAATAACCTTTAAGTGAAAAGTTCTTCAAATAACAATAATTTTAAGTGTAAAGAACATTTTAATTACATTTTTAAAAACTGTAAAAACCTTTTGTGGAATTAAAAGATTGCATGGAAATTAAATGCTCTTCACTGAACCATCAATGCCAATAAATAACCTTTATTTTAAAGAATGTAAAGCTTAAGTCTATCAGTATCTGCTGATAAATGTTTAATTTTATTTAGAGTGATTTAGTAAGCAATGATGAGTAATTCTGGAGTAATTCAGTTTCATCACACTTATAACAAACAAATTAAATAAAATGAGTTAAATAAATTTAGCTACTAAATTGCTTAATATTTCACAATATGTGACCTGGGATGACAAAACCAATCTTAAATTGTATGGGTATATTTGTAGATACTGTCAAGAATACATTGTTTGCGTCAAAAAAAAAGTACTTCTATGGCAAAAAATGCTTAGAATGTTCAGAAAACATAATTTTTCATGAAGATATTTTACAAATTGCCTACTGTAAATATATCAAAACTCAATTTTTAATAATCTGTATTGCTAAGCACTTAATTTGAAAAACTTACTAGGTAATTTTCTCAGTATTTAGAGTTTTTTGAACACTCAGATTCCAAATTTTCAAATAATTGTATTAAAGTTGTTTTATAGTTGTATTAACGTTGTAAGCTAATAAACCACACATCAATGGAAAGCTTATTTATTCAGCTTTATAAATCAGTTTCCATAAAGTGACACACATCACATATCAAATTAAATCACTTTTATTGTCACACACATAGGGCTGCGCGATATTGGAAAAAATTTACATTGCAATATTTTATTTCTCTGTGACCTATATTGCGCTATAATTTCATCAGATGACTTAAATAGCTCTATTTGCAAAGTCATTACTTGGATTTTGCAGGGGAGTGAAATAAAAATACATTCATCATTCATTCATTCATTTTCTTTTTGGCTTAGTCCCTTTATTAATCAGGCGTCACCACAGCAGAATGAACCGCCAACTTATCCCACATATATTTTACGCAGAGGATGCCCTTCCAGCTGCAACCCATCATTGGGAAACACCCATACACTCTCATTCACACACATACACTACGGACAATTTAGCTTACCCAATTCATAGCTCATGTCTTTGGACTTGTGGGGAAAACCAGAGCACCCTGAGGAAACCCACACCAACACAGGGAGAACATGCAAACTCCACACAGAAATGCCAACTGACCCAGACAAAGCTCGAACCAGCAACCTTCTTGCTGTAAGGTGACAGCGCTACCCACTGTGCCACCGCCCTGCCAAATATAATTTTCATGAAGATACTTTCTAAATTGCCTACAGTAAATATATCAAAACTCAATTTTTATTAATCTGTATTGCTAAGCACTTAATTATATTTTTAGCATTTAATCTCAAAAATTTGCAATGTGATTTTTTTTTATTCCACATTTTCAAATAATTGTATTTAAGTTGTTTTATACTGTAGTTGTAGCATTGTATCCTAATAAACCACACATCAATGGAAAGCTTATTTATTCAGCTTTATAAATCAGTTTCCATACAGTGATACACATCACATATTATTGTACTGTACTGTATACTAGGGCTGCGCGGTTTAGGAAAAAAATTACATTGCGGTATTTTAGTTCTCTGTGACCTATATTGTGATATAATTTCATCAGATGACTTAAATAGCTCTATTTGCAAAGTCCTTACTTGGGATGATTTTGTAGGGATGTGAAATATAAATATATGTTTATGTAATTTATTATATACATAAACTACAGTCATAAATAAACACAACAGCACAAATATTAAAGTGAAATAAACTGTGCTTTATGGTTTTCTGGAGAGAGCAACAGTATTCAGGTACAGAAATTGAATAATCAAATGTAAAATAGCACTGTATAGTCTTCAC
The DNA here is from genome assembly GCA_903798195.1 of Danio kyathit. Taxonomy (NCBI): domain Eukaryota; kingdom Metazoa; phylum Chordata; class Actinopteri; order Cypriniformes; family Danionidae; genus Danio; species Danio kyathit. Next base: position 45,464,743 of record LR812521.1, on the reverse strand, counting down.
CATATAAATAATTCAATAAAATTAATCTTTATGAAACTTCTTTATGCAATACTAAAATGCTTTAAACCCTCTTCAAATGCTCAAACAGTGACAAGCCCTAAAAACACATGCAGATGATAAACTTTCACTCTATTACGGTTTAATTCTGCAGTGTCTCCACAAATCTTTTGTGTTTTCACCTGTGGTTTCTGGTCATCTATAATCCTAACTCAACATTGCATATCTTGCTTTGTGACTATTGCAGACACACACATTGTAATATCGATGCTCAAACGATATATTGTGCAGCCTTAATATACACAGTATTTATGCAGCATATGTACAGTCTTCTTCCCAAACTATTTTTTTTAAATCTCACCAGCCAACTTTTTATAAACAATAGTGCACTTTCACATGTCATAAAAATGTTCCCTTCTTCGTCATCCATCACACATTTGTATTCATTTCTTTACAGGGACTTTAGAGAGAATGCGCTGATCAGAGCTGCTACAGTCACTAAAGTGACAAACACTCATCAGGTGACAAATTTCATTCTTGACATTCCAGCTGTTACAGATTAATACATAATAACTAATCCAAAACCCTGGATGCTCCACATGCACTGCGAGTCATTATCCCTCCAGGCTCTCCAGCCCAGAGGCGAGACAAAGCTACTCGACTTTTACTGAAAGTGATTTATGACACACTGTCAAGACCACTCAATGATTTTAAAACACTGGGTTGGAAAATATTTTATAGTGCCATCCCTATTCATCTGACAGCATAAGCTCCACAATAACATTTTAATAATAAGTATAATACTCAAATGTTACGTCATTGTTCTAGTCCTGAACAAGTCCTTAACTATAGTTTAGCATGTTTGCAAGTTTAGTTACAAATAAGACAAATAGCAAGCACCAATTCACAAAAAATAAGGTCAAGAATCTTGGTGTGATTCTGGAGTCAGATCTGAATTTCAATGGTCATGTCAAAGCAGTTAGTAAATCAGCATACAGAATTAGACGCTTTGTTTCCAGTGAGGACTTAGGCCCTGTTTACACTAATACATTTTCATCTTAAAACGCATAAGTTTTGCTACGATTACGCCATCCATCCACACTACGCCGGAGTTTTTGAGCGCCGAAAACGGAGCATTTTGAAAACGCTGAAGAGGCCGTTTTCATTCTAAAACGTTGCTGCTCCATCTCAGTGTGGATGGGGGAAAACGGAGACATCTGAAAACGGATATGACCGTCATCTTCATGCAAATTTATAACAAAACGGAGCCTATAGCATTACAGCCTCCTTTAATTCTCATTGAAAATCCGAAACATATCCCGTCTCTTTTACTGAATATCAATTTTTAATAATCAATAATGGGTATTATAAAAGTATAACGTACAATAAGTTTATATAATATAGAAAATAAAGGCAAGCAATCAGTCAATATGCAGAATCAGTGTCGGCGGTTACATTAACGGTAGATCCTTGATGAACAGTCCGACGTGCACAGCTCTCATATGGGTAGATGTGCTCAAAGCACACTGCAGTGCATGCCAGAGTGTGTGTGTGTGGTCACGTGATGTGCGTTTTCAGCGGTGTAATGTAGACTCAGAGTTGTTCAGAAACACTGGGTGAAACGCCAGTGTGGACGCACCTCGTTTTTATTCTAGAACGCTATTTTAAAACTAAAACATATTAGTGTAAACGGGGCCTTATAGAAACTTGTTGATGCTTTTATCACCAGCAGGGTGGATTACTGTAATGAACTCCTCACTGGCCTTCACAAAAAGACAATCAGACAGTTGCAGCTCATCGAGAACTCTGCTGCCAGGGTTCTGACCAGAACCAGGAATTCAGAGCATATCACACCTGTCCTCAGGTCTTTACACTGGCTCCCAGTTACATTCAGAATAGTTTTTAAAGTATTATTACTTGTCTATAAATCACTTAATGGCCTAGGACCTCAATACATTACAGATATGCTCATTAAATACAAACCTAACAGATCACTCAGATCATTAGGATCAAGTAAACTAGAAATTCCAAGAGTTCAGTCAAAGCAGGGTGAATCCGCCTTCAGCTACTATGCTCCCCACTGCTGGAATCAGCTTTCAGAAATTATCAGATGTGCTCTAACATTAGGCACATTCAAATCAAGACTGAAAACACATCTGTTTAGCTGTGTCTTTACTGAACGAGCACTGTTCTACGTCCCACAGATCGCACTATTATGTCTTTCCTTTCTTTTATCATTCTTTTATAACCTGTTTAACACATTTTAATCTGTTTTTATCTGTTTTAGTCATTTTTATTTTCTTGTTTCTTTTATTTTTGTTTATGTAGAGCACTTTGAATTACTATTGTGTATGAAATGTTCTGTATAAATAAACTTGCCTTGCCTTGCCAATTTAGACAAATCTTTTGAATATCTGTTTATTGGAGTTTAAACTATTCTAGACGGAGAGATAGCAGACTTGTCTGACACCTATTGCTTTACAATCGGATAACCACAATCATGAAAAAAATGATGACAGATTAGACTTAGGACAGACAGGAAGTCACACAGGAAATTCATATATTTGGCTTAATTTTAGACTCGTCTTTTGACAAAATGAATTGTGCACGAATGCTTTTCACTGGGGGCTGAATGCTCCGATACAAGTACTTGAACTGATTCTACTATAACTGTTAATTGAGGACCTTTAATTTGGATGGATAATATATTAAAAAGTTAAGAGGATCAGCATGTAGTTGCACCAACTGTAAACTGACTTCATAGAGATTTTTGAAGGTATATACAGTCCAACTCCATTACATGAATTTCCATTACATGTAAAACTTCTCCATTTTCAGTGTTTGAGGTTACACACTAAAGCATCATATATACTGTATATTTATAGAAATAAAAAACAATAAAAAAATAAAATATTTTATTCGAGCTGGTTCGAGCCTCAGCTGGGTCAGTTTGCGTTTCTGTGTGGAGTTTGCATGTTCTCCCTGAGTTCGCGTGGGTTTCCTCCGGGTGCTCCGGTTTCCCCCACAGTCCAAAGACATGCGGTACAGGTGATTTGGGTAGGCTAAATTGTCCGTAGTGGATGAGTGTCAATGAGTGTGTATGGATGTTTCCCAGAGATGGGTTGCGGCTAAAAGGGCATCCGCTGCTTAAAACATGTACTGGATAAGTTGGTGGTTCATTCCGCTGTGGCGACCCTGGATTAATAAAGGGACTAAGCCGAAAAGAAAATGAATGAATGAATAAATTACATTTTATCTTTTGGAAGCACTTATTTCTCTTGCTGTTCTTCCCATACAAACTAACAAAAAAAAAAAAAAAAACATCTTTACACTGTACAAAGAGTTCGGAGTTCGCCCTTTAGTGGCACATAACTTTCACATTGGTCATGGAGCAATCAATGACATACAGACACAACTGTGTCAGAACTGAAACTAGCTACTGACACTAGCTCTGACTGGATCATGTGAATCAGTCAAGCATTAACAGGTGACTCCCTCTTACTGGATCCTGTTTAGATGTTTACATCTAATTTGTGGATTTGTGTAAACGTAACATTCTGTAGTGCATTTAGTTATTGCCCAGCAGGCACACAACGTCATAAGATGTTATTATTAGGTTAGATTTAGATCGTGATGTCGGGTGACCAAAATTCAATGTCTAGCCAGCGTCCAAGAACAACATTGTTTCGATGTCCAATAACAACGTCAAATGACGTTGAGATTTGACTGATTTTAGGTTGTGTTAGAAAGTGACCAAAATCCAACATTGAACCAACATCTTAAACCAACGTCATATTGGTACTGATGTCAATTACTGGCGTTTATTCGTCAGGTATGGCAACCAAAATATAACATCTGATAGACGTCAATAGACGTTTATGATTGGTTGCTTTTAAGTTGGACATTGACATCGGCCTGACATTGGGTTCTGATGTCAACCCGATTTACATTACCAAACAAAACGCAATGTCCCCACGACATTGGGGTACAACGTCAATCTGATGCCATGGTGACATCTTGTACCTGCTGAGTGTTTAAGGCTGTTTCAGTCATCATACAGTAAACATCTGTCATCTTCTCATCAGTGACATGCATCTAAACATTCTCTGGGTCAATGCATGTAAAGATTTTGGACATCTTGGACACTTTAAAATGCTTTCAAACAGTCTTGCCAAGCAGTTTGCTGTAATTATAAAGCGCCCATGTCTTGAGGTAGTTCGCTATGATGCAATTTACCTTCTATGTGTGATCTGATTGGACTTGCAGGACTGATGTTTCTTATCCCCATAGACAAGAGAAAAGGTAGTGACTGCAGGTTGAAGGAAAGTAGTGGAATAAAAGTACCGATACTGCACTAAAAATGTACTTAAGGAAAAGTAAAAGTACACAATTTTAAAACTACTTAGTAAATTACAATTTCTGAGAAAAACTACTCATTTACAGACATTTGAGTACTTGTAAATTTGTTACTTTACACCACTAGTTATTTGTTGGAAACTTGCTCTGAGCAGATCATTTGAATCAATGATTTATTAACTAAGGACCAGGTCTTAGAAGATCATTTAAATAAGTTGATCGTTAATTTGATACTAGCTCTGAGCAGATCATTTGAATCAGTGATTCATTAACTGAAGACTCACTCTGAATAGATCATTTGATTCATTCATTAAAAGTCTCTAGGTGTGTTCGACTTCATGCAGTGCTGTGCAGACCGATTGAAATCTGTCTTAAAGCGGTGCATGCTGGTGAGAAATTTTGTCCTGATTGATGCTGTGCCGACGCCACGTGACTGTCACATGTGGCATCAAAGTTCCGCGACAGCGCTCCGAGATCAGACGATTGATTCAGCCGGTGCAGCATCTGAAGAGCAACCGCAGGACTGCAATGACGACACTGATATTACACGATTGGCTGGATTCACCGCATGACAACAACCACATGTGTTTCGGGTTTATTAGTGGACAAATTCCGTCTCACAAATTTCAAAACAAACAGTTAACTTTTTATGCCATCTCTATCTTGTACACATCATGCTTATTAAAAGACTACAAATATTTTACTGCAGGATCATCTTTTGTTAAATAATTTGCTCATAATGACTAGAATGACTATAATGACTGTTTGCATAGTGCATACTGTAGATTTATACGACCTTTTTAATACAGACTACTGTATTCAATTCCATATACGATTTAAGTGATATATTTTAGTGAATAACCTAAATATTAACTCAAATAAGTCTTACAGACTTGTAATAAAATAATTATCATCATTGATCCTGACACCCCTATAAAGATTTCTTAACAAATTAAGCTAAAAAATATTTTATTAAATATAAAAAATATATGATTATAAAACATTTTATTTCCTGTCAAGCCGTTTATGCAGAAGTTTTAAAAGTGACATTGATATACCTTGCTCTATCTGGGAAATTTCTACTAAGTGTAGCTCATTTATTTTGCTCTTTTTGTTCAATCTTTTTGGATTAAAATGCTTTTTAAAAATGCTTTCATTATCCAAAATAATCTTAATCATTGTTGAAATACCTTGTTTTGGTTTTATATATATATATATAAATGTAAATAAATGTAAACCCATTTTTAGCATATTTAAACAAATAATTCCAGCACTGGAACAGTATTGACATACATTCAACTTCTAGTAGCCTAAAAACTGCATGATGTTTCTACTAGAATTTGTGCTTATTGTTTTGTTTAATAGGCCTATTCGTAGATATGTATTCCCTTTTTATGTGCCCTCTCGTTTTCCCCTTATTTCTCATGCGTTTGTTATAAGGGCTACTTAAATTGAATTCATAATTACCTTATTGTTTAAAAATGAACTATAGTTTGTAGAGACTGTATACTGGAAATGGCTTGAAACTAGCCTGGAAATGGCCAAAACCCCTCTAAATCCAGGCTGGTCGACCAGCTAAAACCAGCCAACCATTATAGGCTGGTTTAAGCTGGAGTTTTCAGCAGGGACAGTATGCAAGAAGAACCCAGATGACCTACTGCTTCCAGTGAGATTCTGAAGTGCGCATCTGAAAGGTAAAGTCTAGGATACACAGCCAGCTGAAAGTGTGAGTCGGTACAGCTGCGGATGCGCACATCAATATAGCATCATTTTTGTAACACTGTATAACAATTATTAATATTTTTACAGTACTGTGACGGTTAGGTTTAGCGTTGGGGTGGGGGTAGGCGTTCATAAAATACAATAAATGGGAAATGTAATAAATAATATAAATAATTTTCAGTAACTTCCGGTCGCAACCGTATCTGATCTAGCAACAACCTATCCAAAACGTTGCAACGATATCCCATGATGCACAGCAAGAGAATTCATGAATGGAAAAGAAGCGATGCAATTAACGCAGGTAGGTCATGTGATTATGACAAAATGGCGGATGTAGTATGTCCGAGTTCCATTCATACTTCTCACATTCATACTGTATAAAGCTTACATTTTAAATGGTCGAGTAGTACGTTTAAATTCATATGCAGTGCCCACTGAGTAGTAGGTGATTTCGGACAGCCTAGCTCTAAGTATATCATTTGAATCAGTAAGTAATTAGTAAACAGATCGTTTTTTTATAAATTGAAGACTGTGAGCAGATCATTTGTATCAGTGAGTCGTTAACTTTAGCCCAGTGTATCTCAACCACGTTCCTGGATGACCATCAGCTCTGCACATTTTCCATGTCTCCTTAAGCAAAAACACCTGATACAGATCATCAGCTCATTAGCAGAGATGGAAAGATTTGTAATGGGTGTGAAAAACAAAGGAGACATCCAAAATATGCAGTGCTGGTGGTCCTCCATGAACCTGGTTGAGAAACACTGCTTTAGACTACCGTACAATACCAAACAATAAAAAATTCAATATTTTGCAACTTAATTACATTTTATCTATTGAAAGCACTTTTTTCTCTTGCTGTCCTTCCCATTTAAACAAACCAAAAAAAAAACATCTTTACACTGTACAAAGAGTACAGAGACCACCCTTTAGTGGCACATAACTTTCACATTGGTCATGGAGCAATCAATGACATACAGACACAACTGTGTCAGAACTGAAACTAGCTCTGACTGGATCGTGTGAATCAGTCAGGCATTAACTGGTGCCTCCATCTTACTGGATCCTTTGAATCAAAGAATCATTAACTGGAGACTAGCTCTGAATGGATCATTTGAATCAGTTATTTGTTGGAAACTTGCTCTGAGCAGATCATTTGAATCAATGATTTATCAACTGAAGACTAGCTCTGAACACATCATTTGAATAAGTTGATCATTAATTTGATACTAGCTCTGAGCAGATCATTTGATTCTGTTAATTTTTAACTGGAGACTCACTCTGAACAGATCATTCGAATCAGTAATTCATAACTGAAGGCTAGGGCATACTTCCATACAATATAGTATGCCAAAAAATAGTATGCGAGCCGAGTAGTACGTCCGAATTCATAGAAATCGGAAAAACGTATGCGAAAAGTACCCGGATGACCTACTATTTCCGGAAAGATTCTGAAGTGCGCATCCGAAGGGTAACTTCGCAACTGATACGGGACGTGATCATGACAAAACGGCAAATGTAGTACGTCCGAGTTCCATTCACACTACTCACATTCATACTGTATAAAACGCACTTTTTTTTTTTACAGTCGAGTGGTACGTTTAAATTCAAATGCATTAACTACTGAGTAGTAGGCGATTTCGGACGCAATCTACAGTAGCTCTGAGCATGTCATTTGAATCAGTGAGCCGTTAACTTGATAAAAGCTCTGAGCAGATCTTTAAATCAGTGAGTCATTATCTGGAGACTCGCTCTAAACAGATTGTTTGAATCAGTGGTTTTTATAAACTGTCATTAACTTTAGACCAATGTTTCTCAGCCACGTTCCTGGAGGACCACCAGCTCTGCGCATTTTCCATTTCTCCTTAACCAAACACACCTGATTCAGATCATCAGCTCATTAGCAGAGACTGAAAGACCTGTTATGGGTGTGACAGACAAAGGAGACATCCAAAACATGCAGTGTTGGTGTTCCTCCAGGAACGTGGTTGAAAAACACTGCTTTAGACTCCCATAGCTCTGACAAGACCTGCTCTGAATGTATTATTTGATACAATAAAAAATGAGTATGTTTTATAAGGAGTAGAAAGTATGACGATATAGTAAAAAAAAAAAAAGTTTCCAATAATGCTAATTTTTATTTTAAGTACACATTTTTGAAAAGTCCACTGAATGTAAAGTATAGTTATATTTATGTCATATCTGAATTCCTGCTATATTATTTTTGTTAATGCATCACAAAAGCAGAACAATGAGAGTGACATTTCTATGTTTAGTTTTTAATAAGCAATAGCAAAAGAGGAACTTCAGGCCAGATAATTATGACAGACAGTGTTATTTCCTCAGCAACACGCTTGAATAAACAGTCACTGTGCTCATTTCATACAATAAAACACCTGAGCCATATAAACTAGTATTAGTTAATATATAACCTTGAGCTTAATCAGTCAATGAAGAATGTTCAAAGTGTTTTTATTATTATTTATGTTACTCTTAAAATGTTTGGGTTTTTTAAAAACGTTTAAATCTTTCTTTAAAGAATCTCTCTGCTAAATCATTTGGACACTATACCATCGCTAAACCTTGAACTCTGTATCAGCCATTAAAAAGCCCATAATGGTCAATCAACTACATCCCCATTTCAAAAATCACACCGGGAGACTAAACAAGGGCAGCAGCTTTAGTTGAACACATTTTTTGTCCATTTTCCCACACTGATACAGCTGATTTTTATCTTCTGACCTCTTCAACACGCAAGCTTTAAACATTTGCAACACTTGTTTCCTAGAACCTGGACCTGGGCCGTGAGAGTGTCAGTTTGTGGTTGCGCAAAGGGTTTTCTGATGATGTTGTCTGTGGTCATGAGGATCTGAGAACAGTCTGCACTGAATTGTCTGCAGACCAGTAGTGCTAAAACAGCAGCTCTAAAGCGTTCACACAACGGAAACAGGTCATTAGTCTACAAGAGTGTGAGACAAACATCCAAAGATCAAGCCACAAGAAGAGTCATCCAAACACAGGCTGCCCTTGTGTGCCACTGACCCAGTCCTTTATGTGTGCGACAAGATGATGAATGTCAAGCCAATTAATATCATCTTGACTGATCTCGCTTCACAAATTGTCCTTTGTCTGTGCAGATATGATCAGAAGGAAGCTATGAATGGGTTATGTGCAAATAAATCAGAAATAGGGGGAGGAGTGTTTTATTTCACTTATGTAAAAGCAAAAAAAAAAAAAGCTTTAAATTTCGAACATAAAAATAGCTGTTTATTAATAGTTGCCCATAGCTCATGATGTTTTCAGTTTTTTTTTTGTACATCTTTGAATTGTATTATGGGACCTTGATCAGATTAACAGTGGCATTTCAGTGGTTTTAATCAGCATATATGATATGTTGTTGTTGAAAAAACAACGTTGTTGTTGTTGTTGTTGTTGTTGTTGTTGTTGTTGTTGTTGTTGTTGTTGTTGTTTTTTTAATGAATAACAGAAAAGTTTCCAGGATTTTGTAAGCATAATTTACATGATCACCCTATACAACATATAATTTAAAAATTAGTAATTTTGCTAAACTGCAAAGTTAAATTTTCAACATCTAAAGTTGCTGAAGCCGAGATCTGTAAATCTTGAGCTATGAAAAGTCCTCACAATATATATATATATATTATAGGTGGGCATAGATTAATTTTTTTAATCTAGATTAATCTAGATTAATTTCGAAATTAATCTAGATTAATCTAGATTAAAATGGCTCATTTGAATTCTGCCGAAGGTATTCAGAATATGTGTGTTACCCAAATAATAAGTCTTTGACAACAGGTTTCTCAAGCCGGGTGTCGCATTAGACCAGGGTCTCATCTCCAAAATGTTTCCAAAATGCATCACAAACTGCTTGAGAAACTGTTCTACTATGATAATTGGTGATGAAAATAAATGATGTTAAGATGTACTTGTGTTTACTAACTGTTTATTCAGTTAAACATGAATGTTGAACTGTAGGCCTACATAAGCTTCAAACAGCGAATTCTGATGAGCTTAATCTGACTAAAGTCATCACTGAACTTAAACAGAAATAGAATAAGGACGTGGTGTATGCAGATATTAGTGGCATTATTGAAGTAAACACCGCGGTCTTTAGGACCTTTCACCTTATTTTCCGACAAGGTCCACACGCGGCTGTCAGAAAGGACTGCACACACACATACACAAACACACACACACATCGTGAAATGCGGAAGTTTTTTTTCTTACCATTTGGCATGCGTCATATAATTCCATAACTCTCTCACCTGTCCTTACTCCGTATTTGCGTCTAATACCCCAGTTTGTCACGAAGGAATAAATGAAAAGTGAAACTGCCAAGCTGCAGTTAGAGTCTCAAAAGAGCAGACGGCTCACCAGTCAGGTATACATCCGCGGTAATATATCAAGGTGAAAGTCATCATAGCTTGCGTAAAATAGACCCAGCTCCCAACCCAACTTTGAGAATAGATTAACGGCGATATTTTTTTTATCGCGCGATAAGAGTCTCGCGTTAACGCAGCACGTTAACGCCGTTAACGGCCCAGCACTAATATATATATACATACAGTGGGGAAATAAGTATTCAACACGTCACCCTTTTTTTTTAGAAAACATGTTTCTAAAGATGCCATTGATTTGAAGTTTTCACCAGATTTTAATAACAACCAAAGAAATCCAGATATGCATAGAAAACATTATTAATTAGTTTACAAATTAAGTTAAGTGGGGCAACGCAGTGGCGCAGTAGGTAGTGCTGTTGCCTCACAGCAAGAACGTCGCTGGGTCGCAGGTTCGAACCTCGGCTGGGCTGGGTCAGTTGGCGTTTCTGTGTGGAGTTTGCATGTTCTCCCTGCGTTCGCGTGGGTTTCCTCCGGGTGCTCCGGTTTCCCCCACAGTCCAAAGACATGCAGTACAGGTGAATTGGGTAAGCTAAATTGTCCATAGTGTATGAGTGTGAATGTGTGTGTGTGGAAGTTCCCAGAGATGGGTTGCGGCTGGAAGGGCATCCGCTGTGTAAAATCGTGCTGGATAAGTTGGCGGTTCATTCCGCTGTGGCGACCCCGCAAGGGACAAAGTCGACAAGAAAATGAATGAAGTTAAGTGTAATAAAATGACAAATAAAATGAAAAAATTATTGAACAACATGATGAAAGGAAGGTGTAGAAAGGCAGTGAAAGCCCAGACAGCAGCTGAAATCTCTCAGTAGTTAAGGCTATTTTATACTTCTTACATCAAGCGCATGCGTAAGCTCTTCGCACGGTCCGATAACCCTCGCCGCAGCTGACGTGCACCTCTCAAAAAGTGTAACAACACATCGCAATGACGCATAGCGCAAGCTCTGCGATTGGTCAGCTTGGTAGCTGTGACCAGTGTGAGTGGCACCGAGTGTCGCGCGAACCCGTTGGAGCGAGTGTCGAGTCCCGTGAAGTATCTCCAGATGGAAACTTTTGTTTTGAGTTTACTTTATGATTAAAGTTGTTTCACGTCCGTCGGTTCCCACCTCTGAATGAGTGAGTTTTAGCTACATGTACATTAAGGTAGTGTTCAGAAAGAATCATAAGAATCTCGACACAGAGGAACATAAAAACCTCACTGCCAGCTAGCGTTTCTGAAATGTTATTGCAGAGCAACACAAACATTGGACTGATTCTATACACATGTTAATTATGTGTTCAGGCCATAAACATGCGCGAATATTTGACAACCAAAACAATAATGGTGGACAACAGGACCATATTTGCACACATGAGCTTCATTAGAAACAGACATCCCCATCTACTGACCTGGCAAAACATAACACAGCTATTTTAATCATTTACAAAGCATTTAATACAATACTATTGCTGTAAACAAAACTTTTCCCGACATCATAGTGTAAACGAACCCTAAATCAGCACCAACCATAAAGATGCAGCGAAGTAGACAAATGCAGAGCTCCTCCTCTGAGCGACAATGACAGGCAATCAGGAGGAAGTCCCCAGTAAATTTATTTAGCAACACAGACAGCTGCACATTAGCTTGGGACGTCTCCTCTATAGGACAATGACTACAACAAGGGCAGAGACAGACATTGCATCTGTTTTTCCTTTGTTTGAACTTTAGTCATACTACATACTGAAAAAATACAGCAAACATTTACACCACACTGCTTTTAAAAGCACAACAATCGCAGACCACAAAAGAAAATGAGCCGGTCCAGACACCACTGCTCTCTTGTGGTACACTTTCTTACATCTGTTAACAATAAAGAGACACGTCCCATGATTCATTTAGTCTGTTTTATGTACACTTCATTTTATGCCTGCAGTGTGTCCTTTACAGTCAAAGTATTATCAAATCAAAGACAATCCGATTATCTCCACTGTACTTGCAAACATCACACTCATTTAATATAAGACGTAATAAGATGGGATTTGTGATTTGTGGTTACATCTTGTATATTGCTTTAGGGCCTTTATATATATGAGAGTCTGAAATGTGCTGTGGTTTTTAACATGTTTATAAAATGCTGCCTTCACACGCTGACGGTTAAATTCAAAAGTCAGGGATTTCTGTTATGGCACCATATGTATAGATATATATCTGTCAACAATTAACATGCTTCAGTAATACCTCTGTTTTATTTAAAAGCCACATATGCTGAAGAATTTGCCTGAGCACTCAAAAAACGAACCACAAATCATTATTTTGCTCTGTTATGGATACGTTTATTTGCTCTTTTTTTTTTTCAATTAACGTTGTAAAAAACAGTACAATGTAAAAAATCCAACTTGACAAAAAAAGAGAAATTACTTGTTTTTTTTGTTTCGTTGGTTTGGCAAAAATCTACTTGTACCATTTCACACGTTTAATTAACCTAAATCAAAGTTAAAAAGATCAGTTTTGTGAGCAAAACTTTGTAAGTTCACCTAAAAAAAGCTTCTGCCAACTTGTTACTTTAAGTTGAGATAATCTCAGACCTCCTCATTTCTTACCCTAACAACAACAACAAAAATAATAATAACACATTAATGTTATTCTAATTAACAACAATAAAATACTACTGCAATAATGCTAAAGTAATTTGAAATTATTTTTAATTTGTAATTGATCTTTCAATGTGAATTTTCATTTCACATTTACCTCGTTCGCTCCACAAAAAGAAATGCTTAGCGCATGTGGACTGTTAATTTGTATTTAACTGTTATGTATACATACAGAAGTTTTTTTCTTAAAACGAAAATGAAAATTCTAATGCCTAAAAAGACCAAATAATAAGTCGAACTTTCAAAGCACCCGGAAGTGGTGTTAGTGAAGCCAGCAGAGGGCACTCAACCTGTGGTCTGTGTGGGTCCTAATGCCCCAGTATAGTGAAGGGGACTCTATACTGCTTGGTGAGTGCCATTCTTCGGTTAAGACGTTAAAATGAGGTCCTGACTCTCTGTGGTCGTTAGAAATCCCAGGATGTCCTTTGAAAAAAGGGTTTAACGCTGGCATATTGGCCAAATTTGCCCACTGGCCTTTGTCCATCATGGCCTCCTAACCATCCCCATATCATAAATGGCTTCATCAGTCTCTCTCCTCTCCACCAATCAGCTGGTTGTGTGGTGTGCGGTCTGGACCAATTTGGCTGCATTCGCGTCATCCAGATGGATGCTGCATTCTGGTGGCGGATGAGGAGATTCCCCCCAATGTGTAAAGCGCTTTGAGTGTCCAGAAAAGCGATATATAAATGTAAAGAATTATCATTATTATTATTATTATTATTATTATTATTATTATTATTATTATTAAAACAACTACCCAAATGATAAATCAAATACTCAAACGATCAAATAATAAACAAAAAGCATTCTCAAATCAGAAATGAAATGTATTTGATATTTAATTTTCATGATAAAAATCCTGTAATAATTAAATGATCGTTTGTGTTTCCAACCACCCTAGTCACGTGACCTGGGTGTTTCGGATCATGCTTTGATACAGTGTTTCGAAACACTTGCGCTTCGGGATCTCGAAACTGTGTCTGTAAACTGTGTTTCACGTCAGCCATCCCTACTAATAAATGTTTTGTTAATATTGGTCTCTGTTTAAGTTTTTTTTTTTTTTTTTCAATTGAACTGTGTTTGTTTGTCAGTGGCGATTCTAGTTTAAATGGCAACCTGGGTGAACCACCCCATATCCAACTATATATATATATATCCCACTATATATATATATATATATATATATATATATATATATATATATATATATATATATATATATATATATATATATTTATTTATATATATATATACACTTTTAGAAATGTACTTTAATATAAATAAATAAAACTATTATTATTATTATTATTATTATTATATAATTATTATTCTAAATAAATAACAGAAATCAATCCTAAATGTAACTGTTAAAAATGTAAAGACACAACTGAAGGGATATGCTAAGATCACTTAATAAATCTTTTGCTTGAATATTAATGACAATTCTATAGAATACAAAAAAATATGTTTTATGTAAATATTTGTTGTCTTAGACCCGACTCATAGCCAAGAATTTATGTTATTAAGTCTTACCTCCCTGACTCATTATCTCTCATTTCTGCTTCATAGCCATGCTTAGATAAAAAAAGGTCATAATCATATTAAAACTTTAGTTTTGTTGATTTGCAAAGCTTGCTGCTTGCCGACACCTCTGCATAAAAGTTACTTCGGTTTCACAGTGCATAAGCAGCGTGTAATTTACCGGTGTGCATGTAGCCTAAACAACCGGTATTCAGACCGGGAGCAGAGCAGCGCATTAGGTGCGCGGGAATGGTTTTCTGTGCGCATGCATGCGTCAGTTTGCTTTCACCAGCGTTGTTTCGGTTGCACATAAAGAATAACAAACTTGCGCATGCAAAAGACGCCAGTGTGAATGGCCCCTAACGTTTTTATTCTGGGATTACTACTCTAAATGTATACACTTGCATAAAGTAAATCATATGTCAAAGCTTTTATTGGGGCTTATATTTTTTTGCACCGTCTCCCCGTGCTGCCCCCCAGCAAGATGACCCAAATTGCCCATGCCTAAATCCACCACTGTTGTTTGTTCTAATAATGTATTATTTCTTAGTACCAATTTCCACAAGAGTTTTTTTGTTCACTCAACTTTAGACATGTAAGGTCAGTGCAACTGATGTTTTCAAAAGTTGAATACATGAGAAAAAGCTAAAGGAAATAAGGATTTTTAGGTTCACTCAACTTCAGGCATTCCAGTTCTGTGAGAAATTTACAGTGGAGTTCACCTTTCCAGAAAAATAATAATCTCATGTTAACCCAACTAAACATTTTTGTATTACTGACAAATAATTTTAGGTCACTGCAGATGATGTTTTCAAAAGTTGAGTAAACAAGAAAAAGCGAAAGGAAATAAGTATTATGTTTTTTGTTGTTGTACTGGCTTTTTTTTTTTTTTACAGTGTAGTATGTTGTAAAGTCCATTATATTTATTCATAAGAAAAATCAAAAAGCATGTGTGAGTCAATCCAGTTACACAGCAGGCCTTTGTTGTCGCATATGTGGAATTCGTGTTTCCAGAGGATATGAATAAAAGCTGATATCGGTTTCGTTCAAATGCACATTTTCTGCAAAGGTGGTGTTTTTCTAGTCCTCCTACAGAGCATCTTTGAATACGTTTTTTTATGTTAGCCTATAAAATGAATTTATAAGTGCTAGACTGCAGACGATATGATATTGTTATGAGTCTCTATGTGTTTTCCTGCATACTAACTCACTGGACGGCTTCTTGTTATTGCCTTATGAGGCTTTTGATATAGGTCTCAGGGCAATCATAAGCTCCCATTCATTTAGAGAGAATCATAAATAAGTGAACTACAAAGCAAAAATCGACTGCTTCAGTCATGAGCAAATAGGTCTCGGAGGAACGTGCTGACTACTGTAAATGATCAGCTGGTTTATGGAGATACTTCACTAGAGTAGAGTTAATATGAACAGCTCAGAAGTCCTCAACCAACATTAGGTTGTTTCGTTTATTTATTTTAAGTTGCTGTGCTCATTCCGCAGATGTCTTTTCTGACTCTTTGCCCAGCAGTATCCATCAGGACTTTTGTGCATCACATTTTGATATCATACCATAATATTTTGAGCGGCAGTACTTGAGAACAAAGAAAGTGGTGTGTGCTGTTGCAACCATAATGCAACCATCAAGACAAGAGAGCGCTTGACCTACCCAGCCCTAAGTCACAATACTGGGCGTTCTTATCACTGTCTCATATCCTCTTGTGAAATGGAGCACTCGTGTTAATCATTCACCTGAGCCAATGAGTTCATTCAATGCCACAAGCACAGAAAATAAATGATTGGGTTTTTTTTAATCTGGAAAAAGGTGCAAGCATAATCTTCAGGTAATTCAAGAGTTTACCCTTAGCAGATGATTGATTATAAAGCGTGTTTGGCATGCTGTCCCAAGAGAGATCCCTGAGCTCATGAGATCCTCAAGCCCGGGGCTCCCTCGCGTTGCAGGGCGAGAGGGGAGTTTGAGCTCAGGTAGGTCTCGAGAACTCCCATGCTTGATAATGGTGAATGTAGATTATGAATAGCTATGGAGAGTGTAAGCTGAATTAAACGCTTGTCTAGGATGTCGATTTAGTTTTGTCAATTTACTTATGTTGCATGTTTTTGGTCTGTGGGAGGAAAGCGGAGAGCCCAGCAAAAACCTACGCAAAACTCCACACAGAAATGCCGACTTGGCTAGGTAAAGATCTGAGCCAGTGACATTCTTGCTGTGAGGCAATGATGCTAACCATTGGGCCTCCGTGCTGCCCTGACAAGGAAAGGGGAGGAGTAGGGGTGGAAGGAGGGATTCTTCAAGACAAAGATTGCTAAGGTAAGATACTCTGGTTATTTATAGTGATTTAGGAATCGTCTGATTGGTGGATCGTGCGTTAGGTAATGAGGGACCAGCTGCTATCAATCATAAACGCGTGCTCCTCTCGAAATTAGTTTATAAATAAACTTCACTTAATATTCAGTCGTCATGTCATAGTCACAACAGAAACAAATATTGTGTAAAATGCAATTATTACACTAAGGAACTAATTCACCAGATTGTAATCTTGATTAGTTTTGTTGGGGTAACCTGATTTAGTTAGTTCATTACCAAACATTTTTTCATTTGATACTTAGTATTGGGTTTTTTTTTTCTTTTGGTACTAATAATGTCAGTTTTTTTTTGATGACACCGCATGACATGTATTTTAAGTTAGGGTGGCACGATATTGGAAAAATCTGATATTGCAATATTTTAATTTTCTGCTATAAATATTGAGATTTTTATAAGATAGTTTAAATAATCACAATATAAAAAAAACGCTTGCTTTTCTTACTTTGCTGTCTCGATTTTAGTCCAAATATCTAAAAGAAAAATTAATCAAGTAAAATATTGTCTTGTTTTCAATTTTTCTTTAATCTTTTCCTTTCAAGTTTTTCCTTAAAAAAAAATAAAACTGTCAGTGGGTTAAGTAAAATAATCTTGTTTTTGCTTGAAAATGTAGATATTTGGACTAGAACAATTCTAAGTAAGAAAAACATTTATACATATTTATACATATACAAACATTTATATATATATATATATATATATATATATATATATATATATATATATATATATATATATATATATATATATATATATATATATATATATCATATCATATAAATTCCACCAAAATACTTTAATTAAATACAATTCTGGTCAACTATAATTTAGACTCAACATTGCATATCTTGCAATTTGACTATACGCACATTGCGATATCGATGCTGAAATGATATATTGTGCAGCCCTATTTCAGGTTAATGAATGAATAAATGAATGAAAAAACAACAAATAATACAATTATTATGCTTTTAAATAATATGGTGCAGCTAAATATGTTTTATGTTTTTTTAAACTTATCCAATATTACATTAACCTTTTTTTCTTACTATTATTATGAAGGTTTCTCATTTAAACTAAATTTTCATTAAAAAAATATCAAACTACTTCAAATTAAAAAATTACATTTCCAACTTCATGATAATGGTCTTAAGGGTAATTTTTCTGGTTTATGTTTTTTTTCTGGTCACGTGACAACAAAATGGTTTCCTGCGGGTTCATTATTCCATGCTAATTTCAATTTTGGAAACAAATGCTTTATTAATATAACTACTTTATAATAAACAGGCCTATAGACAAATAACAGACTATACCAACCTTATGCCATTTTTTTTTGTTTTTCTCCAAGAACATTTGTTTTTTCTTCCTTTCTCAATTATACCCATCTGGACAATTAGCTTACACCATACATTTGTAGACTAGGCTACTGTAAACCTGAAAACACTTACCAAATTGCTTTATAATTGAACAACTTAAACAAACAATAAAAGAAAACATACATTGCTATAAGGTAAATATTACAAGCTAAGATATGATTTTAGTAGGCTATTTTCCTCTACTGTCTACTACTGTCGCTAGTAACGTATTTGTGGAGAAATAAATAAACAGGCGTCATTACCCTATATAAAGTAACTTGGCTATTTTAATAAAGCTAAAATAATGCAGAAAACACTCAACAGGTGCACATCAGTAAAATCATCGTCCTTCTTATGACATTTCACCCGAGGTCAGGTGATTTGAACTAAAATAAACTCAGGTAAACTAAAATAATGTACTTACAGGTGTCTCTTCTCATTCGCGACCTGCTCGTGCAGTGCAACAGATAGTCCGAACAAACTGCCTGCTGTTTTTCCCTCTTTGACGACTGCAAAGCTCACATCCAAGTTGAACGCCTGACAGAGACGAGCCGCGCTCAACACAAGCACCAGGGTAAAACCTTGGCGGTGAAATACAATCATTTTTTCTGTTGGTCTCCGCGGTGTTTTTGTTCGGCGAGACAGTCAGAGAGCGGAGGACAAAGATTATATGAGGGTCTGAACAGGAGCGGTTTTCTCAGACGCTGTGAACTGATTGTTCATATTCGTCATTCTTCCGGGGTGTTCGCGCCAGTCATCGGTGAAAACCTGACTGGAGGGCATTGAATGAAACACACGAGCATGTACCTTCATCAGAGGACAGACTGACACAAGCTACAGCTAGACTACATTTGCTGATTGAGGTTCTTCAAAATGACTAAAGAAGAGCTTTTCAAACTTTGTTCTCTTTGTGTCCTGAGGGACGCTTTCCTAAAACAGTCAATGAGCTGTGAGTGATGGTAAATATAATTTAGTTATTACGTTATAATGACGTGTAAGTTAATGTTTTAATATTTTTACTGTACATAAGTAAATTATTAATATATTTTTCCTGAAATGCTTGTTGACAGATTTTTCTCTGGCCACTAAATGTAACAAATGTAACACAATTAGAAAGTGAAATGAAATAAATGAAAAGTATTCTCTTCACATTTGAACACATTTATTTTTAAGTTTCCACTAACAAACAAACAGCCCTTTTGTGTCCCCTCCGGGTCCTCAAACCTCAGAATACATCTGGAGCATTAATGGGACTTATACAAACATTTAAAATAAAAATTGTGATTTACTATACTTTATAAGGTTATTATTTAAATGAAAGACCCTGAAGTATTAACAGGGGTATTATTTAGAACTTTTTGAATTAATAAATTAGATTATAAGCATTGTCAGTGAAGTTACCATATACCGTATGCTGAAAAATTATTACGATTATTAATTAGTTTATTATTATTTTTTTATTTATATTGTCAGACAGCTAAAACATTTTACAAAATGTGTTAAATTAGCTTCATAAAGAGATTGGCATGCTGAAAAGCCTTTAAAATTGATAGATATAAAGATTTGACATTATCGTGATAATTACCGATATCGACTAATATAAAAAAAAATTGTGATTTTTTTTTTTGCCATATCGCCCAGCCCTACCATAAACATATGTTTGCCTGATATTGGGTTAAGCATTTAACCTTAAACTTGAAGTCCATTATGTAATTTGATATAAGAGGTGGCTATATAAGGGTTGAAGATGCATACATGTAAATCACATCACCAAACGCCAATACTGACATACCCTGTAAATAAATATATTCTAACAATAATTAGTTTATAACAAAAAGGAACAACTACAAAGATGAGTGCCATCATAATGTTTAACCATATGTCCAATCCTGTAGCTTATAAAATCATACATGTACATGCAGCCTTTTGGGTATTTAGCCATTTTAAAATAAGACACCTAAAATTGACATTTAAAACGCTCTGTAAGGAGTCTAATGCCAGAATGTACATGATAAAACATTACCTTTACTATATCTAGTCAGTCCAAACTCATTAAATAAAAGAATAAAATTAGTCCCAAAACAGATCCTTGTGGAACACCTGCCTCACTATTAGTGTAGCAAAATATAATTATCTACACACATGCAGTTCCTCTAGTCAAATAATTTGAAAACTACTTTAGCATTGTATTACTAACTATGCATTTGATGCCAAATTATGGCAACAGGCCATAATTCACCAAATCAAATGCTTTGGATCAAAATTAGAAGATACTAAGGCAATTGTCTTTGGACCATTAGCCAGCTCTTGCAAGCTGAACCAAATCCTGGACAATCTATCCTATTATATCAAACCATCTGTAAGAAATCTAGGTTGTATCCTGGAGTTTGCCCTTCTATTTGACAAACAGGTAAACGCAGTAAAATCTTGTTTTTTTCAGTTGAGATTATTAGCTAAAGTGAAAGGCTTTTTGACTCATGCGAAATTTGAGAGATTAATTTATGCATTTATATTCACGCTTGGACTATTGTAACTCAATTTATATGGTATTGGCCAATCTAAATCGCCTACAAGCCAAAATGAAGCCGCTAAATGTGACCGCACCTCTAAATTTAAACACATTTCTCCCATTCTGTGCTCCCTAAACCTGTTGCTGATATGTTTTAGGATAGAGTTTTACTTTAAAATTTTACTTTATGTTTTTAAAGTATTGAATGGTCAGGGACCACCTTATCTTTCTAATCTTATTACTGTTAAAATATCTGGCAGATGTTTAAGGTTGTCGAACCAGAGAATGTTTAAAGAAAACTAAAGAAAAAGGAGACATTTTTAATGAATCCTTGTTCAAAGAGAAGCTCAAACTCCATCTCTTAGAAAAAGCTTTTAAATTGGGAGGAAATTGGTATTATTGTGCCAATTTTTGCTTTTGCTTTATGCATTCAATGTTTTTGTGTTATGTTGATTGTACTGTTGTTCTATCTGTTGTTGTCTATTTTTTATAATTTATAACCCAAGGTACGTACAGCACAATGATCAACAACAGTTACTTTATTGTGCTTTATAAATAAAGTAAGTATTTATATAAAAGTGCAACATAATTTTTTGATCCAAAGTGTTAATAATGTCATTCCTTGACAGGGTCATTGGTGACTGGCATAGCGGTAGTTTAATACTGTCCTTGTCTGAAACTCATTTGAGTGTTTCTGATTATTTGCTGCAAAATAGTAGTTTGATGGTGGATTTCCCATGGATTCAAATGTTTCAGCTGTAACATACAATCTGAAAATAGGGTGATAATTATCAGGTAGAAAAGAATCTTCACATTTTAGTAATGGAAAAATGATTGCTGACTTCCAAGAGCTGGGAATCAGACCACTAAGATTCATAATAGAGGTAATGAGTCATTTATGTAATCATGATTTAAATCGTGTTTAGTTTAGAATCAGGGAAATGCTTGTCTTTGTAGGCTAAATAGCACAAACTCAGAGTAGCTTCTTGTTCCCATGAAAAAATACAGCTTATGCTTGTAAGTGGAAACAAGCTTGGTTTTAGCTTGTCTAAGATTTTCATCATCTCTTTGGCCATCTTAGATGAGTAACAATCTATCAACCAGCAATTGATGTCAAGTTTGTCACATTGGTTTCTGGAACATGGTACTGTAGCCAGACCACCTTTCTGCATGTTCTAGAATGATTTGCCAGTTTCTGTTGCTCCTTCTGTAAAGTAAATGATTAGTGATCTGTGTTTTGCACCCTCCTTTGAACTACTGAACTAAAATGAAAACATATTAAAGACTACAGTACACACCCACTATCCACTTTATTAAGTACACATGTGTAACTACGTTTTAATGCAAAAAAAAAAATGACATCAGCCAAAAATATGGCAGTAACTCAACACTTTTAGACATATACTGTACATGTGCTCAAGACGATCTTCAAAGTGAAAGTCAAAATAGGTAAGAAATGTGACTGAACATGGCAAGGCTGATCTGAGTATTTTAGGAACAGATATTATAAGATTTTCATAGAATGGTCTAGAAATAAAGAAAATACCAAGTGAGCTGCAGTTCTGTGGTCAAAAACTGTCTTGCTGTTGTCAAATGAGAATGGCAAGATGGTTGGAGCTGACAGAAAAGCATCTGCAACTCAAGAAACCACTCTTTACAATCCACCTCTGTCAAACCTTAAACCAGACAACCTACAGCAGCAGAAGAGCAGACGGTGACACTCCTGTCAGATAAACTCAGGCTACAGTTACACATATTCACCAAAATTTGACAATACATGATTGTAAAATGGTTGCCTGGTCTGGTGAGTCTCCATTTCTGCTGTCACATTCAGATGATAGGATCAGAACTTGGTGTAAACACATTAAGGTATTGATCCATCCTACCTTGCTCCAATAGTTCTGTCAGCTGGTGGTGTGATTGTGTGGGGAATATGTTATTGGCACACTTTGGAACCCATAGTACCAACTGACTAATCAGTCTACCAGAGTACTGTTGCTGATGATAAACCTCTTTGTGGCCATGATTTCAACAGTTTTAACATACCATGTCTCACATAATCTCAAATTGCTTTCTTAAACATGACAGTGGGTGCTTCTCATATCCTTCCTCATTTTCTCACTCCTCTGTCTTAAGACCCAGAAACAGATCAAGCTCAACCATCTTGTAGGACATCTCAATCCCTTAATTGCACTGTGAGGATTGAGAAGAGAGGAGGCTTCCTGAGGAATCATGAGCGAGGATACACAGGTGGATACTTTGCAGAAGGGTTTTACTGACTAAACAAAAAGCATGTTGTAAATGATCCTCCCCTTCATATCTGTACCAATAACCGGCTAACTATGCAGCAGCAAATTCAAACACATATTCATGAGAATATTAAAAATACCTTTATTGTAAATGGGGGTTGTTTTTATAGTTTCTGTAATTTTGATGTAACATTTTCAGCACAAATAAAAAAGCAGGTAATCACTGGAAATAATTAATTGTTAAAAATAACTGGTGTTTTGTGGAGGTAGAAAAAGTATTACAATATAAATAATTTTCTCTAATATTCAAGAACCCTGACCTGCAAGCAAAATCAGTGGTGTACAGCAGGGGTTCCCAAACTTTTCAGCCCGTGACCCCCAAAATAACAATGCCATTAAAAGAAGCAATTTGAGCACAGTAAAACCCAATAAATGAAGAGAACTCAAACCAATTGTGAGTACTGTAAAACCTAATAAGTTAAGGCAACTCAAACCGTTTGAGGAAACCGATTGCAACAAACCATTTGGAAACTAATCTATATGAGTACTGTGAACTTGCTCCATTTAAGTTGAAGTAATGAGGTATTTAATTAACTCATTATTACCTTCAACACTGAGTTCAAAACTCTTTTCAAATGAGTAGAATTAACTTTCAGTAAATCTTGTAAAACACATCTCATTTGATAAAGTTGACTGGTGGGTTTTACAGTGCAGTGACTCGCGACCCCCATTATCCTCTGAGGGGGTTATGAATACAGAAACCTTGCATGCAACGGCGCACACACACTACTACGCCCAAGTCTATTCTTCATTTAATTTTTTTAATGTAAAACCCAAAAAGTTAAGGTAACTCAAACCGTTTGAGGAAACCGATTGCAACAAACCATTTAAGTTCAAAAATTAATCCTAATGAATACTATGAACTTACTCCATTTGAGTAAACGAAGCAATTTAAGCACAGTAAAACCCAATAAATGAAGAGAACTCAAACCAACTGAGTACTGTAAAACCCAATAAGTTAAGACAACTCAAACCGCTTGAGGAAACCGATTGCAACAAACCATTTGAGTTTAAAAAAAATAATCTATATTACTCCACTAAGTCCTAAGTACTGTGAACTTACTCCATTTAAGTTGAAGTAATGAGGTATTTAATTAACTAATTACCTTCAACACTGAGTTTAAAACTCTTTTCAAATGAGTAGAATTAACTTCCAGTGAATTTTGAGTTAGCTACACTCATTTCATTTGATAAAGTTGACTGGTGGGTTTTACAGTGTATATGTGAGTGCTGTAAATGTGCCAGAAAATTTAACCTGCTGCAATAAAATCAATGTGCTTAATCTGATGCTATTGATGTGTCTTTAATATAAATGTAATCACCTCAAGGGTCGCAATCCAGTAGAAAATAAATAAATAAATAAATAAATCGAAAGGCTGTAACTATAAACTACTATTTTTTTATCCTCAGTAGGTTATGGATAAAATATGGTCATTCTATTTTTTAAACCATTAATCACCAAGCGACCCCCCTTCATTGTCCAGCCGACCCCCACTTTGGGAACCACTGGTGTACAGTATTCATTAAATGTCAAGGTTTTGAATGGATGCTAAAAGAAACGAGGATATAACATTTCACTTGATTCTGTTCCACTGTCTTTGAATCTTTTCCTTGCGTCCTTCCCTTGCATCCAGAAGGAGTGGAGCTAAGACAAAAGAAAATGAAAAGAGGAGAGGAAATGATGCACAAAAAAGAATTGAACTGTACTGTACCAAAATGGTCACCAAATGCTGTCAAATTTGCTGCAACCGTCTGATGCTGTTTTGTCAATATGGACCAAGGTTTCTAGCAATGGGGGTCCAATTTTGTATTAGCAATATGTAAAGTGGCCAGTGTGTGTGACCTTCATTGGCCACCGCGATGCAATATTAGTTCATGGGGGAAGTAAAACCATCATAACCTGTGATGAATACTGCAATAAAATGTAAAACGAACTTCTTTAATACTCAGAAACGTGCGTCCCCAGTGCCCTAATATGTCTAAGAAGGGTCATAAAGGAGTCATAGATTCCTGTGTTTCCCTATTCTTCACTTAGTTATCAGCCCTCCACATTCACTCACATACTCTCATGCTCCAGGCTACTGACCTAATAAGACCAGTGTGTATGTGCCCTGGGAGTCTATGACATTTCCTTTTTGTAAAGAATCAGTCATAGCTTGTGGCTTCTCATTTGCCCTCTATTTGTGTCCATTCAAGCTAAACAAAAGACTCTAACAGGGGTACAAACCTCTTTTGAAAAAAAAAAGTGGCCCTCAACTTGCCCCTACTACTCTTGAACTATAGGACATCAAATATTAATGCAAGTTATGATTTTAGCTTGTACACATAGTGAATGTATTGAAGGATATCTTGCAAAATCTCTTCAGGTAAAACTCACTCCCCTGGCTTTAAAGGATTAGTTTCACCCAAAAATGAAAATTATGTTATTGATTACTCACCATCATATCCTTTTAATCTATTAACACATTTGTTCATCTTCAAAACTACAAATTAAGATATTTTAGATTAAATCTGAGAGCTCCCTCATCCTCCATAGACAGCAACGGTTCTGAGATGTTCCGAAAGTTCAAGATTCAGAGGTTCGGCTGTAATCTTTTATATCTCTATTAACAATAAGTAACTAAGTAATGTGTGTTTATATAGCGCATTTATCATGTATGGCCATACACCCAAAGCGCTTCACAATCATGAGGGGGGTTTGTCTTTCCACACCACCACCAGTGTGCAGCATGCGACAGCAGCCACAGGACAACGGCGGAAGTGCGCTCGCCACACACCAGCTATTGGTGGACTGGAGAGACAGTGATAGAGCCAATTCGGTGGATGGGGATGATTAGGAGGCCATGATGGGTAAGGGCCGATGGAGGGAATTTGGCCAGGACACCGGGGCTTTATGTGAAGTGCCATGGGGTTTTTAATGACCACAGAGAGTGAGGACCTCGGTTTAATGTCTCATCCAAAAGACAGCGCTCACTGACAGTATAGTGTCCCCTACACTATACTGGGGCATTAGGACTCACACAGACCACAGGTTGAGCGCCCCCTGCTGGCCTCTCTAAGACCACTTCCAACAGCAACCTAGCCTTGTGTGATATGGCTGTGGCTAAAATATGTGCACCAAAATATGTAAAACAGACTTTGATTTCATGTGTCTCTTGTGTCAGATCAGGGTGCATGTCTACTACAGGCAATACGATACTTGTGTGTTGATTTGCAAACTCTAATGGCAATACGTTATATTGTCCATAGTAAACTTGCACTCTGACCTGATGCAGGAGAAAGGATAATAAGTTTTTTTGGCAAACAAAAGTGTTCTGGTGATTTGCATAATTACTGTCACAATCACCAGCGATCTTCTCCCCTTAGATCGCTGGTTTACATGCACAAACACCCATGGACTACAAATCCACCATCATATGGACTACATCCCCCATACATGCATACTCTGACATCACACACAACCGGTTCCACATCTTCACTGATTACATCCACAGCTGAAACCGCTCAAGGACTGATTACACACACAGTATATAAACAGCAAACAAACACTCTCCAGTTGCCGAGTCTTGTTCATCTGTTCACAGTGTCAATTCTAAGCGTTTCCTTGTTTTGCTCTTGCCGTGTTTCGACCCTAGCCTTGTTTATTTGTTTCTCCCTGTCTGCTGCCATCCTTGTGACCATCTGCCTGCTACATCGACTTCGATTCTGGATTTCCCTCATACCTCTGTTTGCTCCTGTACTGATCATTGCTTGTCTGACCATCCCTTTAATAAATCCTGCATGTGGATCCGCAATCTGTTGTCAGCGTCCTTACCTGGGGTTACAGAAGACTCGGCCACAACATGGATCCAGCAGGAATTCAGATCATGCGTCTCCGTCAGGAAGCCAGGTCAATTGAGGAGTATGTGGAGGACTTTATCCAGGTAGCTCATTTAACATCTTTGAACGAATCATGCCTAAAGATTTTCTTTCGTGGAGGACTTTCTGAGCCCCTTTATTCATACATACCATTTCCTGAACCCCATTGGACACTAGAATTTTATATTGACTTTGCACTAAGACTCAGTGGGTCCCCCTTCACCGTGGGCGAGGTGGAGGAAACCCCTAAATGTTTTTTTGGGGGGGGGCAATAAACAGCCAGACCCGCCGGCAACGGTGCTTGCTGTTCCCTCCAATAACACTATAGTGCTGGCATCTCCTATACTCCTGTCCCCTGTTCGCCAGCCTAGACCACAGCCAGTTGACAAAATGGCCGCCAACAGTCCAGTCAAGCAAAAGAGGGCCACCTCCAGTTCTCCATGTCACAAAATGGCCACCTCCAGTCCTCCAGGTGACAAAATGACCACTTCCAGTCCTCCAGCTAACAAGATGGCCACCTCCAGTCCTCCAGCTAACAAAATGGCCGCTTTCAGTTCCCCAGTTCACAAAATGGCCGCCTCCAGTCCAACAGCTCACAAGATGGCTATCTCCAGTGCTCCAGCTCACAAAATGACTGTCTCCAGTTCCCCAGTTCACAAGATGACTGTCTCCAGTTCCCCAGCTCACAAGATGGCCGCATCCAGTTCCCCAGCTCACAAGATGGATTCCTGTTCAGAGTCTGTTCCTGTCCAAGTTCCTGTTCCTGAAATCCCACCACCTGAGCTGCCAAAGCTGCTGCCACCACCAGAGCTGTTGCTGACAGAGCTGCCAGATCCTCAGTCACTGCCAGAGCTGCCAGATCCTCAGTCACTGCCAGAGCTGCCAGATGCTCAGTCACGGCCAGAGCTGCCAGATCCTCAGTCACTGCCAGAGCTGCCAAATCCTCCAGAGCTGCCAGATCCTCCAGAGCTGCCAGAGTCGCCGCCAGAGCTGCCAGAGTCGCCGCCGCCGCCAGAGCTGCCAGAGTCGCCGCCGCCGCCAGAGCTGCCAGAGTCGCCGCCGCCGCCAGAGCTGCCAGAGTCGCCGCCGCCGCCAGAGCTGCCAGAGTCACCGCCGCCGCCAGAGCTGCCAGAGTCGCCGCTGCCGCCGCCAGAGCCATTGACGCCGCCAGAACCCTTTGTATTCCCTGAATGGCGGGCGCCAGGTATCTCTGAATTCCCCGAATGGCGGGCGCCAGAAACCTCTGAATCCCTCGAATGGCGGGCACCAGATATCTCTGAATCCCTCGAATGGCGGGCGCCAGATACCTCTGAATCCCTCGAATGGCGGGCGCCAGAAACCTCTGAATCCCTCGAATGGCGGGCGCCAGATACCTCTGAATCCCTCGAATGGCGGGCGCCAGAAACCTCTGAATCCCTCGAATGGCAGGCGCCAGAAACCTCTGAATCCCTCGAATGGCGGGCGCCAGATACCTCTGAACCCCTCGAATGGCGGGCGCCAGATACCTCTGAACCCCTCGAATGGCGGGCGCCAGATACCTCTGAATTCCCCGAAGGGCAGGCGCCAGATCCTCCTGAATCCCTTGAAGGGCCAGGGGTACGAGAGTCACCTGAGTCCCACGAAAGGCCAGAGCAGTCACCTGAGTCCCACGAAAGGCCAGAACAGTCACCTGAGTCCCACGAAAGGCCAGAGCAGTCACCTGAGTCCCACGAAAGGCCAGAGCAGTCACCTGAGTCCCACGAAAGGCCAGAGCAGTCACCTGAGTCCCACGAAAGGCCAGAGCTGTCACCTGAGTCCCACGAAAGGCCAGAGCTGTCACCTGAGTCCCACGAAAGGCCAGAGCCATCACCTGAGTTCCACAAAGGACAAGATTTACCACCTGAGTTTCAGGAAGGGCTGCCAGAGTCGTGTGACGTGCTACAGACACGTGACTTCCCAGTACCGCCAGAGCCGTGTGACGTCCCAAAGCCTCCTGACCCACTGGGGTTATATGAACTGCCAGTGTTCCTTGAACCTAAGCCTCCTGACCCACTGGGGTTATACGAACTGCCAGTGCTCCTTGAACCCAAGCCTCCTGACCCACTGGGGTTATATGAACTGCCAGTGCTCCTTGAACCCAAGCCTCCTGACCCACTGGGGTTAAATGAACCGCCTATGCCTCCTGAACCCAAGCCTCCAGACCCACTGGGGTTAAATGAACTGCCTATGTCTCCTGAATCCAAGCCTCCAGACCCACTGGGGCTATCTGAGACGCCAGTGCCCCCTGAACCAAAGCCTCCTGACTCATGGGGGTTATATGAACTGCCTGTGCCTGCTGAACCTAAGCCCCAGACCAACTTCAGCTCCATGCTCCAGGCCTTTTGCAACTCCACACTCCAGGCCTTCAGCAGCTTCACTCTTCAGGCCTTACGCAGCTCCAGCTCCATTCTCCGGGCCTTCCACGCTCCATGTCCTCAGCAACTTCACTCTTCAGGCCTTACGCAGCTCCAACTCCATGCTCCAGGCCCTCCGCAGCTCCAACTCCATGCTCCAGGCCCTCTGCAGCTCCAACTCCACGCTCCAGGCCCTCTGCAGCTCCATACTCCAGGCCTTGTACAGCTCCACTCTCCAGGCCTTCTGCAGCTCCACGCTCCGGGCCTTCCGCAACTCCAAGCTCTAGTCCCTCTGCAACTCTACGCTCCAGGCCTTCTGCAGCCCCATACTCCAGGCCTTGTACAGCTCCATGCTCCAGGCCCTCCACAGCTCCACTCTCCAGACCTTCTGCAGCTCCACGCTCCGGGCCTTCCGCAGCTCCACGCTCCGGGCCTTCCGCAGCTCCACTCTCCGGGCCTTCCGCAGCCCCACGCTCCAGGCCCTCCGCAACTCCATTCTCCGGGCCTTCCGCAGCTCCACGCTCCAGGCCCTCCGCAGTTCCACTCTCCGGGCCTTCCGCAGCTCCACGCTCCAGGCCCTCCGCAGTTCCACTCTCCGGGCCTTCCGCAGCTCCACGCTCCAGGCCCTCCGCAGCTCCACTCTCTGGGCCTACTGCTGCTTCATGCTTCAGACACTCCTCAGCTGCATGGTCCTGGCCCTCCATCCCTCCCCCTGTTCCGCCTCCGCTCCACCTCCCGCCTGAACTATGATAGGAGTGTCTGGAAGCCACTCCTTAAAGGGGGGGCTCTGTCACAATCACCAGCGATCTTCTCCCCTTAGATCGCTGGTTTACATGCACAAACACCCATGGACTACAAATCCACCATCATATGGACTACATCCCCCATACATGCATACTCTGACATCACACACAACCGGTTCCACATCTTCACTGATTACATCCACAGCTGAAACCGCTCAAGGACTGATTACACACACAGTATATAAACAGCAAACACACACTCTCCAGTTGCCGAGTCTTGTTCATCTGTTCACAGTGTCAATTCTAAGCGTTTCCTTGTTTTGCTCTTGCCGTGTTTCGAACCTAGCCTTGTTTATTTGTTTCTCCCTGTCTGCTGCCATCCTTGTGACCATCTGCCTGCTACATCGACTTCGATTCTGGATTTCCCTCATACCTCTGTTTGCTCCTGTACTGATCATTGCTTGTCTGACCATCCCTTTAATAAATCCTGCATGTGGATCCGCAATCTGTTGTCAGCGTCCTTACCTGGGGTTACAATTACAGTTGAACCACTGAAGACACATGTAATGTTTTTGGTTTCTTTGAATGTACTGAGACGGTTGCTGACAATGGAGGATAGGGGAATTCTCAAATGTCACCTTAAACATCTTAATTTCTGTTCTGCAGATGAACGAAGGACTCAGGGGATTGTAATGACATGAGGGTAAATAACAGAATTGTTCTTTTTGCGTGATCTAACCCTTTAAAAAGGCACACTTGTGACTAACATTGAAGACTACAGTCTCCTTGTTAGTGTACATGCCTCTTATGCCAGAAACGGTGATTCAAATCCCTCTCAAAGCAGAGAGTTTAACCAGTGGGGCTGTACTGGTGCCATGACCTGGATGGGAGTGCGGTTTAGTGGAGTAAGTGTAGCAGAAGCCAGCTGGTAATAATGCTTGTTTAGGATTGGAACAATCTCTGCAGTACTGTGGTTCTCTGTGACTCTCCAGGACCAAATGTGTCTACCCCTGTATTTGCTCCCTGTAAAAGCTGTACGGAGCCATATCATCCTGCAGCCCAATACCGGTTACTTACTGAAGCTAAGCAGGGCTGAACCTGGTCATTACGTGGATGGGAGACCACTTGCGGAAAACTAGGTTGCTGCTGGAAGTCATGTTAGAGAGACCAGCAGGTGGTGCTCATCCTGTGGTCTGTGTGGGTTCTAATGTCCCAGTATAGTGAAGGGGATGCTATACTGTCAGTGAGCGATGTCTTTTGGATGAGACATTAAACCGAGGTCCTGACTATCTGTGGTTGTTAAAAATCCCATGGCACTTCTCTTAAAAGAGTAGGGGTGTAACCCCGGTGTCCTGGCCAAATTTCCTCCATTAGTCCTTATGATCATGGCCTCCGAATCATCCCCATCCACCGAATTGGCTCTATCACTGTCTCTCCACTCCACCAATAGCCGGTGTCCGGTGGGCACACTTCCGCCGTTGTCCTGTGGCTGCTATTGCATCGTCCAAGTGGATGCTGCACATCGGTGGTGGTGTAGAGAGATGCCCCTCATGATTGTGAAGCGCTTTGGGTGTATGGCCATACATGATAAATGAGCTACATAAATACACATTACTTACTTACTTACTTGTTGACATGCAAACCTACTATACCAGAGATGCAGATTCAAACCTTGCTCTGAGCAGGTGGAATAGAACAAGAGGGGTTGAACTGATGCCATGACACAAATGGGAATGGCGTTTTAGGAGGTTGAGTGTGATGTAGGCCAACTAGTAAAATCTGTGCAGGTAAACCTCACTTCCCTGGCCTCAACAAGGGAATTAGCGGTACTAGATGCTTTGGGATCCAAGAAGCATGCTCACTTCTCATGTTGAATGTGCCAGTTTAACTCTCAGTTTAACAGTAAAGATGCATAAGCTGTCACTGGGGCAGTACCTTTTCTAAAAGTGTATTATCTTTTAGAAAAGGTACTGCCCTAAATGATCCAAAGATTCCACATTAAAGTCAGCCTACAGTGTTTCATGTTCTTTGAAACAGCAGATCATACATTTTGATGTGATTTTCACCTAATAGTAAACTGTAAATTGTGAATTCACTGTCAAATATACAAACAACACAAAAGTTGAGCTGGCTTCAGTTATCTATGACCATTTTTTTTTCAAATATCAGACTGATGAATGATGCGATCAAAAAGAATTTGATATTTCAACAAGCAATGTACCAAAAAAAAACAGACCATACTTAAACTAAACATTATGACTTTGTTGTTTTCTTTCATGCTATAGGTATATTTTGTAATGTGTAAACTACACTCGTCCTTACGCGCACATGATGCACAATCTTTATCTGTTAACCTCACAAAAAAGAAACACCTTACCATGTCGACACACAGTAATTAGACTTGGTGGGTTTATTCTTTCTTGTTGTGTCTTCAGGATACACCATCAGTGATTAGAATCAGAACATGCCGTGTAAAGGCTGCTTGATTTACTCACTAGTCGCAACACGCAAGATCCTTTAACAGTTACAAACATGCTTTCAGAAATGCCAGATTCGTTTAGATAGTTTAGAGGGCCTTGCCTTGGTATTTCTTTATAATTTCTGGTGGTAGATAAATGTAAGTCACAGACAATATACTTGCATTTCCAATAATTTTTTTTGCTTTCATGATATATACACTAACCGGCCACTTTATTAGGTACACCTTACTAGTTATGGATTGGACCTCCTTTTGCCTTCAGAACTGCCTTAATCCTTCCTGGCATAGATTCAACAAGGTACTGGAAATATTCCTCAAGGATTTTGGTCCATATTGACATGATAGCATCACGCAGTTGCTGAGGATTTGTCGGCAGCACATCTATGATGAGAATCTCCCGTTCCACCCCATCCCAAAGGTGCTCTATTGGATTGAGATCTGGTGACTGTGGAGGCCATTTGAGTACAGTGAACTCATTTTCATGTTCAAGAAACCAGTCTGAGATGATTTGCACTTTATGACATGGCTCGTTACTGGATATATTTTCTCTTTTTCGGACCATTCTCTGTAAACCCTAGATATGGTTGTGCATGAAAATCCCAGTAGATCAGCCCGTCTGGCACCAACAACCATGCCACATTCAAAGTCACTTAAATCACCTTTATTCCCCATTCTGATGCTCGGTTTGAACTTTTCCATGTCAACATGGCTAAATACATTGAGTTGCTGCCATGTGATTGGCTGATTAGATACTTGCGTTTACAAGCAGTTGGACAGGTGTACCTAATAAAGTGGCTGATGGGTGTATATATATACACAGTACACACACACAGACACACACACACACACACACACACACACACACACAAAATTCCTACATTTTGTACAATATATTTAAATATAATTGTATGAATATACAACATTTAAGTTTGTAACAGCTTTTATATACAACAATAATGCTTATTATCATGAGGTAAATACAGTTACATTAAGAGAAGGCACATTTCCCAAATGTTAAGCTTGTTTACTGCATGGCAGTGTTGTTATTTCTTGAGCTTGTGCTATAATTTAGGGGGATGAAAATGACAGTGACAGTAGACCATAAAATATGTGAACCATATCAAACCACAGAACTGATCTTAATAAAGAGGGATTAAAGCAGATTTACACAGCACACATTCAGAGTGTCACTACACATTTTTCCTTCTCTGAATACAGAAATATTTCTTGAAATTACACAATCATCAAAATATAGCTAAACATATACATGACATCCTCATAAATGTTTGATACATGTGACATAAATTGAAGTTAGTCATTTCTTTAAATGACAGTGCAACTACATCTGCCATGACTTTTTCTGTTTTCATTGATATGTTACTTTTTCATCATTCCAGAAGGAGGCAAAGAAACTCAAAGCTACGACTTGAGTGTAATGATAAAGAAAGCTATGTTGTAAGTAGAATTGCAGACAGAGATTGTCACATCCAAGGTTTTTGTTATCTGTCGCAGTCTACCTCTCATTTACTGTCAGACAGAGTTACAAAAAACCATAAAAGAACTTCTTTAGCCTCAGAGAAACAGGCCACAGTGAAAAATCACTTCCTCATTTTCATCTATTTCCTCTCTGTAATATAGAGCTTGAGGATTACTGCGTGACTAGTGAATCTATATTAATTTGTGTGTGTGTGTGTGTGTGTGTGTGTGTGTGTGTGTGTGTGTGTGTGTGTGTGTGTGTGTGTGTGTGTGTGTGTGTGTGTGTGTGTGTGTGTGTGTGTGTTCAAAAGTCATGGCTGGCTAAGGACAATTACACTAAGCATTTAGCATGCTAATGCTAATAAACCAATTTGTTTTTATAGGTTTAAAAAGAATAACAAGGACTCAAAAATGTTAAAATGTTAATTGCATACAGTATTACGAAACGCCGCAGTCTTGTGCAGCAACACACAATTTTTGATTAATTTATCGGTTCAGTAGTTCAAAAGTGAAGACAAAATTGAGTAATGACTAACATTTTTCATTATGAGTGCACATTTTTCCATTAATCTCTCCCAAAGCACCTCCACATGCAAAAGACTTTCTTTATCTTTTCAGAGATTGCATCTTTCTCACTGGCACTAAACACAAAGACACAGTGATTAAATGTAATTACAATGCAACGGATTGTTAGATTGCGTCAGATTTGACAATAAATAAAGGTGGATTATGTAGTATTACATGAGTATGCATGATATTACAATCTAGCAAATATTTCTCTTTAGTCATTGGATATATCTGATTATTTTAGGCGTATTACTTCCGTCAGTGCAGACAAAACATTGTTCTTTATGTAAGAGTTTTCAGATACCACCATATTGAACACATGCACATTGAGCGCCATCTGCTGGCCACTCACTGCATAAAACAGAAAAGCGTCAACAAAACTTTTCGGGTTTTTATTACATATAAGAGCTCCATACATCCAGATAGCCTATAGATGTTATATGCTCATTGTTATCGCATACATTGTGTAACAAACTTTGAAGAAGATGAGTTTGCTGTATGTCCGGTTTAGTGTGTGTGGCTGTGCTATATCTGCGGTAACAGTTATTGCTTCATGATCTGTTGTGTGTCTCTTTGATGTGTCTGCAGTTCCATCTGTGTTCTGCAGTGTGCACATGGTAGGAATATTCAGGAACAGCTGGTTATTTCAACAGCTGGCTTTCAGCATCCAAGCTCTCAAATGAGCGTCCTGCTTACAGAGACTTTGGTCAACCTGTCATAATAGCTAGGGCTAAATCTTTGGCCTGTTTAACAGCCTGTGTGCTTTATGAATACTGTTTTTTTTTGTTGGTGGTGGTGTTTTGTTGTTTTTTGAGGCACTTATAGCTGATATGGTAGAACACAGCGTGATTAACCTAATAAAGATGTGCCTTCTGATTATATTTTCTCAGTTAATCATTTAAATGTGTT
Organism: Danio kyathit; assembly: GCA_903798195.1. Taxonomy (NCBI): domain Eukaryota; kingdom Metazoa; phylum Chordata; class Actinopteri; order Cypriniformes; family Danionidae; genus Danio; species Danio kyathit. The sequence goes on along the minus strand of LR812521.1, from coordinate 45,429,147 downwards.
TCTCATAAAAGTATTTGTCATAATGAATACTAATTAATTTCTTCACTATTTATTATTCACAGTGTGCAAGTGTGTGTGTGTGTGTGTCTAAGAAATTATAATGGCATTATAAATACCATCATTTATAATAGTAAATATTATAGCGTTTTACAGCAAACTGTATTAACAACACACATTGCAATAAATACTGTAGTATAAGCAAGTGTTTACTAAGGTAAATATCTATTGTAGTGTATTTTTCTATATTTGTAAAAAAAAAATGTTTTATAGAATTATGGTTATTTATATCAGTACGGTTGTTATATTAGCACAACTATAGATTTAACTTCAATTCAAGTTTATTTGTATAGTGCTTTTCACAATAATTAGTTTCAAAATAGCTTTACAAAAGGTGCACATTATTGCATTACAATCAAATTCATAAAAGTTAAGGTTATTAGTTATAGTATAATAACTTTAACTAATGGACTAGTAACTGATAGCTTCTAACAGTTATAATTATTAAATATATACACATACTGTTGTTAACCTGCAGTTCTTGAAGTCTTTAATGGTTGGCTTCATCTCTTTACAGGTCTTAGATCTCATCAGTGGAACTGCACAATCTCTAGAGGCCTCAGAATGGGCCAGGTGGAAATAGGGAACAAAGAAAATAATTAATAAGAGATATATAAATGTCAATGCAAAAAATGAAGTGCTATAAATGAAAATAGGCCATTAGTATCTGGATGCAGACAGTATTTGCAAGCTGAGACTGCCTATCTCAGATTTGCAATGTCAGACACAATGCACTTAATGATAGTGTTGAATGCAGCACTGAGGTCAAGTTAAACTAGTAACAAGATGCACCCTCGGTCAGCAGCTAAGAGTAAATCATTGGTTATTCAACACAAAAATCATAACACAAAGATTAAACCAAGTACTTTACTGTAGTATGATGCAAAGCACTATTGTATTTTTTCCATCACGTGTAGTGATGTCCTGTTAGAGACTAGCAATGTCATGTGGCTGTAGACAGCCTGATCTCACGAGGAAATGTAAGTATTTTACATTAGTCAGTTTAGTGGCTAATTCCTACGAATTCGTACAAGTTCAGTCGTACGAAAATGTACAATTTTAAAAAGGAGGCATGGCACCTAACCCCAACCATCATTGGGTGATGAGCAAATCGTACTAATTTGTACGAATTAGATCACACGAATTCATACGAATTAGCCACTAAATCAAAAAGTTACGAATTGCCATGAGATTGCATTGGCTGCAGATCGTAGACTTCTGTAGATGCGCTAAAGTCATTTAAAGCTTTCTCATTTTTTCCTCATTTCTCATTTTTTTGTGATTGATGATCTTCCATTTTTTATTTACTTGTAATTTTTAATGCTATAATAACTTATTTTAATCACTGTGTTTTTAACAAAATAAAGAGTTTTTGTTGAGCCAAGTGCGTTGGTTATTTTGTAAAACTTAAATAGGCAAGCCTATAGCTTAAATTCCCCACCCCTGTTTTACTGATATTAGCCCACAATAATAATTATTATGGTCATTTATAGTAAGTACTACAGTAATATTGAACCATACTACAGTAAAGTGTATAATATTGTATACATTTACAACTCTGGCTTTGTTCACACTGCGAGGCTTAATGCTCAAATCTGATTTTTTTTCTCAGATCTGATTTTTTTGCATAGCTGTTCACACTGCTGTTATAAATGTGACCAATATCAGATTTCCTGTGCGAACAGATCATGGTCCTAAACTGACCCGCATGTGCAAAGTACAACTACGCAGAGCAGAAAATTTCTAATTATGTACACAATGTATGAAGTGAATAAAGTATGTTGTCAGATTGTTATCATTTCACAGACAACCATTGGGTTTTCTATGACTTTCAAATGGCTGTTTAGCTGGAAATGGTTGTACTAATGTGCATTTCAGAGTTTGTGTTTTGTGATTGAAAAAACTGATGATTTGTCATTTATGACAACTGTGGTGGGCGTCTCTGACCACAGATGTAGTGAAGGGTTTGAAGGGTTTAAAGGGAAATTTTATTATGGTGGTATTTTTAATAAACAATCCTTTTTGCCTTTTCAGTGTTTGGACTTTGAGCAGTGAAAATTAAACCACACTGAACTGAGCTTAACTGAACTTCAACTCTGAAAACTGCTTTGAAACAATCTACATTGTAAAAGCGCTATAGAAATAAACATGAATTGAATTGAATTTTTTTGGGGGGGAATGGGGGTACAGGTTAATGGTTGATGTTTGGTTAAGGAACGCAAGTTGTCATTCAATAAATATTCAAAATGAACAACCTTAAATTTTGGGGGTAATGTATTTGAGGGGGGTCTGGATGCAGACCAGGTTCAGTGCAATCTGAGCTGCATCCAATGCTTTTTAATGCGCTTACCTAACCACACCCCTAACCCTAGCCCTCACTGTGACGTCACGTCACTAGCTCCATTGAGTGCATTGTGTCTGACATTCAGATATGCAGTCTCAGCTTGCATCATCAAGGCTGCATGCAGATACTATTAAAGTATTTGCCCGGTGTTCTGTCAATTTTTCCTACCTTGTTGAGAGGGGTTTGGATGCAGACCTGGTGCAGTGCAATCTGAGCTGCATCCAATGTTTTTTAATGCACTCACCTAACCCCACCCCTAACCCTACCCGTCACAGTGACGTCACTCACTCCATTGTGTGCATTGTGTCTGACATTGCATCGCTGAGTGATGCAATCTCAGCTTGCATCATAAAGGCTGCATCCAGATACTATTGACCTTGTCAGATTGTCCAACCTCCCATTCAAAAAGTAGGTAGCACATTTTGATGACGCAACATGCTACCCATCAGATTTTGCTACCAGTGTAAATTTTAATGTGGAGTAGTGTGATATGAAGCTGTAATATCGCCCTAATCCCTAACCCCAACCTCAGAACCATTCAAATACAGTGTTGGTAGCATAATCTGACTGCTTTACTACTGGGGAGTACAGGACGTTTGCAGCACAAACCTACAGAATATTGATGAATGATCAAAACATGTAAAAGTCACGTGAATTCCTACATAACTGTTTACACTGCGATTAGATTGCAAAACATCAGATCTGTATCAATACCACATATGAAAGTGGCACAAATCAGAATCTCAACATCAGTCTCCATGCGGTTTGGGCTGTTCACACTGTCATGACAAAATCAGATCTGAGTCACATGCGGGCAAAAAAAAATCTGATTTGGGCCACATTTGCCTGCAGTGTGAATGTAGCCTTTGTTAATGAATGCATACTGTACTCCAGCATACTGTAGTGATACTCACAAAGTCATAAATTGCAATCAAATCTACAGTAAACTAACCTACAGTTAACTTGTGTGCTGTATCACCAGCATTGATGCTAACTACCAGCTAACTACTCCAACAGATCAGTCATTGTAGAGCACTATATTTGGACTTTAATGTTTATCAACTGATCTGTTTGTGACAGAAATGCATACATGTAAAGCTTAGGTTACAATAACCGTGGTAACACTAATTAAGCTGAGAGCTCACACATATAAACAAATGGCTTGAATACCTGACCTGGTTAAGCTTCTTCATTCAGTCTGCTAGATGTTCTCCAGCAGATGGCAATGTGCTGCATGGTGATGTGCACCAGTGCTGGAGCGGCTGTGACAAACTGTAGAGTGCAATGGAGTTACGTAATACTGCAGTTGCCCTTCATTACTAGTCAATGAGTTGCACGTGCTGGTGTGACTTAAATGGTAAGATAGACGCCCCCCATATAAACAAACGTGGATTTACCTTTATATTGTGATAAAGGTTTATTCTAGTTGTTTCTATTTGAAGTGTCATTATTGTTGAATATTCCATATTTATTTTTGTATATAATTTATTGTTCATTTAAAATTGTTTATAAATGACACTTTTTAGTATAACCAATGGCAGACAACGTAGAACCACTGGAGAAAACCACGAAGAGATCATTCTGTGAATTATAATAAACATGCATATAAATATTAAAATATTGAATTACCCATATTTTTAAAAGATATGTCAATACCTTGTGCTGAAGTCAAAACGTTATGCAAATTATTTTGTTAATTATTTTGTTATTTAGTTAACTTAAAGGTTTTAATGAATGACATGTGAAATGTACATCTAATTAATGGAGATATTTAACAATAATCCCATTAATTACAATGATTATTTTGGAGGGTCATATTATCTTATTAATATTTAGGTTTTCTTCAAAATTAAAACTGTGAGACAGTTTTCTTCACAAAAGTGTCCACAAATCCCTCGTAAACACAAAAAAATAGTTCACCTCAAAATTGTTTTAATCTTGCAAATGTTGATAATCAGATGACATTCAAAAAATAAACTAAAATGCTGCTTTATATTATTTTCTATAAATGTAATGAATGGAGATGGTTAGGTGAAATAAAAATAAAATAATATATAATTACAACATATTAATCCTTTTTATATTTGTAATCCATTTTTTGTTTACCTGTGTGTGTGTAGTGTGTATGTGTTTATATATATTGTCCTTCAAAATGGTTTGGTAGTCTTCTGGCTGTGACGTGCACATCTAGCATTGACAGGAAGCATATTGGGCCTATGCCATGATATTGCAGCCCAAATCATCACCATCACTGAACATTCTGATCATCCTTTCTCATTCCCTGAAGATAATTATAGATGTGGTCAATGCGCGCAGTGTAACTTCACAACTAAATGTCCGTTTTTTTTTTTGTCATCCAGGTAAGCAGTTGTAGATTAAAGGTGTGATTCTTGCAATACAAAAAATGTCATCTATATGATTAAATGTAGTTTAGTTTACATTGCATTGAAACATAACCTTTTGACATTACGATATATTGGCATTGAACAAGTGAAGGTTCCGAGAAGGGGTGGGGATATTGATAGACTTTTATTGCAGAGGGAAGCGTTTTACATTTACACATTGAATACTTTGTATACTTTGTCTCCGAGAAGTTTAAATTCGGAGTTTGATTTGAAATCTTTTTTGTAATTGTATATTTGTATCTAATATTGTCATGTATTCTGTACTTTTTTCCCCCTTGTTTACCTGTTGGTTGATTGATGTGATTTTTGTTGGCAGGTGTGATGTGTTACATTTGCACACTGAATACTTTGTCTCCAAATGAGTTTAAAGTTGGATTTTGATTTGAAATCATTTTTGTAATTGTATGTACAGTATGTATGTATCTCATATTGTCATTCATTCATTCATTTTCTTTTCGGCTTAGTCCCTTTATTAATCTGGGGTCGCCACAGCGGAATGAACCGCCAACTTATCCAGCACATGTTTTACGCAGCGGATGTCCTTCCAGCTGCAACCCATCTCTGGAAAACTTATGTTGTCATATGTATTTCTACTTGTCATTTTATGAGTGTGTGGTTGTTTTTTTCCCCTCGTTCACTGGCTTGTTGGTTGATTGGTGTGAGTATTGTTTGCAGGTGTGATGTGTAGAGCTTGACTATTTCTTGAGTTCTCCAATTGTCTTGTTTAACCTGATGAAGAGCATATAGGTTGAAACGTTATTACACTTAAAAAAAATGAAGTTTGTTCAATGTAAATAAATTTACATTGGCAGTGTGCTAATTTTCTTTTAACCTTTTGCTACAGTGTTTGTTTTTGATCAAGCACCTGCCTTTGAGAAGCCCAGATGTGCGCACATTTCTGTTTTTTGTTAGCCCAAACCATCCCTCATCCACACCCATGCTTCCCTCTGGGCATGCAGCAGTCTGGGTGGTACGCTTCTTTGGCGCTTCTCTACACTGTAACTCTCCTGGAAGATGGAAAGACAGTGAAGGTGGACCCATCAGAGAACATTACATGTTTAGGGCTCAACTCTCTTGAGTACCTCGTGGATAAAAAATGCATCATGCTTCAATTCGCAATCACCCCCACCCCCTCCAGCCCCCTCCCCCTCTTCATTTTGCGATCATCCACCACCCGATTGTCCACCAAATTGGAAATTGTTCACAGCCCAATATTTCAATTGCTGGCCCCATTGAAACTGACATTTGGCATTGGCACAAGTGACCAATGGAAGTCTATGGGGAGAAAAGTCCAGTGTGACCGCAGCTTTTCTCTTGGGTTCACAGTTACTCCTGTTGGATGTAGTGCATCCTTCTTGGTGGTAAGCTGACATTAGCATGGATACCGTGGCTCTTGATACATCACAAAGACTTGCTATCTTGCTCACAGATGTGCCAGTGAGATGTACACCAAAAAATTGAACTTTTTGAACTCTGATATGTCACCCATAATGTTTTGTGCGTTGCAATATTTTAATTAAAGCAATTACTCTGCTAATTAAACCTTCACACTCTGCTCTTATGCTGCGGTCACACTAAAGTTTGAGCATGTGAAAATCTGTTGTACGGCGCTGTGAAAAGGGGCGGGACTAAACAAAAAAATTTGACATTTTAAAAGTAAGCGATTGCTCCATATTTTAAATTTCTGTCCAGAGAGGTCATGTTTTGATCCTTGATTGGTCTCACGCAGTCAAGTGATGCGATTTCGCAGGTCAGAGTTCAACAAACTTGAACTTTGCAATGCAGCGAACTGCGAAACTTGTTGCACGATCTTGCATTTCTGGTCTGATGCATTCACGTGCGTATGAATGGAAGTCTATGGGGAGAAAAGTCCAGTGTGACCGCAACTTTACTCTGCTAATTAAACCTTTACATTCTGCTCTTACTGGTGCAATGTGCAATCAATGAAGATTGCCCACCATGCTGGTCAAATCACCAACACTGGCCAGTGTTTTAGTTTCATTGTCCGACCCCTGTGTGTGTATATATATATATATATATATATATATATATAAAATCGTTTGAAGTAGATCATCACCTTTCATCAAACGCCCATTTTTGCCTTAGGATTTTTTTGATACACTTTAAATGTTGACTATACAGTAGATAATAAATATATAATGCTAATCATAAACAAAATTACCAAAAAAACAAACAAACAAACAGGTTTTTGCTTGCAAATGCACATTTTTATATAAAGTAGATAGAAGAATTGACCAAAGTCATTGCACAAACTCACATTCATACACACCCATATACTGTAACAGATTGCTTCTTTAAATATACTATAGTTACATCTCAGTTTAGTTTCATGTTAATCAACAAAGTTCACACGTGAAACAAAGGAAAAGAGAAAATCATATTTCAGTCTCTTGTTGCTATACAGTTGTTTTTTTCTCTTGTTGAAGAATATTACATCAACCACAAAAATTGTGTGAAACATAAGAACACAATTTTGCCTCTTTCATTATCTAGGACATAAACAGAGTAGCTGTAATTGATGGCCCTCCTCCACACTTAAGTTCCAGTATCACATTCGACCAATGGAGCCATTTTGTGTAGTAGCATCAATGCATGTACAGTCTTTTTGCCCTTATGTACAAAACGTCACTACATTCAGCAAACCAATGAGAAAGGTCTTGTTATGGGTAAAGCGTGAGCTCTGCATTAATAGCACCATCAGTGTTTTATCAGAATGAGGCCAGACACAAAACGGGGCCAAATGTAAATGCACTGCGATCATCAATAAAGATCATAAATATGTAAATAACCTTGTGTGTGTAAAGAAAAAGAAAAACAAGCTATCTAAGCACAAAATAAATGTGAAAACTGTTATCTGTTTTGTCTGTCATTGATCCTTAAAACGTCAAATGTGCATATTGACAAATGTAGTGCAATCAGGTCACAAATGGCCTGCCATCTGAGTTGATTTGATCAGGTTTTGTGTGCTACGGATCATTTTAGTATGTCACATGTCTTAAGTCTATCATCATTTGCATATTGAAAAGCTGCTGTAATTTTATAGAGGAAAACCTATTCAAGTGCCTCTTTGCAAATGTTAATATTACACCTGTGAACTGCTTTAAAGTCTTTCTCTTTCAACACTTTTGATCATCTTTAACAAAAAACTGAGCTTGTCCTTAAGTCACATACTGAAGCTTAAATAGTGACAGAAAAATGCTAGGAGAATTGCTGATGAAAATGTATCTCTCATTCACAGGAGGGACCTCATTTTCAAGATGATTGCTGAATATAGGGTTGGGCGATGTCGACCAATTTGGCATCGTACGATGTCTAATGTGAAACATCGCGATAGACGATGGCATCGTCGTCATAGTCGGCGGTGAATTAATTATTTAGGAATAATTCATTCATTCATAACGAATTAGTTATTTGTAGCCTATCGTTTCAACTACCTGACCTGCATGGTCTTTGTTTTACCCATAAGCAAATCGTAAATAAATAAACATAAGTTACACACAAATTACCACCTGTCAATCACTTTTTCCACAAGACTCTGGCATCAATAGGCAGAGTGATCTGTGTCGTTATAATGGCGTCGACAAACTTGGTTGGTAAAAAAAGGTGCACAACCAACAGGAACCAACCAGCAGTATCTGAGGTTTTCGCTAAAATTACTAAGTACAAGCGTGAAAGCGAAAGATTGAAGCAGTGTACTGATGCTGTGACACGTTACCTGATAGATTCAAAAGACCAAAGACAAGATGAATTAAATATCACGTTTAACAACTATAGTGAGACGCGATCCAGTGGTACATCCGTGATAAATTGTCTGACGTGCACTGCTCTCTGGGGTTTTGTGCTCAAAGCACCCGCTGACTGCCTGGAGCTTAGACGACAGTGTGTGTGTGTATGTGGTCACGTGATGTGTTTTTAGCGGTATAGTGTGGAAGGTGGGCTGTTCAGAAATACTAGATGAAACGCCAGTGTGGATGTGGATTGTTTTTGTTCTAAAATGCCATTTTAAAACTAAGACGTATAAGTGTAAACGGGCCTATATGTGTATTTTTCGTGAGCGGGTTTGCGACAGGGGCGGTGCAAAGGATCGCAATGCCGGCTCACCATCGTGATGTCTATCGGCCATAGGCGATGGACGATGGCATCATCTATCGACCCAACCCTAGCTGATTATATTACTTCAAAACATCTTGTCAGACACTAGTCTGCATTCTGCAATCAAAGCCAATAAAGCTTGTTGACCAAAATCCACATGTTGGATTTTTTTAAGTGCTTCATTTAAATATACTACTTAAAACAGTAAAATAACCAATCTTTATGGTTCATTTTGCACATGACCCTTTCCACTACTTTATTTTTTAGTATCTCTTGTGTCTGATACATATGAATAATTATGAAAATAGTATTCCGGGCTTTTAATGGACTGAAATAATTGACAATTTTATAATAATATAAGCATTTTTTATCAAAATATCTATGACATTTTATGCCTCCCGCTCAAGTCTTTCCAGAATTTTTGTTTGCACCTTCAGAAAATATTCCTTTCCAATGTGAAGGCTACAAAAGCTTGCTGTACTATTGGCTGACTTTGATAACCTTTATGGCACATTATTTTTGGACCACTGTCCAAAAGAATATCATACAAAAAAAATTGTGACCAAAATAATAAACAAAGATCATTTTAAAAAGTGTGGTCGGTCGAAGAAGCATGCAATAACACCCGTATAAGAACGTACAGTACTTGCTGTTGAAAATACATAAAATACCAACCTCTCGATTAGTTTGTTCCCCTTTGAAGATTTCAGTTTTTATCATGATGACAATAGGTAGCGCAACATGGAAAACAGCTGAACGATTTTGTTCGGCTGGAAGCGTGTGGTCGGTTCTTCATCACAAATTGTTGTTAATCATTTTAGCTTGATACAGAACATCATTAACAACAAGTGGTGTACATCGGGACTGACCACCTCCAACCAGCAGCAGTTTAAGACTGAGACCTTCTTGAAGGCCACTACGATATGATAAACATGTCAATAATGTGACGCCATGCAAGAGCAGCAGTTCATGGTCCTTATATATCGTCAATAACTCACTGTGTAGGATTTGTAGTAATTGCAGAAGGTCAAACTAAAGTCTTTGGCTTTTATCGATTTTAGGTGTTGCTAACTTGGGTCTCGTTTTCAAATTACTCAGTCCATCATGAGCATGGCAAGCTGTAGGAATGCAGCACAATTTCCGGTTCAGTTTTTTATTGCGAGCCAAGAAGCATGTTTTATTGTGAGACTGCTGCTCATGTTTGTGTATGGATGGAATCACTTGAAAAGGTCAATATGCTGCATGATTGGTCAGTATATCCTGCAGGTGACCTCGAAAACACAGCACAACTAGTCAAAAAAATACCTTGTTGGCTGACAAGGTGCTGTCCTGCATTTTAAGGGTTACAAATGGCCAATCCAGTTGCAATCATTGCTACAAATAAGCTTCAAATCTATGCTCTGAAACTTTTTCATACTAATAATGATGCTAAAGTTTATTGTTTCCTTTTTTTAATGCACAGTTATTTTGTGTACGCACAAACGGCCTTCTTATCGATCCAAGCCAATACACAGCTGGCTTATTGTTATTTCTCTCTCATTTTTCAGATCGGCGAAAACTTGTGTGAAGTAGTGCGGGTCAGAATTAAGCTGGAGCATTTTGCTACTCATGCGGTTGATGATGTCCAGGCTGCGGTTCCAGAAGACATCCTTATCCATATCCACCAGGAAGGGCTTGAGTGGGTAGGAAATCTCATTTCCCATGTAGGAGTAGGACAGGTAAAGGCAAGTGAGCACCTCGGCCTGCAGCTCACGCTCACTGGATAACTCTGGCGAAATGACCTCACGGCACAGCATATAGAGGAAGACCAAGTTCGCCGGGGTGATAAAGCCCTGGTCCTGCCAGCCCTGCAGCAGAAGTGACCGATCAACATGACGAAGCCATACAATAGGCTCGGCAGGTGAGAAGCGCTTCAGCCGGTAGCAGCGTCGCGACAAGAAGTCGCCCAGATTTCTAAGTAGCTCGCAGGTGGAAGCCTGCACGATCACTCTTTTGGGTGTGCCAGCATTGGTTGCTTGGGCCACCAATTCAGTGATGGGGGTCCTCTTTGCGGTGGAGGTCACATTGGTGGTTGTTTTTGATGTAGGAATGGAGCTTACGGCCGGCTCCTGGGTGAAGCCCGAAAGATTGGCACAAGACTGGGACTTCTTCAGGTTTTGGCTGTTGACAGTGCCCACGCACTCTTCATCTTGACTGTCACCCGAGGGCAACTTCTTAGAGCCTTTTCTCTTGGCCGAAGCCGCCACAATGCGCTTCCATGGGAGGACATTGATGAGCGACTGGCGTTTCAGGCTCTTGTCCTTGGCATTTTTACTGTTCTGCACAGCTGTATAATGTGCCAGAGGGGGTGGTATTTCATCAAACAGGCCTGCCTTTCGGTAGCTTGGGGAGACTGAGAGTACAGTTCCCATGTTGCCTTGATTATTACAGAGTCTTTTAATACAAAATCTGCCAAAAGAGAAATAAATATAAATGTTTAGTGATACAATATATATATTCTTAATATGGTTATAGTGATTTTTGACTGAAGCACCATCACCATTTTAACTGAACAAACCCACACGTGCACATCATATGTTCATTTCTATAGTTAACAATTCCTATGGAAAACCTAATTCTGTCACACGAACAGAAATAGATTTGCCTGTTTTATCGAACTAAACCGCTGGTATGTGATTCACCAGATCCGGCAGAATATGCGAAAGCATCCATCTTAGCTTCAAAATGGAAGGCGAGAATGTAAACACATTCATGTCCATTTGTAAGAAAAATCCCTCTAAGCGCGAAATAGAAATGGTATGCTGACTTAAATATCGCTAAATGTAAGCTTATCTCGATTATGAAACATAATTTATCGAGCTATTCGAGATATTTAGTGGGTCAACACGAGGAAACGAGAGCATCACGCGTCAGACAAAATAAGCTGTCGTAAATCAAGATAGCATCTTTTCACTGATGGGCTCGTGTAGACAGTGACCTCAACTGAGGTTTCGCATTTTGTAAACTGTTTAAGAACGACCACAAATCATACATAAAGTAAAGATAATTTGTTTAAAAACAGCATATTTAGCTAATACACGTAAAATGTTAGTCACTTACTAACCAATGTGTTTTCCTCTTGAAGAATTATGAAATGTATAAATGTATGTCGATTATCCCGTTTTTCTCAGCGTGTCGCACAGAGAAACGTGCTCGTCGTTGTCCAGGGTGCTGAAAATGGGACGTCAGCGATGAAATAATGCTTCTACGTAAAGCGAGAATGCGGGGCGTTCAGGATTCTCCCAGATGCACGCCACGTCTACCCACACAAAACCCACGATACATGGCAATTCTGTTGTTTGATCACAATAAATCTCGGGTCTGATTCACATCTGCCCGTCTCTGATGTTCCCGTTGAACTGCGCAGGCGGGTGAATGACACACTAGGCTTGAAAGGTCCGTGCCAGACTAATCCTTAAGTAAAGTCGATGAATTGCTTTCATTGACCGCTATTTTTCGAGAGAGAGAGAGAGAGAGAGAGAGAGAGAGAGAGAGAGAGAGAGAGAGAGAGAGAGAGAGAGAGAGAGAGCGAGAGATGCTCGCTCGTGGTGATGCTGAAGCTCAGATGGGTGGGAACAGGCAGTGGATGAGCTTCCTCTGGTTATCCGTCAATGTGTACGGCATGTGCGCGCTTAAATGGCTCTCCACAGCATCTGCGATCTTGATCACAAAATGACGTTTAACTCCAGACGCCCTTTCTTTATAACAAGCCGGCCGATGGCAGATTATGATCTTTAATCAAGATCCAGGGGGTGTGGAAAGTGTCACACAGAACACTTGAGACGTATTAATTAAAATCCTGATGTGCACTGAAGTGCTCTTAGTGACGCAGTGACATGAATGGGCGACCCCATCCCCCTTTTGACACCCACCCACACATTCTCGATCTCTCATGCTCATCAAGTCATCAGACTTTTTAATAGTATAAAAGCAATAGTTTTCTTTAAGAGACCCACCAGAGCACCCTTTTATGTCAATATCTTTTGCTACACCCTTGAATTATTAATTAAGCAGCAGATCAAATGAAAATCACAAAGGTTCATTGTTGTCACCTATAGTTTCATCAAGACCCTTTAACATCTTTGGAAACTCTTCAATTCCTCAAAATATGGAAAAATGGTTCGATTATTATATGTTCTACACATTTGTCATTATATCTGTCATATTTGTTTGTTTATCAATCATCCATCCATCCCTCCACTCCCTCATTAGGTAATGGTGATAGATGATAGCAAGAGGCAAATACATTTTCCACAATAACTCATTTACAGAATTTAGGACAGTTAGCATGCATTGTCAAATGCAAACTTTTCTTTATATCATTATTATTATTATTATAGCTCAGTTGGCTTTGGCAGATTTTTCGAAGTAGCATTTTCTAAACTGTTCAGTTGTCACAACTGTTTGCTAGAATATCACAACCCTACACTCTTAAAAATAGAGGCTTCAAAAGAGGGATTTTGCATGTCATAAAAGAAAAAATGTTGGTTACTTATAGAACATTTGATTAAACAGCATGAAGTAGGGCTGCACAATATATAATTTCAGCATTGATATCGCAATGTGTGCATCCCCAATAATCACATCTCAGGATTTACAATGTTGAGATTATAGTTGATCAAGTACCACAAAAAATTGGATTTTTATAGTCACTAAGATTAACCATAATAAAGTGAAGCTTTATCATTTGCATGTG